>CM060591.1:11809179-12176085 GCA_030578255.1 Tiaroga cobitis
AGTATCTATGAAACGGCAAAGCTTGTAGGTTGCTCCTGGTCAGCAGTGGTGAAAATTGGTCGTATTTAACAGTATTTTGAGGAGGGACAAACTACAAACCGACGACGGGGTGTTGGGTACCCAAGGTTCATTGATGCACGAGGGCAACGAATGCTATCCTGTCTGGTCCGAGTCAACATTAACTCTACTGTGGCGCAAGTCATACAAAATTTGAGTTATGGATATACACGGTGGCTCCACCTCGCAACCTACAGGACTTAAAGGATCTGCTGCTAATGTCTTGGTACCAGATACCACATGGAGATCTTCAGGAGAACTCCATGCCTCAGTGGGTCGGCGCTGTTTTGGCAGGACACGGAGGACCAACAGCATATTAGGTGGGTGGACATAATGTTTTGGCTCATTGTTGTATTTTTGCAAAGTTCCTTGTTCAACATTATGTTATGACCTCAAAACTCCCACTTGGATGATTTGTAAACTGATATATTTTTACTTTGATCACATAACTCTTTGGACATTTCACTTTGAAAGTGCCATGAAACATGCAAAAATCAACATTATATAATTATTCAGAAATGCCGTCAGGTATTTCTAATGAGCCTGGTTTGAACAATCCAGAAATTTTTCAAACTCCAGTAATAAAAACGCTGCTGATGTCATTGTTCTACATACATTGATGTTTGTTTTCCATGTATAGTTAAGACCCTGGTTGACTTATGGCATGTGTGGTGCAAAATGATGGCAGGTGTTGAATGATTAATGATAAAGCTAAAGTTTGAGATTTGCAGCTTTGAGTGACAACCTGAGTAGAAACATGTGTTTGTCAGCCCTAAACATATCTCCTTCCTTCAACCCACATGCATGCATCTGTCTTTCCCCCTCATGCGGCTCCAGAAGGAACAGCGAAGGAATAGTGTGATTATTTCACAAATCTCTAAGCAGACAATTCTATTATTTGACTTCACTAAGCATGGCTTGTTCGGAGCAATCAAGATTAGGTTAATGTCCTGTCACCCTCACTTCTATTGTAATGGAGAAAATGACACATAATATGTAATCATATTATGTGCAATTAAATACAAAAGAATTCCTATCTAAAGTAATATTTAGACACATGAAGGACATAACGCCTAGTGTAGATATGGAATGGTAGAAGACCATTCAAAGAGATTTAAATATGAAATGGGAAACCATGTTTGTTAGATCACATTTTCACAAATGGATAACTAAGCTCACGGTGACTCAGCCCTAAACACACAACACACAGTGTTGAGATTATTGGGATGTTAAGGGAACAACGTTATGCATCACTTGTTATATCTTGTTAAATAGCTACTAACAAGACGAATAAAGTGCTCGGCTGATTATGCTGCCAAAAAAAACATGTACCTACAGTGGTTTTTCAATTGAAGCGTGTTTGTGTTTTAAACATTTTGACACTTAACTTACCCTTAGGACGTGGCAAATGGAGTATGTTCTCCTGTATATAGAATGGAGGCTGATAGAATAAAGTGATGCTCTAGGGGTGGAGACCTGCCTCTTCGAAACATTACTAATAAGCACTTAAGCACTTTAAAGTGCATGTTTGGGTGAAGTGGAGAATAGAATGAGCACTGACATTAAAGCCGGGCGCACACAGTGGGAATTTTTTATCTCTCGGGAGAAATCACGTGGAAATCGTTGATGCTCCTATGGTCGCGGCTTGCATTATGTGAGAGGAATTACGAGTCGAGCCGAGCACGTTACGAGCACCTTCCGACTTTCAAACCTGTTTAAAAAAAATCAGGGAGTCGGCCCAATTTTGACGTGTTGGCTGTCCCTTATTGCCAAATCCTACACAACCACGTCACAGGCTAAATCTTTAATATTACAGCCCAGTGGCTGCAACCCTACAGCATGCGCATACACTGACACACATAAGGAATAGCTGTGTTATTCACCATATCTTTTGCACATTCGTCTTTTTATTGTCTTTCTTTTTGCTATCCGAAGCTATAGCAGCAACACTGAAAGCTCCAGTCTCCGAGTTTAGCGCGAAAGCTCATGTGATTGCCACCGGCCAGCCATGCATTACAGTTGTGCCGTGTACAAGCTACTTTGGCACGATTATCAGGGCAACTGACTCGTAACGTGTGCAATCTGGCTCACAACCTCCCGAGTGTCCCAACTCGCACAGCGTATGCCCGCCTTAACTCTTTAAACTCTTGAATAGGTGTGGTGATACTGCAATAAATCGAAATACAAATAGCAGCTTTAACAATTAGATCTTTTCAACACGCTACTACTTGCAAGGAATAAAACGACAACAACTACTATTATTATTGTGGTGTTATGGAATTTTTCCTTTATTGCTCTGATTTCAGTGATTCCTAATGATGGCCTCATCTGTTCTCACGAATGTAGTGAGAGGGGGCCTTTGATTGATAATTTACTGTGGTTGGGAGTCAGTGGAGGTAAGGAAAAGCAGGTGGTCAAGGGGTCATCTTGAGTGCATTTGTACGTTATAGCCTAAAGGGTTAAGGGGGCATTTACCTCTCAGGGCCAGGGAGAAATAGGAAAAAACAAAGTATATCTCTCCTGTGAGGGGAGGGCAGAAATAAGGCCTTGGAGGACACAAGATATAAAAAAGACAGACACTGCTTCTCCTTATCTCTCCTCACTGACTCACGAAATGTGTATGAGTGACGAAGATCTCTCTTGCAAGAGAATAAATACTTTTTAAACTATTAAATTGGACTCAGAGTGTCTCTTACTCAGTGATGATGTTTGTTGGGAAGCAAAAAAGCCACAACAGTGGCATACTTGTTACAGAAAAATATCATAAGCACATGCCCTGTAAAACCAAAAAAATGCCAAGAGTTTTAAATCAGTTTGTAAACATTAGGCATAGAAACCAAATCTTGGTTTAATAACAGCAAGCTACTGCATTAGCATAAGTCACCGGTGTCAAGAAATAGCGCTTGCTCAGCCAAGAACATGTAACTGCTCCTCATAACAAGTAAAACTGGAATCATACATAAGAGTGTTTGTCTCTGCTGGCATGGATGTATTTTGGCATCTGCATGTTCCAACTGCCAAAGCCACGTTTGAAGCAACTGTTCTTTCCTTCGCTGGCTACAGTGAGCAGAACCATTGAGAAGATTCAATTGCGACTATTCAAAATCACAAAGCAATCAAATTACCCATGTACAAAAAGCTGCGTTTGAAAAGCTTTTGAACACACAGGTGAGTAATAAAATCCTTATTATGAAAGGAATATTGGTTCAAATGGGTAACCATTCTGAAGAAAATGGAGTTTTTACATCTTTTAATATTAATCCAGACACATATACTGTATATATATATAAATGAGAACCTTGCAAAAAGCCATGCTTGAATGCTCCATATTGACATGCTTTCTATAGCATTTCAAAAATTGAATGTTGTGATTTGACCTCAGTAGAAAGGGAGAAACTGCAATCCATGTAATTGCGTTAGTGAATTTGGACACGGCAATCAATACAAACATGTATATGAAATATTAATACAGAAACGCTCTTTCTCAGATTAATTTATAGGGCAATTCTGGAATATTACAGTGAGTAAAGGCGTATCGACTAAAGTTTGAAGTACGTTTTCAGTTAGTGTATAAAGGCAGTATTCATAGGTTATGTGAAGGGGAATATACATTGGGCCTCATTCACTAATGCACCAGTCATACAGCTACTATGATGAATGGGAAATAACTGAGTAATGTAGACCAACTTGGCTTTACCTTTTCCTGCCTCTCTCCCAGTTCACAGAGATGTCACTTCCTACAAGGCGAGTTGGGTTCTCAATCTCGGCTAAAGTATCCACTTGTCAGAATCCCATCAAATCAAAGCAACAGATGTATGGCATCCAGCACAAGTTTATTTAAAATGATAAAGATCCTCTCGCAGCGCAGTGAAGATTCTTATCTATTCCATTACGAATATTTACTCGCTACGGCATCCGAGAAATGTACACACACGCTAATTTCTGCATCCGGTAGTATGTAACTATGTGAGATATTCACAGCTGGTATGATAATCCTTTAATTAGCACATGCTCTGGTTCATTGGCACTGTGCACAGCGTGCTGTTTCCTACCACTCAAATATAGAAGGTATCAGAAAAAGGGAAATATCTTAAAATGATGAGAAAGCACTTGATGCACTGTGAAGAATTTTAAAGAGAAACAGTTATTGTTATTACATTGACAGTATGTACTTTCATATCGTTCGTTCAAATATGTAAGTGGTTTTTTTTTAGTTCCTTTTAGGTTTTTGCTGATGTGTTTAGCTTGAAAGGTAAAAGAAAAAGTGCTATTTAGCACAAATCTTTAATCAGACCTATTTTGGTGTCAAAAAGAGATAGACAAAGATATATTTTGCAAAGAGAGAGGCATTAGAGTTCCTTCTTGAAACAACTTCTGGTGTTTTTGTCTTCCAGAGCATTGGGTGATCCACTCTAGTCTCCAGTAAAGTCAGGGGATATTCGATATCCAGCCGGTTAGGGGCCTAGTAAGCCTGTCAGTCATATCCAATGCTCACATACATTTCACTGGACATGCTGAAGAACAGAAAGGTACCATCTGCAGGGGAAATCAGTCTGTGTGTTTTGTTTTTTACTAGAAGAAAGCATGAGTGATACAAATCCAACACAAAGATGTCTGAGGAATGATTCCTGAAAATGCATAGCCCAGGAGAGCGCATAGAAAATAAATAATCTCCTTTTCCACAGAAGGCCCATGAATGCACGTCAGCATTTACAGTGGTCAAAATCTCTGAAGTCTTATTGAAAATCTGTGATTTTAAACTTGGAAGTTTTAGTATTTTTTTACAATTTAAAACAAATACAAACTTTTGTGTAATATGAATAACTTCAGGCTGACATTATTTGAAATAAATAGTATTTATACATACACTGCGGTTCAAAAGTTTGGGGTAAGTGATATTTTTCTTTTTAAAGAAATTCACATTTTATTCAGCAAGGATGCATTTAAATGCATCAAAAGAGAAAATGTTTCTTGAGCACCATTCGAATGATTTCTGAAGAATCACGTGACAGAAGACTTTCAGCTTTCAGCTTTGCCATCACAGGAATAAATTGCATTTTAAAACATAATAAAATAGAAAAAGATTTGACCAAATAAATGAGCATAAGATACTTCTTTCATCTGTGTTATATCAGTTTCCAGTGGGAAACTCTTAACTCAGGTTAAGATGCTGAAAAATCATGTGACAGCTGCCATTAACAGAAACGCACCGAACACCGATCTTCAGCCAAACATATCATGAATACTAACAACTTAGATAAGAGCATATGGGACATCAGGCTAACTTATCTTTAAGTCAAACTAAATTAGTTTTCTATAGTCGCTTCTGGTATATTATCTGAAAGCTTAAGGCATGCTATCTGGAACAGTATCTTCCTGCTGTCAGGGATTTGGTGTAGTGACAGATTCACACGTACAATCTTGGCACTCACCTCCATATAGGACAGACAGAAAGGCAAAAAGCAGATGATGTTTTTCTCAACCACTATTTATTAAAGCCTAATTTGAATATGGGATGAGAAAAGAAAAATCAAGACATGGTTTCAAGTGTGCTATGGATTCCATTATACATAGGCCTACTACTGCCTTACTACTCGTAATTAGAATGCATGTGACTGTACATCATAAGTCACATTATTATGAATCAGTATGCCACACATGCACAGATCATATACATTTGGTTAATTTCTTTGCATTCAGATTGAGCTAATGTAGTGATGATTTTTTTTTTTTTTGGTAATTAATTGTTAAATGTCAATGCTTACAGTCGTGCTCAAAAATTTACATACACCTTGCAGCATCTGCAGAATGTTAGTGTAAAACTTTTGGAATTTGAAGTTCAATGTAAAGTGTACTTAATTTGTCTTCCGGGAAACATGTAAGTATCTTATTTTGCTTCCGAAGGGCAGTACTAACTAATGAAAACATTTGATATTTAATCAAAATAAGAAAAAATTTGACATCTTCATCCTGTTTTTTCAAACACAAACAGCCTGTTTCAAAGACGTCTCTGGTGGTAATTTATGGAATTATGTGACATAACTACACACTCAAGAGTGCGTAAAGTTAATGCTTAACAGGCAAATTGGGATGCTACCAATATTTTTTACAAGAAATATTAATCCTAAAACATACTGTAGTCCTGACCTAGCATTACAAGTAATAATCAGATTACGTGTTTTAATTAACAAGTAAAATTAGTACATTCAGTAAAAAAGTGCAATTCAAACTCAGAATATTAAGCAAACCTGCAATAATTAAATGTTAAATATTTAAATATTACATATATACTTTATGCATTTAATCTTACTTTATTAACCAATGTCTTACTGACCTTCAATTATCTAATTCAGCCATACTTGGGCCCTGTCCCAAATGGCACACTCCGGACTTGTGGACTTCCTTAGAGTCCACACTTCGGTGACGTCATGTAGTGCAGACCTATAGGGCCCTTAGCGCGAGTCCGCGAGGGCGCATTGAGAGGTATTTTTGGGACAGACTTGATCGTCACGCCGGAAACAGGAAGACAGTCTGATTGTTGTTATGGACAGGAGCTACAGGTTCGGGGAAATATGCTGCCTATTGTTGTTGTGTTTATATGACTCAGTAAAGCCCTGACATTCTGTTCTATTTATTTAATGAATCATAATGCGATCGTATTATTCAGCTTGCTATTATTAGCCTATGTTTGAGACATCAACCACTGGTCGATGACCATAATGTTTGTATAAAATTGTCATAAAAACCGTAATGATAATTACACTTAAATATTTTTTTCTCAGCCATGTTAACAATTGTCCGTGAGCGAAATCTCCTCCCATCCGTTGTCTGATTGGCCTTTCGCAAGGATTCCTGGGTAGTTAAAGTGCGTGGAGCCTACATCTATGCGGGCTTCGCGGAAGACCGCTTCAAGGCTGAGCACACTTCAGAGCGTTAAAATGCTAAATGGGACGGCCTACGGACTCGTAGACTCGGCGAGCACGCGCAATTTAAGTCCACGAGACCGAAAGTCCGCATGAAGTGCGCCATTTGGGACAGGGCCTAATAAGCACAAATGTCTTAAGGGGGCCTTCACACCGGGCACGTTTGCTCCAGTGGAGTGTGACTGTTCACGGTTCCACCCACAGCGATGGTCTGGTTATACTCTCACTTGATTCCATCGAACATTGGTGCACTCACTCTGCACGATTACACTGCACGCTCGCTCTTGCTCGTATCCTATCGAATAAATCATCAAACCGTCATCTACATGTGTTTTGTTCTGATCTTTTGTTCTCTCCTATGAATATCAAATTGAATTAAAGCAAAAACATGTTTTAAAAAATAAAAAAGAAGCCATCTACATACTTATCATGGAAGCTGCAAAAAAATTTGACAATGCAACAACTTGTCCTTTTTTTCCATTGCCATTTTCATTATTTAGTAGCCTATTGCACACAAGTGCAGCTCCTACTTGAATGGCAAAAACAGAAATCTCCCAAACTGTTTATCAAAATTATGTTTATATATTTCAGTTTGTCAAAATTATGTTTATATATTTCAGATGAGCAATAAAATCTGACAAAAAAAGGTACTTCAAACCACTCTAAAAGTAGCGTGTTTAGGCTAGTTCAGGTAATAAATGGCCCCTTACTCATTCTGTGCTGCTTGATCTCGATAAATGTGACTTAGTATAATGATTAATTGTATTATTATTTTGAAGCATTTATGAAATAATTAATCAGACTAAATGAACATGGTAAATTGACAGCCCTGCTAAATTTACTAAATTTAGCTGTTCAAAAGTATTAAACTGAATATTTTTCAGAGTACTGCAGAGTTAAGGAATACAGAAATAAGATGTGCAGTGTGAACTAAATGGTATGAATTGTGAGTAGTTGGCGTAACTCATCACGGAGTCAAACGAGCTGCCTGTGAAAGTGGTAATTACGCAATTGTGTTAGCAAGTGAAACAGACAGATGCACAGAGAGGAAGAATATACTCGCTTTGTCTTTCTTGCTAGAGGGAGGACTAATAGTGAGATTGAGAGAAGAAGAGTGAGTGTTTGGAAAAGACAGATAGAGTGAGAGATGAATCAGCCAGATAACTGTCAGTGATAATTAAACAAGTCGCCAAAACATAGTGCCAAAATGTGAAAAACGTAAAATATTCGGAGTGTTAATTACTGTGCAGGGGAGATTTTCAACTCCAGTTTCTTTCGTCATCTCTCCCTCCCTAACTTCCAGTGTCTCTTCCTCCTACACACTGCCTCAAAAATACAAACCATGCTAGACGTTCCCCATGAGAAGAAGGAAAAAAAGGCAAACATTTCATTTCCATACCTTAATGATTCAACTTAATTTTTTTACACTCCTATTCTCCCAAAGAGACGTTTAAGGAATTTCCTAAATATGCCCATGTGTGGAAGCAACCTTAATTGCCCTGGAGATGTGTGTGATGTTATGCAATATTGCAGATACACTGGCAATAGAGATGTCTCAAGGTTGAGGCTGCGCAGTTCTAGCAAAATGTGGGTAGCATGTACAGCCTGTTCTGTGGACACCAGATCAGCGTACATGATAGGGCAGATAGAAAGAGACATAGATACAGAAATGAAGATAGACAGCGCTGAGCAGACGTCCTTATCTGTAACATGGGCAAAACATGTCAGGAAGCACTGGTGACAACCATATGTGTGTGTATCTGACCAAATGAAAGAGACAGAGATGGCATTTAGCATTGTGACATTCAGTCAAGAGCGAGTATGACCGAGATGGCATTGTGTGTGTGTGTGTGTGTGTGTGCGTGCGTGTGCGTGTGTGGGCGTGTGTGTGTGTGTGTGTGTGTGTGTGTGTGTGTGTGCGTGTGTGTGTGTGTATATACCAAGCTTTGCCCACAAGCAAATTAATTTAAATCATGCTTTTTGAAACCTAAAAGAATAATTCACCCAAGAATAAATGCGGTCATCATTTAGTCGCCCTCATGTCATTCCAAAGCCATATGACTGACTTACTTTCATGAGGGAAAAAAATATTTTAAAGGATTTGAATTTATAATTCCAAGTCTTCTATACCCTTTTGTAAAAATGCAAAAAAGCATATACATTTTTTGTCACAGAGTTAAAAAAAAATTACGTATAAAAGAAATGACCCATAACATCCAGATGAGCAGGTTAAAGCTGTGCCGCTCTTCATTCTCATCCAGAGGGAGCCAATCATTGGAGCAGAGGAGCATTGTTTTAACCAACAAAAATATGGTGAACTAAGCAAAGTTACAATAAATTACCATTCTGCCAAATTTATGGTTGTGACTAAGGTCAAAGCGAGCTTGGTCTTAATGGGTCGATGATAAGACGTTGGAAACAGCAGCGTGAGGAATTGACTCAGTGCAAAAAGACGACTAAAGCTTTCAGAGGGAAGAAAAGCAGATGGCCCGAACTAGAAAATTAGCTCGAAGATTGGGTCAACAGACAGAGAGCAGACGGCCGAGGTTTTTCAACTGTGCAGATCCGACTGAAAGCCAAAACAATCGCCACCGCAATGAAGTTTGAGGATTTTAGAGGTGGAACATCGTGGTGTCTCAGATTTATGAGACGTAAAGGCCTGTCCATCAGGGTACGAACGAGTCTGTGTCAGCAGCTCCCTCCTGACTACGAGGAAAAAGTTTCAAACTTCCACAAATTCACTGATGCAAAGATAGCGGAGTATTCCATTGGCCCGCACGACATCATAAATATGGATGAGGTTCCTCTGATATTTGACCTGCCTCTCACTCGGACTGTCAACAGGAAAGGCGAATCATCCGTCACGCTGAAAACAACTGGGCATGAAAAAACGCACTTCACCTGTGTTCTGAGCTGCACGGCATCGGGAGAAAAGCTTCCACCGGTGGTGATTTTTAAACGCACAACGATGCCAAAAGAAAAATTCCCGAGAGGAATTGTTGTGAAAGTGAACAAGAAAGGATGGATGACGGAAAGCCTAATGCATGAATGGCATATGGAGTGTTACGGCAAGCGACCAGGAGGATTCTTTCACAGGAACAAAGTGTTACATCGTGGATTGCTGATTATGCACGGCTTTGGAGTGAGGACACTGACACGAGCATTTCACAAAGCAGCCTTTACTGACTCGTTCACTATCCGAATATACACTCAGTTGTTCTGTGCATGTACAATATCACAGGGGACAAGTACGGAGTCACCGTAAGGACAAAACCTGAAACGTTAAGAATACAATACACAACATATTCCTCCCCTTTTACTTTTGAAGTCAATCTCAACAAATAAATGCTTGATGTCATACATACGTTTGTCTTTAATTTAAGAACATTTTTATGAACACCTTATAAAACATTTCTAACTCTAGGGAAGGAGGGTAGACTGCCTCAATTCCCTGGCGGAACCCTGGGGATTATTCTGCCCCAACGTCGTGGGTTAGCCTCTAAAATAAAGATCCAATCTCCGTGGTGGTTTTCGCACTCTAGTTGGATAACGATGAAGAACAGGCACCGGTGGTGTTTCTACCAGAGTGTCTGTAACAAGTTACTGGAGAGGAAGAGGTATTCTCGCTTACCCAAGGTTCACTTGAAGATGGTGTGGGTAAGGTTTCTGGTACCACATTTCGACCCGAGTTGATGTGAGATGCGTGTTGATGTGCGTCCAATTCACAGGGATCATCACTGGAGATTGTCGAGGACAACAACTGGTCAACATGTCTCCTCCACGTTTTCCTTTGTCTCAACGATGTATGAAACGGGGCCGGTTTGTGCAAGAACAGTTGCAGGTACCCATTTCGCTCCTTTTCCATAATTACGAGCAAGTATGTCGTCACCTCTGTTGAAACTCCTGAACTTCGCTTTGGATCGCCTCTCCACCTGCATTCGCTGTTGTGACAATACAATCTGCTTGGTTCCGGTTGGTCTGAGAAGATCCAGTCTGCTGCGTAGTTGTTGTTTCAACAAAGCTGTAGCTGGAGAAACTTTTGTGATTGCATGAGGAGTGTTTCTATAAGACAATAGAAATGTGTTCAGTCTTTGGTTTAGGGAGCCCTTACCCTGAGATGTCTTTAACGCCTTCTTCAGTGTCTGCACAAATCGTTCAGCCAGGCCATTTGTGGATGAATGATAAGAAGCAGACCTGATGTGCTGAATTCCATTTACACTCAGAAAAGACTGAAACTCTTCAGACACCAGCTGGGGGGCCATTATCACTTGCAAGCTGTTGTGGCAGCCCAAAACGACTGAAAACCGTTCTAAGCTCCTCAATGGTCTTCTCAGAGGATGTGTTATGCATGACTGCAACCTCAGGCCTTTTACTGTGAGCATCCACAAGCAACATAAACATGTGGTTCTCCAGTGGTCCTGTGAAGTCTATGTGTATTCTTTGCCATGGCACCTCTGGAAAATCCCATGGATGTAAGGGAGCTGGCTGGGGCATGTTCCTTACATTCTGACACTCTGTACAACCCTTTGCTTCCTCTTCAATCTCTGTATCCAAGCCAGGCCACCAGAAGTAGCTGCGTGCCATCTCTTTCATTCTCATTATTCCCGGATGACCAGCGTGAAGTTCTTTCAACAAACGGCGCCTCAGAGGCGGGGGTATGATGACACGATAACCCCACAGCAAGCAATCCGACTGCACTGTAAACTCATTTCGTCGAATCAGATAGGGTTTGAATTTATCTGTCATCTTTCCTTTCCAGCCCTGAGATATCCTGGTCAGAACTTCTGACAAGACTGGGTCAGTTCTTGTGAATCGTTTCACTTGGGCAGCAGTTACCGGAGCACCTTGCACTTCTTTGAAGTAGAAGATGTCGCCTTCAGGGCATTCTGGTTTTGTGTCTGGCAAAAGCAGCCTAGACAGTCCATCTGCATTGCAATGCTGCTCAGACCTCTTATACTTGATGTCGTACTGGTGAGCCGACAGCAGCAGAACCCAACGTTGCATGCGATTCGCTGCCAGAGAAGGAATACCAGTTTGGGGACCAAAAATGGAGGTAAGGGGCCTATGGTCTGTGAGCAGGGTAAATATGCACCCAAACAGGTACTGGTGAAATTTCTACCAAACACGATTGCTAAAGCTTCTCGCTCAATTTGAGCGTAATTACTCTTTGCTGAGTTCAGAGCCCTTGACGCAAAAGCGATCGGTCTTTCTTCACCGGATGGCATTACATGTGAAAGTACCGCACCGACACCGTATGGTGAAGCATCACATGCCAACTGTATCGGTAGTGCAGGGTTGTAATGTGTGAGGACCTCCGATTGTGTTAATGTGCACTTCACAACTCTGAATGCCTTTTCACATTTGTCAGACCATTTCCATTGTTTGGACTTGTTTAACAGTTCATGTAGTGGACGAAGTCTACTGGAAAGGTTTGGCATGAACTTTGCATAGTATGTTAGCAATCCTAGGAATGATCACAGCTGGCTTACATTCTTTGGCGATGGCACATCAACGATAGCTTTTACCTTTGATGGTGCTTTGTGAAGACCAGCGCTGTCGATCACGTGTCCTAGGTACTCGATGGTGGGCTGGAAGAAGTCACATTTGTCTTTCTTCACCCGAAGGCCATACTCTTTTAGCCTTTGCAGTGTTGCATTCAGGTTCCCGAGGTGGTCTTCGTTATCTTTTCCTGTAATAAACAGATCATCGAGTTAACACTGTACTCCATTCAATCCACTCAGAATCTGGTCCATGGCCCGCTAGGAACAACGCTGGAGCCAAAGTTATGCCAAAAGGAAGCCTCTGATACCTGTACAGGCCCTTGTGTGTCACGATGGTCAGCAGCTCTTGGGAAACAGGATCTACCTGCATTTGGAGGTAAGCTTGACATAAGTCTATCTTGCTGAATTTCTGTCCGCCTGCTAATCCAGCAAACAGATCTTCAATTAGCGGCAAGGGGTATTGTTCAACAGTTAACACCGGGTTGACAGTAACCTTGAAATCGCCACAAATTCTGACTGATCCATCCTTTTTCAGTACTGGAACAATTGGCGTGGTCCACTCGCTAACACTCACTTTCTTCAGTACGCCGGTTTCCTCCAGCCGGTCTAGTTCCGTTTCTACCTTAGGCTTTATGGCGTAAGGAACTGGGCGAGCTTTTAAGCACTTAGGTTTACTATCAGACTTAATGGTCAGCATTACAGTGATGTCTTTCATGTTTCCCAATTAATCTCCAAACACCTCTGCATGCTTCCTCAGAATGCCTTGTAGGCTGGTAGACTCTTTCGCCACTAAATGTACTTCCTGCCAATTTAGCTTTATTTTCTCTAGCCAAGATCGACCGATCAGAGCTGTGTGACTACTGCCTTTCACAATATACAGTGGTAAGTTTACCTTCTGTCTGTTTAGCTCTACAGTCACATCCACGACTCCCAAAAGGGGTACAAGCTCACCTGTGTATGTTTTCAAGATCAACTTTGCTTCCTTGAGACCGAGGTATGGCCACTTCTCTCAGTAAGTTGACTCTGCCATGAGCGATACAGCAGCTCCTGTGTTCACTTGCATTGGAACAGCTTTTCCATCTAGTAGTGGTGTCACCCAGTAGCCATCAGAATTTGAAGACACAGACATTACATGTGAGTAATCAGTTTCATCAGATTCATCCTCTTGCTGTTTACCTGAATACTTCACTTGATTTATGTTTTTCTTTTTGAATTTTCTGACATAACTTTTCTTGAACTCTACAGGTTTAGCTGAATTTTCTTTTTCATTTTGCTTTTTGTTTTGGCACACACGTTCAATATGGCCTTTTTTCCCACAGTTTCTGCAGTCTTTGTCTTTGAACCAGCATTCCTGTGCCAGATGACTACTCTTTCCACAGCGGTAACATGCTCTCTTACCATCCTGTTTCATTCTTTCACTGTACACATTGTGGACTTGACAGGATGTGCTTAACTCTTGTGCTTCTTTTGCAGCCATTTCCATGGATACATCGATTTCCATCGCTCGCGTTAGATTACTTTCACATAAGAGTCGCTTTTGGATGGTGTCACTACTCACTACGCAACCCGCACACAAATCTGTCTCTTATGGTGTCACTCAGTGTTGTGCCGAACTCACAGTCTTCCGACAGACGCTTCAGTACAGCAACAAATTGTGCGATCGATTCTCCTTCTAGTTGATTGCGTTTATGAAAGCGGAATCTTTCAGCGATGATGAGGGGTTTTGGTGCATAATATTCCTGGAGCATTGTTACAATGTCCTTGAATGAGCTATCACCAGGCTTATTTGGCTGGACCAGGCTACGCAGTAGATTATATGTCTTACTGCCCATTACACTGAGAAAAGTTGGTACTAGAACCTCATCTTTTATCCCATTAGCTTTGACAAAATAATCGAACCTCTCTGTATACGAGCTCCACTGCTCGACAGTTTCATCATATGGTCCGATTTGCCCCACTAGACCCGCCATTTTGGTCTGTTTGTCAGTGCACTTTACCACTCACTCTTCTTGTACCGGTCTCTTTTCCCTCCCGTGCCGTTTTGCGTCGTCTTCGAGGTGTGCAGCTGCCGTTTGTTTCTCTGTTTGCGCTATTTCCCCAGCGTGACGAGTATCGCACTGACGCACATGCGTTTTGCCTGTTAGCTTCCACTGCTCGCCGTCACGGTTAACAAGCCGCCGTCAGCTGAATAGCACGTACTTTTTTTTCTTTTCTTTTTTTTACAAGTATCTTGTATCTTGAGAGAGAGAGAGAGAGAGAGAGAGAGAGAGAGAGACAGAGAGAGAGACAGAGAGAGAGGTCGTATGGCTGCTTGCAGGTGACATTGCATTACATCTTTTGATGTAAATCATCATCTTTTGAGATTTTATCCTCGTCGCCAGTTTTGTTACATCGTGGAGTGCTGTTTATGCACGGCTTTGGAGTGAGGACACTGACACAAGCATTTCACAAAGCAGCCTTTACTGACTTGTTCACTATCCGAATATACACTCAGTTGTTCTGCCCATGTACAATATCACAGGGGACAAGTACGGAATCACCGTAAGGACAAAACCTGAAACGTTAAGAATACAATACACAAAGCATTGCTCGTTTTGGACAGCATGAGGGCCCACATAACCGATTCGGTGAAAGAAGCCATCAAGAGGACAAACTCAATTCCAGCTGTGATTCCTGGGGGCACAACAAAGTCGACATCAGTGTGAATCGTGCATTTAAGGTGGCGCTCCGTAATCAGTGGGAGGCTTGGATGACAAGTGGGGAGAAATCCTTCACTAAAACGGGCTGCATGCAAAGAGCAACTTATGGTCAAGTCTGCCAGTGGGTCCTGACAGCGTGGAGCATTGTAAAAAAATCCACTATCATCAACGGGTTTCGAAAGGCTGGACTGCTACGTGTTGAAGAGGGCTCAGCGGGGGATTTGCCTCCGGATGAAAGTGACGAGAGCGTCAATAAAAACGATCCAATATCGGATGAAGCAATTCTGAGGCTATTCAACTCCGACACCGAAGGAGAAGACTTCAATGGTTTCAGTGCACAGGAGGAGGAAGATAGTGACCAATGACTTTCTTGGAAGGCTACTGTTTACTGCTATTTTTTTTTTTTTTTTGTTACAAGCCATGTTTCGTTAAAGCCTATTTATTTTTGTGATAAGCCGTGTTTCGTTAACCCTCTGGGGTCGGCCGTCGCGCCGGCGCGACGAGCTCGATTTTTTCCTTATCAGTGCAAAAGAGAATCAAATTACTCTGTTGATTTTGATCTTACATATAAGTGTTGTACATCATTAGATCCTGTTAAGTGTCTATTTTTTTTGTGTGTACTCACAATAAAAACAAAGTGTTGTGCTTTTCGTCAAATAAAGAAAAATAAACATGATGCCCGTTTTGCCTTCTCTCTGTCAGTGAGGTCCATTCTGAAACGGGTCCGAAAAATGAACTGTAACTCTGTCAATACTTGTCACAGAGATACGAGAGATTTCTCTTTATGAAGCTGAAATTCTCTTCTTTTAAATGAAGTAATTTATTTTAAAAAAAAATATATTTCCAGTTTATGTAATCCGTTTGAAACCAAGGAGAGCTACAGTTTTTTTGTTCTCCCTTCATTATCTTTAATGAGTCGAGGCCGCCACACCCCCAGAGCTTTTCACATGATAAATAGGCGATCTAACGTTATGCATAGCACACGCCCAGCAGCGATCAGTGGCATAAAAACACGTTTCTTCATCAGATTCACCGATAGTTCATCGCGTTTTGAGAATGGCACGCTATACTCCTTCAGATGATTCTGGGCAGCGAGGAAGGATTCACCTTTTCCTCAGAGGAATTTGAAACTCGGACGACCAACGGCTGCATTTTGAAGAACGAATCGACCCCGCCGAGGATACAAGTTCGGAGTAAGTTGGTTAGTGTTATATAATTCCTTTTCTGATTATAGAGCTCAAATGAATTTTCAGACTATATTTTGCCTAGTTTTGGCTAGCTTTTGACATAAGGAAAGATTACCTCACAGTCACAATATCCCTATACGTAGGCCTATACGCTCGTGTAAACTTTTTAACCTGTTAAGCTTCACCAGAGCGCGGGCGCACTGAAGCGTTTTTTTTTTTAAATAGTTCAAAGTTACTATCAGATTTAATGTTATTACCTTGACAAACTATACATCATTAAAAAGATATAAGACTCAAGTTTCAGTATTTGACCACTATTGTATTCTGAGAAACTTATAGTGACAGTTATGTCTTAATTTGTGTCAGGAGTTAGCCGACCTCAGAGGGTTAATTTGTGTCAGGAGTTATGTAATTAAAAAATGAGTCGTTACCTTTAATATGAATTATGAGCGTCAGCCGCTTCCATTCATAAAAAAAATCCTGTGCGATCGTCATGACAGAGCTTGACAAAACAACGTCCCTCAGGGCTTTTAGCTCAAACATGTGCAGATTTGGAGAAATATTGATATATTCTCATAGGTTTACATCAGATATCTATAGACAGGAATAATATTTATTGAATTTATACCCAAATGCGTCGATGTAATCATGAGCGCTGGATACTCTGATGTAATGTGTTTTCAATCCATACTGGCCGCCTGAGAGCGCCGGCGCTCTATGCACAGTAATAGTCCATATATGGAACACACGAAGAAGTGGCATAATCATGTGACATTCCAGGAAGTCCCTGACACAAACAAAGCTTCCAGAGATCGCTGTAACATGCAGATAAAGATGTTTTGAAGACAATAAACATGATTGCAATGATATTCGATTTACATGTGTTCTTCGAGCCATGTCAGGTATTTTCATAATAATAGATTATATTTATAATGTAATGCTAATCGATATAGAGTTTATCATTGCAGAATACTATAAATTAATATATTTTCTGTCTTATTTTTTCATCTGAAGCCAAATCAGATCACAGAAGGTTATTTAAAACACTCGACTTGCGTTATAAAGTAAGTTTGGAGCACAAACATGGTTTAAATCACATAAATTGTCGTGTATTGATGGTGTGCTAAGCTAACATGCTAGCTAACTCTGTGCACCTGCCAGCAGGGTTGTGGACTCGAGTCGCATGACTTGGACTTGACTTGGACTCGAGTCCCAAATTTGATGACTTGCGACTCGACTTGACATATTCAAAGATGACTTGCGACTCGACTTAGACTTTGACAACAATGACTCGCGACTTGACTCGGACTTGAGCCCTGTGACTTGGAAAGACTTGACCTACCTTCTAAAACAACAGATCAGAGTTGTAATAATCACTGACTGTAGTATAGCACTGTATCATTGACGCATGATCACAGCGCTGATTAGCGCTGTTTTCGCACATTTGGCACTGAGCCAGAGAGCGCGTGATGGAGTGTGTTCAGCAGCGCGAGTCAGTTGTCATTTATTATCACACGTTCAGACAGTTTTCAACCAAATGTTTTCTTTTTTCTTTTTCAGGCATTTAAATACACAAGTACTAGCGAACCATTTATAATTTGAGAAAAAAAAAACACACTGATATCTAAGTAAGCGGAAATAATAAACCTTTCAAATGTAATTTTGAGACATGTTATTTTCCCCCCACAACAAACGCACATTTTAGCCTATAGGTAACTATAAAGTCTTCTCCCTGTTCACCAGCCACTCACTTTCATGTCTTTCGGGAGAAATGGATGGATTTACGTTACGTTTTGTAACGTTACGTTTTGTAACGTAACGTAGCCCCAAAAAGTACCACGTGGCGCTTGATATGTCGCCATAGAAATAGGAATGTTCTAGTACAATTACTGTCGCGTTAACAAAATAATTTAACCAGGGACTCAATATTTTACTTAATTTTACTTAACTTAATGTGTAGCAAATCACGATTAATTTTCCCAATGAACAGTTACTTTT
The DNA here is from genome assembly GCA_030578255.1 of Tiaroga cobitis. Lineage (NCBI taxonomy): Eukaryota > Metazoa > Chordata > Actinopteri > Cypriniformes > Leuciscidae > Tiaroga > Tiaroga cobitis. The sequence continues at coordinate 11,827,545 of CM060591.1, forward strand.
ATTTTTTTTATTTTTAAATCTGCATTGCCACAATAAATTTGATAATATTATATATTATTATATTATATCATATTTTAAAAGCCTTTCTGATGTAAATTAGTATACATTTCATTTACTATAGTAATTAACACTGAGACAGTAATTTGTGCAAAAAGCACTAATGACTTGTTTAAGACTTGAAGCTTAAACTCGAGGACTTGCAACTTGACTTGGACTTGTCTGTCTTGACTCGGGACTTGACTTGGGACTTGTCTGTCTTGACTCGGGACTTGACTTGGGACTTGAATGCAAAGACTCGAGACTTACTTGTGACTTGCAAAACAATGACTTGGTCTCACCTCTGCCTGCCAGCACATTAGCTGTTATTTTTATGAATTTTTCTAAATAGGAATGCTTACTGAAATTTTTCTTTTTTCAAAAAGGGCATTTGATACAGTTTCAAATGTGAAGTGAGAACTTTGATAAAAGAAAAAAGGGATTGAAACAGTGTGAATAGCCAGTCGTTAGTGATTATAATGCAGACAAAAGAAAAGCATATTTAGACCCATAACCAGGCTGGAGAGGTGTGAATGTGTGCAGGGGAGACTGACACTGAATGGGGCTCGTTTGCACCACAAAACAATAGAGAAAATAGTCTAAATAGATGCTAGAAGATGACAATAAACACCAGTTTGCATTTTAGAGTCTAATCAAAATAAATTCATATGACATGATCTTGAAAAACATTTAACTAAATGCAGAGTTTTAAACTTATCTTCTTCAAATTTTAAATATAACATGGTCAGACATGTGGCGTTAGCTGCAGTGCATTTCTAGATTGATACAATGCCAACTTCAATTTTATTTTCATGAAGATGTTTCATAAAAATACATTTCTAATAACTTTACAAAACTTTGAAGACATTTTTCATAATTTTTTTTTCATTATCACTAATTAATTCCACATTTACAATAAACTGCCAGGTGTCAGCTTTCAAATGAGATCTTACTTGTGCTTTTAGTACAAAGGGTTCATGAACTGTATCTGTTTCAGTTTGGGTATGCCATTTCTGGGGATTTTTCAAAAGTGGGGTTGAAGCTTAACAGGTTAAATGTGATATTAGCCTACTACACATATTTTACTCAGTTTTGAGATTAGTTTATGACACTGATTATCATGCTAAAATACTGCCTAATGCGTAATTTATTTTGTTTGCGAATAACTGCTTAGGTTATATAATGATTTAGTGAAATATATTTCAGCCTCCGGTAAAATATGTGAAACTGTCTAAATACAATATATTATATATGTATAAATGTTCAGTTAGGCTAACTAAAATAAAACCATGTCTATATTGTGAAGGGTAGTCAACTTTAGCATGGGTGTGTTCACTTATTCTAAGCACTGTGTGTGTGCGTGTGTGTGTATATATATATATAATTAAATCGCAATTTTAACCAGAAAAATCTACAATACATGCCCAAATTCGTGCAGCCATATAGTTTCTCTTGATATCAGCATGTTCAAAGGTGTTTATTTTTTTTATTTCCTTTTTTACAGGGAGAGATGCCACTGATGAGTCCTGCTGACTTCAACATTCAACAGTCTCTGTACATGAACATGGTAAAATAAAAAATCAAACACCTTGGAAATGACAGGTATGTACTATGTTTCAATGGCACAAAGTTGTGTGACTGTTCAAGCCTATGTCTTTAGATCAGTGTGTTTACTAATGTGCTTTTTTGTCCTTTATTGTGTCTCTTTGGATTATGTTGTGTTGTAAATAAATCCAAACAATCTAAAAGCCATTCTATTTTAAATCTCCTCATTATTTGTGCAAGGCTCCTCATAATGATATGGCCTGATAGCACCTAATAGGGCCATTATGGGAGGGTCTTTGTCTTTCTCAGGTGTGAAATGCATGCATATTAATGAGAGATCACGCCTCCTCGCATAAAGCTTTCTGACACAAAACACGTCATTAAAAATGTAAAAATACTTTATTGTCTTATCTGAATGAGTAGTCAGGAATTCTCACATAGTTTTGGAGCAAATATTCTAGGCTATGTGATACAATTTTCAAAAAGTCTTGTGAAGAAATAATCAATATGTGTTTTGTGGCCTTATTTCAGAAACTTTAATTTTTAGTTTTTTTCAATAACCATGCATAAACAATATTCTCTCAAAAATACAAATATGTACATACATGTTGCTCACATATTATGGTAGCCCTGTTTGTGCTAAATAGAGTGTAATTACACCTGTGCCATTAATATGTTTATAAGCAACTGAATAAAGCACAAATGTCAGGGCATGTCAAAACATCTCAAGGACCCCAAAAACACCTTAGACCCCAGAGGGTTAAAGCCTATTTATTTTTGTGATAAGCCGTGTTTCGTTAAAGCCTATTTATTTTTGTGATAAGCCGTGTTTCGTTAAAGCCTATTTATTTTTGTTACAAGCCGTGTTTCGTTAAAGCCTGTGTAAAGTCCATTTGTTTCAATGTACCGGAAGACACCTGCGGCTTATAGACATGTGCGGCTTATTTATGTTCAAAATAATATATTTTTTTTAATTCAGAGGGTGCTGCAAATATTCAGGTGCGCTCAATAGTCCGGAAATTACGGTAGGCTACAAAAGCCCCTGTTTTTTCAATATGTACCATTTAGTTACTAAAAATATATACACTTTTGGCACCTTTAAGGTACTAACATGCACTCTTTAGGTACAAAGGTGTACCTTTTGAAAGGGTTCTGTCCCAGTAACAGATTTTCTACAGTTTTTTTTCTGGAAGTGTGGGATGGAGATGGTTGAATCCGCTGAGTGCTTCAAGGTTTTTACACTCCTCGGTTTCTAAAACCTGCGCACATCCAGATTTAAAACATTAAAAATGACAGCATTTCAAGGAAAGAATGTGCTATAAACACTACTGAGACGAAAAGAGGATGCGAACGTATAATAAAGCCTCAAAAACCGAAGGTTACTCATCTATCCAAACATTCTTGAGTAATCCTTGGTATGTGCTTCAGTGATACTGCAAGTCAAGCACTTGATTTACTGAGCGTGGATTGAGTGGGAGTCCCTGTGGGGTCGCAGTGGTCCACCATCATGAATCTCTAACCACTCTAACTCCCCAGGATCTGACCAATTGTCGGCATTGTACTGACATCTCACGCTGTGATATCACTGCGGCGTGAAGCTGGTCTGGTTTTGGCTTTGCACCCATCTGGTCCACTAAGACTTGGAACCACCACCAGGCTGTGCTCCTAATGTCTAGCTGACTATTTGACAACACTGGGGTGTAATTTAGGTCATTTAGCCTACTGGTTTATTTAATCATTTAATTAATAATTTACTCTATTTTATTATCATGGGATTTGACATGCACAAAATGTGAATCGATGTCCATCATTATTTTTCAAGCAATTGTTGATAAAGACAAAACGCAGGTCGCAATATTGGAAATATTTCCGTTTTATACCATGAAGGCGAGCCAGTGGATATCACACAAGCATTTTGCAAACATTGCGCTTGAGTTTAAATGAGGAGTAAGCTAATCTAACATCTTTTATTATCATCGCAGCGCGTCGGTTTTGCGGTGATGAGCTATGAAATTATTGTGCAAATTAATTGTAATATTCATTTAATAATAAAAGTAGCATAACAATAAAATTCATCAACAGATCATCTCAGGGGAGGGGATAAGATACATACAGGCCTATATAATGATGTGCAAAACAAATTCATAAGGAAAAAACTTTAAATTATAAATGAGCTCCATTACGAATTCCAAGTGATCGAGGGCATAGGGTGGTTCTGCAGTAGTGGGCACTCGTGCAACGTAAGCAATGACGTAAATCCGAGTGAACGAGACGGAAGGAAGTTAGCGAGGGAAGGGCATACAAAATTGGACTTAAAAGCAGTTTCAACAGTGGTCTTGGACTTAATACTGCCACCTATGGGAGAGGATGTACAGAAACCAAGGTTTTTGGTTATCAATGGCAATGCAGAAATTATACATTCAGGCATGTTTGTCTTTCTATGATTAATATATGCTGGAATTGAAAGTGTCCAGTTACCAGGAGGGATAACTGAGCAGTAAATATGGAGGAATAGGAGTGCCCCTTAAACATGAACTTATAAAATCAATCATCAATCTATTCCGCAGAGCTATTTTTTTTTTTCAAGTTTGCGTTCTCGAGCCACCAGGCACTTGTGTTGTGCGAATGAGCAGGCCGGAGCACGTTAAGGGTTTTCTGTTAGAACGGTGTCGTGTAAGCGGGCCCTACGTTAATAATTAATGATCTTTGCAACGGAAGTGAATAATTTAAAATTAACTTTAGCTGGACAATAACTTTATTCAAGAGCTGCTGTAAAGCCAAACCAATCTCTCTTACTTTAATTTCCTATTATTTCTGTAAAGCTGCTTTGGAAAAATCTATATTGTTAAAAGTGCTATATAAATGAAGATGACTAGACTATTAACTAAAAATAAATAAATGTATGTAAATACAATTTTAAAAACTGTTAAATGTACCTACATCTTTAAAAATGAATTAAATAGCTATAGACATGTCTATGTATTTGTCATTAGGACAAGTTATTTATATAATGTTTTATTTTTTCAATTAATAAATTGATAACGGATTCATTTATTTTTAGATGGGACTTTCCTCTATAGTATGGAGCATGAGGAGTTCCATACTTAAAACAAAATGTAAAATAAAACCACTTTTTTTCTAGGCCACATAGGAATGTGCATACTTAAAAAAAAAAAACATTAACTAAACCCTGGTGTAAAATAGCATGGCCTGGTTTCACAGACAGGGCTTAAATTAATCCAGGATTATGCCTTAGGTCAAGTAGGACATTTAAGAAACTTTTATAAATTTGCCTTAGAAAAAAAAAATGGTGTGCATCTTGAGACAAAACAATGGCACTGACATATTTTTAGATATGTTAATGCAAGTTGCTTTCAGTTAAAACAGCACAGACATGCATTTCAGTCTGGGAATTGGTTTGTGAAACTTGGGGCATGTGTTCAATGTGCTAAAACACATTTCTAACACGTGTACACCTTTGACACACTGCACTATGATCAATGTTGAGGTGTGATGCATGAAAACATGCTCAATTGCTGGTGTACAGTGTTAGTGCTATTGGCTAATGCACACTATAAACAGGGATCGATATTTGACCTTTTGTTATCATTGAGATATGTTTGTATTGATTTCGATGTGGGGACAAAATGTCCGTCTTAAGAGCTTGATTGTAAATTGCTTGTTAAATATGAATTATTTCATACTTAGTAGGCCTAACTGGCAACCACATACTGGCGCCAGTGGATTTGATGGATTTGTCAGAAATACAGGCTCCACAGTCAACATCCCTCTCTCCATAAACCATTTTGTCTTCCTTTCCTCCAGAAAACGAGCAGTTAGTAGCAAGTATGTCTCACTGAACTGACTTTATAGATTCGCAATACTATCCAAGACTACAGGAAGGCCTTTTTACAGTACCATGGTATGCTAAGGTTTCCTAAAATGCATCAGTGTGTATTTGTGGTAGGGTTTTCTTTTGGGAAAACCCCACTGCAGCTTATTGCTCATGCCTTCATGAAATCTGAAGACAGAGCAATAACACCTGCAACCCCATTATGGCAAAGAGCAAGGGGAGGAATCAAAAGGAGAATGTGTGTGTGTGTTTGTCTGTGTCAACCGTAGGAAAGATTAATGAACTTCAATGTCACTTTGACAACTTCTCTCATCTGAAGACAAACACAATCCAAATGCTAAAGAACCAAAGGGGAGGTGGGTTGCCATAGAAACGGTTTCAGAGCCCATACAGATTGAATTCAGAGACCTGTGTTCTGTCCTGTACATGCAAACAGTTCAGGGAAAAAAGTGTTGAAACAGCAATGTTGACATTTCATTCTAACATTGTGTAGTGGTACAATAACCTGGAAATTGATTTTGCAAATTAATTAATTTGTTCAAATTAAACAACTTGCATTCATTACTGACTTGTTAATTTAACGGAGGCCAGCTAATAAGAGTTGTGCAAGTAAACCTCACTCCCCTGGCCTCAAGAGACGCACAATCCAGGCGGGAGAGGAGCGAGAAGAACAGAAAGGGGTTACAATGGTGCCGTGACCCGGATGGGAGAGAGGTTTAGCAGGGTGAGTGTAACGGAGGCCAGCTAGTACGAGTTAAACTTTTAAGACTTTTTTTTCCCTATGATATGTTGTTGAGGAGCCATGAAAAAATGATCAGACTTGAAAAGATTCAGACAAAAATATAAATATATAATTCTAACCAGTTATTGGTTGAATTTTTGTATTTACCATATTTGATAAGCTCTATGTGTGTTGATCAATCATTATAAAGCGATCATGTCTCTTCAGAAGACTTGGATTAAACTTCTAGATTCATATGGACTAAATTTACATAATATTTTATACTTTTTGATGCAAAGTATTGGTTGCATGTACTTTCAAAAGGTGGAAAAAATATGAGCGCATATTAAAAATAACTGTATTCATGGTTTGAAGATGAACAAAGTCTTATAGATTTGGAACACCATGAGGGTGAGTAAATGATGACAGAATTTTTATTTGGGGGTGAAAACCCTTTAAATCCAGGAGCAAACATTTATTTTAAGGCTTTTTTGTTAAAGTGTAATTATACATTTAAAACTACATGCACTTAATGGGGTTAAAATTAGGGTCGGTTTGGTTTATGTATAATTTATAGTTATTACTATTGTAACTGCATGCAACATATGTACTGTAACACTGCCACTGTGTTACCGAATTTGCGATAGGTAGGGAATCATTTCAAAAAGAACACTTTTTCTTTTACATGGAAAATGTATTCCCAGCTAAGTAAAATCAGCACACTTTACACTAGCTTTAGCCTGTTTAGCCTTAGCCCTAACTGCTATCCTAGGAAATATGTACAGTGGATCCAAAACTGCACACTGATTTTGTTTTCACTCTGTGTACATGCGAGACACTACAAACATTCAGCACAGCTTGCACTAATTATCTAAAAAGATAGCAATATAATTATGTCTGCATAAATAGTGCAGACATATTCAAAATGGGACACACTTTTACACTGAAGGAGGGATTTGAGCGATCACCTAATGACCTGGTGGGTGGGTGGGTGGATGGGTGGATGGATGGATGGATGGATGGATGGATTTTATAGCGCTTTAAAATGTCTCTGCAACCACCCACAACACCCTTATATTAGCTTGTGGCGTTTTGCAAGAGTCACTCGCAAATTCTGAAAGTCTATATTTTTTAGTGTGTGTGTGTGCGTAAAAGTCCTACATTTTCACTTTATAACATCAGGCCTCAGAGAACTAGACCTTTGGATAGTCCCTCATTATCAAACAGTCTCCGTTAATTGTTCTCATTTGAGGTTTACAGCTTTAAATATTTCGGTAAGAATCAGTGGATGTGTAATGATGCTAAAAATGGCTGCGCATTCATCTTGTGAAACATCCGTCTCAGTGGTATGTGGATTCAGTCAGGTGATGCTATAAGGGTCAGGAGGGGTTAAAGGCAGAGGATTACATCCTCTAATGAAGTCTCAACACTGTTACAGGGAACTGTGATTCCTCACAGGCCATTACCTAACACTGCAAATCATGAGAGCCGGGGTGGTCATTAAAGCCCTGCCCCAACAGGCAGCTTCCCTTCTGCATATGAGTGAAGCCGGTCTCTGCCAATTACATCCAGAGAGGACAGTCTGAATATGGAGATCTTTCCCTTCCTTTGCTCTCATCAAACAGTATTAATTAAGGGGAAATTAGGAATTATTATCAAATAGTGATGTTAGATAAGTGTTTCCAGCTTTTTGCAAGTTGATGGCGTTGGTGTTCTCCCTGTTTCACGGCATGTGTTGTTGCAATGTTTCGGACACTATCTCGCTGTCTGCCTCTTTTTCACAGCCAGATATCGCAGTCCTTCATCTTATCATTTTGCTGAAGGATTTTTCACCTGGAGTGCAAAGGCCTTGGCTAAACCAAATTCATTACTTTTTCAAGCATTTTTTAACTTTCATTTCCCTTACCCGGCATCAGATACCTTATATAATATGTTGTGGATAATGTAGAGTCTTTAGAAGCCCATTTCTGCCGCAGAGTACAACAAATAAAAAGATAATGATGACTTTATATCTCACAATTGCAACTTTATTCCTCATAATTACAATTTTATATTTTACAATGCGAGTTTATTTATTGTAAATGCAACTTTATGTCTCCAAATTGCAACTCGCAATATGACTTCCCTTTTTCTTTTCTTTTTTCCACTTAATCTCACAATGGCCTTTTTCAAATGATCATAATTTTAATGGTAAAAGACTGTAAAAATGCTAAGGTAAAAAACTGTTAACTGGTTAATAAGTTACCTTTACTATGTTTGGCAAAAAACTGTAATGAATCTTAAGGGACATTTTGCAATACTGTAAAAAAAAATGTTTTTGGAAGTGAAAAAGAACAAGTCATTTTATAATTTACACAGGAAAAGGATATAAATTCACATTCCTAAAATGTACTGTGTGACACTTTGATTTTTGATGGTTTTTCATTGAATTTTTTTTTTCTTTTTAGTTATGTATAATACGGCTACATCTCATATTTAAAATAATGTTATTACATTAGTTTAGTGTCATGTGTTTAACCTTGATGCTGTTTTGTATTTGTGTGCTTTGATTCTCATTACCACCCTTTTTTTGGAGGTTGTCAGTGTATTATAAACATTAAAAAAAAAACAGTACTAAAAAGTACTTCAGTAGGTTTTTTTACTCAACATTTTAAGTTAAATTCGTAAAACCTAAAATCTTGACACCATATTGTTTATGGTAGCTTATTTTTATGGACAGCTGTCGTTGTTTTGCTGTAAATTTCACTGATTTGTTTCTCTCTTCTTTTTTTTGCAAAGTGTAAAGCAACAGGTAACCCAATTATTACATGGCTACATAAAATACTGATTTGGTTTAAGTTTTTTTTTGACATGTGAGGACAAAAAGAGAGCATACGAGAGACAGGAAAAAGCACAGTGCAGACGTTTAGCAGATTTTACAAAGAATAATTTACAGCAGAACCTGACCAATCAGAATCAAGTAATCTAGAGAGCCGTGTAATAAATATTCATAAGTGATGTTGTGGTAACTATGGTACACTGTGAGCGGGAAGGGGGAGATAAGGGCGGTGTAGGAGGAAAACAACATCTCCATCTCATTCAGCAAAGCCTGCTCTAAAACCACCTCATCAACAGCACAACAACAGTAAGGGCAGAAAAGAGGTGACAGACGAAATGAAGGAAAACAAAACAAGCTTCCCTGAACAGACAGCGATAGCTTTGGGAGATCAGGAGACAATGCCAGATCAGATGCAAGGTTGCGGCTGACAAATCTGATGTGACACCCTGGTTGAAGAAAAAACAAATCTAGATTTATATACAGAATATATTGCTTTTCCCCCACCAGAGGCCTCCAGACATTCAGGGCCAGTGCTGGGGTAGTCGCTATCTGTCCTTTGGTGAAATGAACTTGGCGGATCGTCCACAACCCGATCTGATAGCTGATTCTTGAGGCGCTGAGCGCAGGTTTATGTGCGGCTTGTTTACAGGCTTCATAAAAGCTTTTATGGGGTTATCAAAGATAATAATGTCCAGAAAAGACACAGAGAGCCCTGTGCCCTCTCAGCAACTTCCTCTGGTGATATGAAGTCTCGCCACCATCCGAGATTGTGTTTCCAGTATTCTCTGTGATATTCGGTGCAGTAAATTATTACCAGATTCCATCTATTTAAGGCTTAGAGTCTTCACCCACTGAATTACAGCGCCTCCCATTCCTTTAGACACACCCCTCACTCCAAAACCCCGCCCTTTAAAATAAACAGGTACAAATATCAAGAAATATCTTTCTTTTTCTTAGTGGTGCTGGCGTTGAAGTCATGCGACAGTGGTGTAGTTCTTTACAGTCTAACGTTTTATATCTGGCGATTGTATTTAGGCCGTAAAATTCATAGAAGTTCATTTGTAAAGATGATGAACAAAATTGTATTATTATGATGAACAAAACATGTAACAATCTTAAACCTTACATGGTCACAGAGCTGATTTTCAGCGATTTTCCAAAAGTCTTTTTGTTGAGGGAACCAGGGTGATGCTAACCTCTGGGATGGCCTACACAAATATGTAATCTCTGCAGCACTCAATATGTTGTTTTTCGCATTAAAGTACGCGAATGAGTATTTTCAGTTTTGCTGAACAAACAGGCCTTTATGTCAAAAGATGTAATGCAATGTCACCTGCAAGCAGCCATACGACCTCTCTCTCTGTCTCTCTCTCTCTCTCTCTCTCTCTCTCTCTCTCTCTCTCTCTCTCTCTCTCTCTCTCTCTCTCTCTCTCTCTCTCTCTCTCTCTCTCTCTCTCTCTCTCTCTCTCTCTCTCTCTCTCTCTCTCTCTCTCTCTCTCTCTCTCTCTCTCTCTCTCTGTGTGCACTGAGCTGTTACTATACTCAGCCAAATCATCCATGTTATAAATGTTTCAAACATGCTTTGCATTTAGTAGTAACAGTCTGTAAAAGTGTGTTAAACTTATTTGATCAGACAGAGCAAGGTCACTTAGGATTTGGATTTAGGATTTGGATTTTGAATATGTTCCTATAGCTCAACTGGTAAAGTATCGTCATGCATCCGATCCACACATTGTACTATAAGTCGCTTTGGATAAATGAAGTATCTGCCACATGCCTTGCAAAAGCTACACAACATACAAAGCATATTTCAAAGATTTCAACACTGGAAGGATAGTCCATGCAGCAGCAGTGTGCCTCTAAACAGCCGCTATGAACAGTGAGACAGGGAATAATTGTTGTTCTTTCCTTGTCAAGCCTGGAGTACTCTCAGGGGAGTCACAGTCTTTGGCTCATAATTGGCTCCAAGCTTCCACAAAACAACTCTTATCCCCCCTTTCTCCACAACCCTCCATATAGCTTGGTTTACTGGGCTTTCTGACAATATTGTCATGGTGTTTGCACATCACTGGCCCAACAAATCAGGATCAGACATGTTTCCCCCCCCTATTTTTTTAACTGTTTAGGGCTGGCAGAAGTGAAGTGAGTTTCACTGGGTATCAAGCTCATGGAGGTTGAAGAGTTGAAGAGATCTTACTAGTGACCTGCAATATCCTTCTTATGTGGAATGTCAGTGAATGCTCAGATTAAAGGGACAGTTATGTCATTATTTACTCACCCTCATTCCCAATTTTTATTAAAAAAAAATCTACATCCGCAGAACAAAAAATATATATATTTTAAAGAACATTAGGGTCCAAACTTTTTTTACACTTTATTTTAGGGTCCAATTCTTAATATTAAGTAGTTGCTTAATACCATACATATTACTATGACATTGGCTGTTTATTAGTACTTATAAAGCCCGTATCAATGTCGTATTCTGCATGACCATATTCTACCTCCCTTAATTGAATTCCTACCCAATACCTAAAATGAACTTCTTTGCAAACTATTAACAAGCAGTAATTAGGAGTTTGAGGCATATGTCGTTAATAGTTAGTTAATAGTGAGAATTGGACCCTAATCTAAAGTGTGACCATTTTTTCTCTTCACCCTATTGATCAATAGATAATTTAATCGGTAGGATTTTTTTTTTTTTATAGTATTTCACAATATTACTGTTTTACTGTTTATGTTACTGTTTTTAGTGTTGTGTAAACCCCAGCATTTATCTTTCGTATTCACAAAAAATAAAATCATACAGGTTTGGAACAACATGAGGGTGAGTATGATGACAATTTTTTTTCCCGGCGGAACTATGAGATTTGTATTTATTAGTATTGCAGGTTTGTGTTCTGTTAGTAGCCCTTTCATGATGAAAAGAAAACAAAAACAAAAACGTAATCACACATTGTAAAGAGCAAAAGGTTTTCATGTCACATCTCCCTCAAAAGATGTTCCTCACAGTGTCTATGTACAGAGTATTTGACCTTTGTCTTTCCATGAGACACAGCAATATGACATCCATGTCTATTTGTGGAAGACATTTAAAAGAGCATTTAGCAGGGAAATCTTTTAAATACCATCAGTGTCCATCCATGTCTCGATGCATCACGCCCCGGTGTCATCTCACCGAGCCACCGACACCTTGAGTCTCACAAATGAATCCATGTCACCAATGCAACCAAGAGAATTACCACGCAAATATTTAACCACTTATGAATATTTAACATTGCTCTGTGTCACAAGGAGGATTGTGAAATTCATTATTTATAAATAAGAAAATGAGGATGTAAACTTTGTATGAACAGATATTGGAGAGGTCCCAAAGTCATGCCATATCAGTAGAGAGGGATTTTACTGGGTGTTGAAGGGTGAAGGACTGGGCGACACTCAAAGCGTGAGGAGATTACATTGCCGCCATTCAGCTGTGCAGTAAAATACAACCTTGTCTGTACAGGAGAGGGAGGGGGGTAGGGGTGGGGTGATTTGTCCTTGTATTTTGTTTGTATCTTTGACAAGTGCTAGGCAGTGGTGTAAAGTAACGAATTACAAATACTCTCGTTACTGTAATTGAGTAGTTTTTTTTAGGAATTGTACTTTTTTAAGTAGTTTAAAAACAGTGTACTTTTACTTTTACTTGAGTACATTTTAAGTGCTGTATCGGTACTTTTACTGCGCTATTTTCCCTGAACCTGCCGTCGCTACATTTATATTAATATTTATTTTTATAATAAGTCATCATGTGACTCCATGCGTGATTCCCGTCAAATCAAATCGCGCGCGGAAAACTTTGCATCAAACCAGCATCAACAGACTTCGGCCACGTTCACACCGCAAGTCCTAATGCTCAATTCTGATTTTTTGCTCAGATCCGATTTTTTGATTGGCTGTTCACATGACCTTTTAAAATGTGACCTATATCTGATTGCAGTGTGAACTGTTTGAGGTTTCAAACGGCATGCGCAAAAGAACAATAACGACATCAGACGCAGCAAGCGGTTGCACTAAAGTTCGGGAGGTTATGGAGGAAGTAATATTCGCATTTATTTCATAATGGTTGTGAATGGACCAGAACTGCGCCTTGCATCGCTCATAGACCTTAAAACTGATCAAAAAATTCAAAAAACGAAAATTGATCAAAAAACGTTGGTGCGGATGGATGGCGGACAGATGATGAGTTTTGTGCTGCGGTTCCGTTGCGGATGAAATAATAATAGCCCATCCGCGCATCTCTAATACCTACGAATGTAATGCTATGTGTCATGGAACATTGTGCTCCCCAACTCGCGAAAGGGATTTGCTCCATCTTTTGATAAGTTTTGTTTAGAAAACCTTGAATCCATGTAAGACACACTATCATTAGAAATAATCCATGTCATTAGAATTAATGAATCCATATCATTAGACACAACGTGAACGTGCATACGTGTGCAGGCCAATGTTTTTTTTGTTGTTGTTTTTTTTGCGGTGATGACGGTGACGAGCTCAGACCCGCGGTTGGAGTCACGTGACCGCGGTAATGCGGTAACCGTCCCAGCCCTAACTGTCTGTGTCTGTTGTGTCTAGGGCTTCGCCGGTGCATAATTGTGACAAATGTCGACGTAGATTGATGTAAAAGTCGCATCAAATCCGCCTTGATTGTTCACACTGCGGCTGCATTGAAAAAAATCAGATCTGGGTCTGATTCAGGACCACATATGTATGTGGTCTAAATCTGATTTGAAAAAATCAGATCTGGGCTAGATTTGAATGTTCACACTACCTCTGAAGAAGTCTGACCTGGTCACTTGACCCCAAAAAAAATCAGATTTTGGCCACTTTTGCCTGCAGTGTGAACGGGGCCTTCGAGACACCTGGCGCCAATTTATTTTGTTCACGAAGTGACTTTCGGAGTGGATCTTGAGCCTGGAGGAAGTTCATGCATTTGTGTCTTCATATAGGCAAAAAAACAGCGCAAGCGTCACACCTCACACGTGCTTCAGTGTGTGTGTGTGTGGTAAATGAAACTGCGCGTCGGCTGCACCATTCATTCACACAGAACATGCAGGATTCGTATTTAAATTGTCTTTGTGGTTTAATATTCACACACACGCACACTATATCGCGATTTGATTTCAAGTGTACTGAACTGCTTTCTATTTATTCCTCAAAAAATTTACAAATTCCGTGAAATTCCGAGTTATAAATTCCTTTTTTATGACTGGATTTTGTCAGCATTTTAGGGGGGGCGGGGGTCGTCCAAAACAATGGTAGGGGAAACGCTGTATTTTTAGTGCTAGCAGTCAAAAATAAAACTATTGGAGAAATATTGAAATACTGTTTCTTTTTTTCTATGAATCTGTGATAAGAGTAAGCTACATTTTCAATTTGCAGGGTATAAGGTGGACTAACATTCATAGCATAATACTCACTACTCACTACTCTTGAGTACTTTTAAAAGGGCCACTTTTTACTCCTACTTTGAGTAGTTTTTAGGACCGGTACTTTTACTCTACTCTCACTACATTTTTTGACAAGTAACAGTACTTTTACTTGAGTATGCTTTTTCAGTACTCTTTCCACCACTGGTGCTAGGTGTAAAAAGTATTTGGGGGAAGTTGCTGCTACACTGTTTGACAAATTATGACTAGTAATTTGACTGTCCACACTCAAAGCATAAATGCTGTGTAACATACCACAAGCCAGACATAAACTAAATAAACATCAAACCAAGTGGCATATATATATAAAACTAAAAAGTCATGATTTTTTTTTAAACACCAAAAAAAAAAACATTAAAAAAAAGTTTTTTTGCTTGTTTGTTTTTTTGTTTTCAAGTAATAATAATAATCATAATAATAATAATAGATCATCATTGTTATTGTTAACTAAAACTTCAAAAAAAAAAAAACATTTTTGGAAAAACAAAAAAAAAAGTTTTAGTTCTAAAATTACTAAAACTAAAATAAAAACTAAAAATATGAAAGCTAAATTGAAATAATCACTAATGTTAAATATTAAACGTATTAACATTTAAAACAGAACTGAAAAAAATGCAAGCTAATTCAAAATGTAAATAAATACCAAAAGAGTATAAAATATTAAAATCACACGAATAGATACATTGTTAATAATTAAGTTAAACTATTAAAGCATCTCTGGTTAACAGAACACTAGTTAATGTGTTAAACTATACCTGTTGTGCTAGGAAATCTGTAATTTCACACAAAAAAAAATAAGAGAGACCATAAGTAATTAAGTACATTGCCGTTGATTCACAACAAACAACAATCACACCATAGACATGGAGGGCCCTATTTTAACGATCTAAGCGCATGGTGTAAAGCGCACGGCGCAAGTGCACTTAGGTGAGTCCGAATCCCCTTTTGCTAGCTTAACGACGGGAAAAATGTTTGGCACGCCCGGTGGATGGTCTAAAAGCTCTTAATGAGTAATGGGTGTGTTTTTGGCGTAACGTGCAAAAAACAATCATAGTCTAATCTCCCATTCCCTTTAAAAGCCAGTTGTGCCATGGGGGATCCGCTATTTACATGACGGAATTTACAAGCGGAAAGACTGAATGCTTCACCAGAGAGGAAACGGATCTTCTCGTGCGCGAGATTAAAGCGTGCATGCAGACCATCTACGGGACAAGCCGGCTTCCACCAAATCTTTATGTACACAATATTAATCGTTTACACCGTTGGTTCCCAACAGGGGGGTCGCGGCCCACAAGGGGGCCTCAGCGAGCTCTGTGGGGGGTCGCGTCATATTTTGAAAAGTTTTGAGCAATGAGCATTAAATAAAAGTCCTTAACTTTTTTCTGTTCAAAATGTAC
Organism: Tiaroga cobitis; assembly: GCA_030578255.1. Taxonomy (NCBI): domain Eukaryota; kingdom Metazoa; phylum Chordata; class Actinopteri; order Cypriniformes; family Leuciscidae; genus Tiaroga; species Tiaroga cobitis. The sequence goes on from CM060591.1 coordinate 11,843,380, forward strand.
AAAATTTATATAATGAGCGAGTTCATTATGAATCCATTTTTCAATCCGTGTTTTTGTCTTATCCTGAACCACTATGGCACTCCTATAATAAGTGTTTACATTGGGACTATTTTACACTGGTTTGGATCGCTGCCGCTGCGGAGTAGTACCTGCGTGACTCGTCATAGACGTACACAGAGAGAAGTAGTTCCCGCTACAATGTTCTTCCGAAAGACGCATTATTCTGTTAATAAACACAAGTTTATTATCGCTCGCTATAGCGCCAAAAGCGTAAAAAATAAAGCCACACAAATAACTTGCAAGTATTGAGGCCCCAGACAGCAGTCATTTAGTGCCTATATTCTTTCTTTTTTCTTTTTTTTACCTACACACCACTGTGAATATTTTTGTTTTTGCATTTTAAATAGGGACAATATATAGGCTTATCCTAGGCCTAGGTTTTTAAGAAAGGAAGAAGAGAGGGAGAAAGAAAGGGGCTACTGATGTTTTTGTTATTGTATTTTCAATATTATAGGCTATTATTTGTGCATAAACATATCTGGTTATAGTAAACATACCGTTTATTTGAAAACAACATATTTTGTCATGCTTGCTGCAAGCTTACAAGAGCGATAATATCATTAAATGTGAAGGGGGGCCCTAAAATATTGTGTTGGGAAAAAGAGGGTCTCAGACAAAAAAAAGGTTGGAAACCACTGTTTTACACTGTAATCCTTTTATTTGTAATTTTTGGCATGTTTGTCTGTTGCTGCGCATCTCTGTGTGTGTAATAAGCGGAGTGTACGCGCATTGCGCCTGCAGTAGGCACAAATTACTAACGCGCTGATTAAATAAGAAAAAAAAATATTGTGCAATTGACTTTAGACCAGGTTTTTGTTGGTCAATGGCGCAGTCTATTTCAGTTGCCTCAAAATAGCAACGCGCAAAAAATAAGCCTGAACACACCTCGTTTTCAGACCAGCACGCCCATGGGCGAACAAATGCATTTGCAATTTAAACAATGTGGCGCAGGATGTGAAAATGATAACTGTGTCAGGCTGAAACTAGCAAAAAAACACTTGCCTGGCGCCGCATTGTGTTGGGTGTATGATAGGGCCCAAAATGTCTTCACTCTTGGGTTGATCACTTAGAGCTAAAGAGAGTTAATTTACACTCACCTTTCTATTCACTCTTAATTTTGGGTACATTAATCATTTAATCAAGTAAATTTACTTGAATATCGGTACATTAATCAAAAATACCACTGTGAAACAGACTCTGGTCCACACCAAAAGCAGTATGCCATAAAACAGTTGATAATATACACGAACTCTCCTTATTTCTCACTTACATTCAAAAACCCAGAATGCATCACATCATATGCCAGCCTTGAGCCTGAGAGGGGTTGCCCATCCCATGTCTTGCGGTAACACATACACCCACGCGATAAAAGCCAGATCCAGTCAGTGCATCCTGTACCATAGCGCTGTAGCCATGACAGGCCTATTCATAGCTCCTCCGAGGAAACAATATGGGCAGCTGCTGATCTCCCCCTCTCTCTACAGACACCAATTAAGCTCCATTACATACACCAACACAGCACTAACAAACAACTCAAGCCCGGGAGAGCAAGAGAGCTGGACAGAGATAGAATTACACAGACGGAGAGAGAGGTAGATAGATAGAGATAGAGAGAGGCGACATAAAAGAATGAGACGACTGGGCCTGAGTAAAAGCTAATGTTGTATGAAGCATATTGAATTATCCCAGAAGCTGATTTGCAGGAAGGCTGGAGGGTGGGAGAGCAGTGGAGTTGATGCATGGAGCCGACGCACCATAATCGTTCCTATCGATGTGCATGGCTCATACAGTCATTTAAAAACAGCTGATCCAGACAGCAGGGTCAAGAGGCCGAATGCACACAACAGAAGCATGCAGAGACTAGCTCTTGGTGTCAGTCTCCAGTGGCGTAAAGTATTTGAGTAAAGGTAATTAGTTACTGTCCTTAAGTATATTTTCGGCTACTTTGAAGTTTTACTGAGTTTTTAAAGATATTATCAACTTTTATTTCTACTTGACTACATGTATATGTACTCTTTACTCCAACATATTTGTGATGAGTAATGCAATTACTTGTTACATTTTGCATGGCACCTAACTTTTTTTTGCAGCAGTTTATTTCTGCTATAAAGAAGTGATTTTGACATCTACAGGGCATTGAAGGTACTAGATCTTGTGCGTTTTGCCCTTACTCACCTTAACATTATTTCCTTTGTAGCTTATATTGAAGAGACCTTTTTGAAGGATATTGGCTTAATTTTGCCCTTTTTAAGCACTTAAGCTTAACTGAGACTTGAGTGTCTTGTACATGTTCAAGATGCTGTTGAGGTGTTCTTGATTCATTGCAATTTTGAGGTGTTCCGTTTTATTTCGAATTTAGAAAATAACCGCAATTTCTCTCCTTACAAGTAACTTTTTTCTTGTTTTTCATGGAATGTCTCTTAGGTGTTGAGGACTAGTGCATCCTTAAGCCTACATTCAGTATGAGTAAAATACTTAAGTACTGTGAAAATCAGATACTCGAAGACTTTTACTCAAATCGTATTGGAATTGGTGATTTGCAGTAAGTTATCTATACTTTTTCTCAAGTATGGTTTTCAGGTACTCTTTACACTTCTTTCAATCTCTGCTAGTATAATTACTGCCTGGCAGGTGATCTGCAGTAGAGCTGCATAGTTATGACAAAAAAAATACCCCTCAATTTTCTTTGATAATGTATTTGAATTGAGGCAGAGCGTGTGTAAGGCTGGGCAGGGCTTAGCCTTCCCCTGGCCATGGGCTTGAGACTAGCATGGATTTTTTTTCTCTCAAACCATTAACTTCTGCTGCTTCTGATTGCTTTTAGAGGGAAAAGCTGCTCATAAATGCTGGTCTAGGGTCAGTTTTCCCAGTAACAATAGCATATTGGCGAAACAGATTTGGTGTTTGCGCTCTTGAGAGCATCACAGGTTTCTATTTGCAACGTGTTTTGCAGCGTTGAGCAATGTGGCCAATCACAAACAAATCTGTTGATTTATTCAACGCAATGGCCAATCAGACGTCTTTAAGTTAGAATCTGCTCACTGCTCAAACCGCCAGCGTTTTTTTCCAATCCTGAGTCCAACTCTTGCAAATCCTCTCTTCATAAGTTAACTTATAACAAACAAAGTGTAGACATTATAGAATAAATAAAAGATTAATTGTGCAGTCAGTTTCATTGAATACAGTGGAGCTTCCCAGCAAACACAGAACGTTCCCCTAACGTTCCCGTATGGTTCCCATTTGGTTATTTTTTGGGAACCAAACAAGAACGTTCCAGGAACGTTCCCTGTAGGTTCTTTTTAGGTTCTATTTTATAACCTAAAGGGAACGTTCCCAGAACGTTCCCTGCAGGTTTTTTTAGGTTTCATTTTCCGAATAGGTTCCCGGAACGTTCCCCTAACCTTAAGGGGACGTTCTATTTACGTTAAGAAAACTTTCCTGGAGAACCAATAGGGAACATTCTGGGAACGTTCCCAGAACGTTCTGGGAACCAAAAACTAACGTTCCCAGAACGTTCCCAGAACATAAAATTGTTAGCTGGGTTGTGAGATCACGATGAAACTTACTGAATTGAGATGAGTGACAGCTTTTAAGTGATTGTGAAAGGAGCACACTTTCTAGGCGATATATAATTTGGCCATTTAGAATTTGAATAAAACTTTTGTTTTGCTGCATTAGGTAAGGACATTATTATTTGTTATTCGAATTACATATGGTATGCTTGCTTTTCTGCTCAAATTATAGTGGTTTGTGAACGTAGCCGGTTTAATAACGAATTATTTATCAGTAGCGTTTATGCTGGGGTGTGTAGGTTGTTGCTAGGTGACACATAACTTGAAACTATTCCATGACATTCTATTTAAATGTGCTTTTAAGGAAGAAGCACATCTAGTCTTACCCTGAGTTGGTTCAACCTCCGCCTATGTGTATTCACCATTTTTCATGTTAAAGAGGACCTGGTTTGCGCTTTTTCAAAGTTTTGTTTTTGTTTTTAGGGTCTACTAGAATAGGATTTCATGCTTGAATGTTGAAAAAACACATTCGGTTTTCACATATTTTACATTACTGCCGCACCTATAATGCACTGTTTGGCTTCTGTCCCCATGAAGCCCCTCCTTCCGAAAAGCACAATTTTCTCTGATTGGTCGACTGGACCAGTGTGTTGTGATTGGTCAACCTCTTTGAGCGTGTTTGGGAAATGTCACACCCCTTACCATAACTCCGAGTTCTCTTACGAGAGTATCTCTCGTACTGCGTAATATCTTATGCTACGGTGAAAACCTCTTTTCCACGAGATATTGAAGCCAAAAATTATCCTTAATTTTGATTTAATGTAAAACGCTGTGCAGCAGCATGCAGACATAGGCAAGACGGCTCGCATGCCTATGGGCTGCCCTGCGGCAACAGCAGCAGCCTATCGAGAGAGGCCCTGCGGGACGTTTGGGGGCGCTTCGCGCCCATTTCGTCACGTCCCGCCAGAATAAGCGTGGCCTTGGCCTATAAATACACTCGACAGGCTGATACAAACTGATTTGCATCTCTTCAGTGAAGCACTACTGCATCGCTGGATCCGGAGTGAGAAGCCACGCCGTCTGAGTGGAAGCCTACAGCGGGACGTGCCTTCGAGTCTGAAGCCGCTGGCCTTCACCTCGCCGCCTTCAGCCGCCGTACCTGCTACGCTTTCCGGCGTTGATATCCTTTTTCACTGCTAGTGTGTGTTATCCTTTTTCAGGATCATTCTAGAGGATCATTCTAATAGAAGGATCCTTTATCCTTTTTCACTGCTAGCATCGCAGTGATAACCATTGAATTAGACCATTGTGACCAATCACAAATGGCAAATCAGAGCCAGTTAAGCAGACAAACATGTTTTATATTTTGCATTAGATAATGTGTTTATAGCTTGGCATAGTCCAGCTTATTTACTTTAACATTAAAAATAATACATCCAAAAATAATATTATTGTTAAAATAAAGTAAATTAGCTGGAGTATGCCAAGCTATAAGCACATTATCTAATGCAAAATATAAAACAAGTTTGTCTGCTTAACTGGCTCTGATTTGCCATTTGTGATTGGTCACAATGGTCCAATTCAATGGTTATCACTGCGATAAAACGTGTTATAAATAGAACATTTTGACAAAATTGAATGGTGTAATCTTCTCTTTTGCTCATTAGTTGATCACAGCAGCCATATTTTTTCGATTAACTGTGCAGCTCTAATCAACATTTGCATTAAGAATTAGTCAGCATCGTATTTGTCCTGCTGACTGTATTAAAGAAAGGTTGTTGAGCAGTAATTGAATGAGCCTCTGATGATAAAGTGTGTTTTAGGATTAAAATAATCCCTCACCCTCCTGGACTTCACCATAAACAAGCCTCATATTTAAATCAAAGTGCCTTGTTCATGTTGGATTTACAGAACCTGATCAAACAGAGCAGGCATGTTTACAGGAATCTAAATCCTAAAAAGAAAGAAATACAAGTCAAGCAGCAGACGTATAGGCCTCCGACTGTAAAGAACAGCAAGTAAACAAACCTCTCCTAAATTTAGCTACACAAACATTAAAACAAGACTATCCCATATGTCATACATTTAATACAACTGGGTATTAAATAAGTGTGGCGAGCAGGACGAGGACGAGGGCCGTGGGAGGTCATATATATTGTGACAGTCGGTGAGAGGCTGCTGTCTTTTACTTTCGTTTTGTATTTGTTTTATTTTATTATTAAATTCTTTAAATATCCGGCGGCTCCGCCTCCTTCTTCCCATAACATCTGAACTGCGTAACAATAAGTAAATAGGCAAAAACAGTATCTTAATCTACATTTAAAACATAAAAAAAAATAAGTCTGAATGTTATAAGTGACTCTTCATCATCTATTAGACTTGGAATAAGCACACAAGTTGTATTAACCTATTTTATGTTACATTTTGGAGCTTGATACCCTGCACTCTAAAAAAGGTAATTTCAACCCATGTGTGGGGCAAATATGGACAAACCCAATCGTTGGTTTAAATTTTTTAAGAAAAGGTTTGTCCACATTTCCAATAGATGCTTATCCAGAAACATGTCTTACTTGGCAAAATCATTGCGACAGAGCAGTCATATAGGATTTGGAACACCATGAGGGTGAATAATGATGAGAGAATGTTCATTTTTGGTTGAATTATTCCCTTAAAATTCGAATTGAATTGCACAGAGGCAGCACATAGTAAAATAACATTATTGAAGGGTCTAGCAGAAGTGCAGCGGGTTATTGGAGTTGCTTATCATGGATTCAGTAGGTAACCTGCTTCTTGACCTGTAGCACAAGGAAAGTCATCGAGTAATAAGAAAAGTAATGTAATCTCTTACTATGCATAGATGACAAAAAGCAAAACGTGTATGTTCTAAAATATCTGTAATATTATAAAGTCTATTAATGCCAGAAAATAATATTCATTAGGCTGAAAGTGGGAAGGTTGCCAAGCAACTTGCCGCATTAATATAGAATTTGTGTACTGACCATATATTTTTTCATATTTGTGTTTTGAGATGCTGTGTAAAACAGCTGGAGCTCACCTTAAGCTGATACTACCGGTAATGAAAGAAATTAATGACATTTCTTTCAAACCGGCTTCTAGACTTTCAGCCTCAAACTTTAAATTTGCATCACAAAATGCGTTCACCTGCATCTCTTTTGGGATGAAAAACTCTTTTCAATGGCTCGTTAAGCAGCATGCGACTGTGAAGGACCAACACGCTATTCTCCTATGAGTTCGCGTAACACTCCACATGGGAGGCACACTAAATTCTGTATGTAGTAGTCAGTCCTCAAAGGTGAGGGTGACTTTGTGTGGACCATTTTAATGTCAGTATTCCGTACTATGCTTACAAAGTATTTATTCTAGTTTATTTTATGTAGTATATTTGCTAATTTGGCATTTCAAATGAAATGTTTATTCAGCGCTAAACTGTGACTACTTATAAGACCATTTAAAAAGAAAAAATTCAGGTGTCAAAGATCAGTGGAATAGTAAAATAAGCCATCTTAACAGCTCAACGGAGAAAATACTGTAGTCATTTCATGCCCTATCATACTATTAACCACAAAAGTAAGTCCAGGCCAGTGCAACTTGAGATCCCTGTCGTGTTCAGATTTGGCCAGGTGCACACACACATGACTGCTCTCAGCACCTGGCCCTACTCTAATTGGCCGATCTTGCTGAAGTCAACAGAGGCCCTCTCGTCTTCATTTCACCCTCTTTAAGAGATTCTGCTGATGCTCGACATTACCGCGGGTCCACTGTTAACCGAGAAGGCAGCAGACTCAGGAAAGGGGGAATAGCAGGTGAAGGAAAAGTGTTGGCGTAGTCGTATGGTTTGTAACATTGGGAGTTTCACTCTCTATAAAACTGAGGAAATACACATTAGAGCAAGACTTCCTCTTTTTTCACTTTATAGGGGTTATTCTACAAAAGGGGTGCCTTTTCATATTTCATCAAGTGATTGTTAAATTAAATATCTCAATTTAAATATTGTATTAGATAAAAATGTATCAAAAATGTATGTATGGATGGATGGATGGATGGGTCAGACAGACAAAACATTAACCTTTATACATAAATTGTCTCTGTTGGGAAGAAAACTCTATGTTTTATGTATTTGAGAAGCGGAGAAGAGTGTCTTAGAATTTGTCGTCGACTCGATTCTGTCTTAAATATTCTGTACGGAGCACATCATCTTTTATAACGTGAGATATTGGCCAAACAACAGAAAAAAATCTGAGCATCAATACAGTAAACTTTAACTGTAAGTTGATGAAAATGTAATGCAATGCACTTACAGCCTCGGATGCGTCCGTTCTAATGATGGATAAAACATGTATGTCCGAAATTCTCTGATCAACCGCACAAGTCCATTTGAGCATGATTTTGGTAAAATATTAATCATAAATTGACACATGCAAGTGTATGACCACATATCAAAAATACAGTGTTTTTTTTTCCATTTCCTGAAATGTTGCATTTTTGGAGATTCGAGGTTTCCACCTGACAGCGACAATTTAGTGTTTCTTGAGTAAAGAAGAGTAAACAACTTAGGAGGCCAAGATTGAGGCGGGTGGAGTTATGAGGTTTAACCGACAGTTTGATGATCCAATAGAGTTAGTCACAAGCTCTTAGTACTATTTTGCAATTATTACATATTTGCAAAACCTACAGACAGACTTAAAGGGTGACCAATAGTAATGATTTATGAAAAAATAGAGATAAGAGGTTTCCGCCAGACAGCAACGATTCATTCATAGAATATGTCAAATATGCATATGAAGGACAAAAAAGCTTCCTTCGGTAAGATTAGTGAAATATTTCAAGGCTCCTGTGCAGTTAAAGTCAGACCAGGCCATGCTCTTGTTCCTAGACTTTGCTTGTTAAAGGTACATTGGAAGACAGGAATATACCCACGAAGGAAAGGAAACTGATAGATAGCTCTGCCGAAGGGGGCGTCAAGAATGTAAGATAAAATCATAAAACCTCTCTCTTCTTTAGTGAGCAATCGATACACCCAGTTCCTTCAAAGATTTATCAGGAAGAATTTGAATAGCCAGAGTTTTCTTCTGTTTTAGTAGTTCCATTTTATTCATCTTGTCAATATTATAGGCTGAGTTTGAGGGGTGAGGGAGTGCCCTTTTTTTTACATACATGACTTTGTTGCCAGGCATTTTACTTATTCTCTTGAGTCCAGTTCAGCAAAATCTCCATTTTCTGTCCTCTGTTTCCACACTAATGGCTACTGTCAGCTGTTGTATGAAAAAGCCTCTTGGCAGTTTTGTATAGTTCTTTGGCTCTGCCATGCTGTCAGGAGGACTGTTTGAATCAAATATGCTAATTAAGAGAAACACAGAAGCAAAATGACATATTGGCATCGATCTGTTTGAGACATCAAGACTGCTTATTTCTTAACAAAGGGAAGAAAACTATTTGCATTGATTAGTTGGAACATTCACTGGAGCCTTTTTTAGGCAGTATTTGTGATGAACAGAGGAAATAAGAGACGGTTCTATGACAGTGTGTTAGGGCTGTAGTCAAGACCACCTTTGTCGAGTCCAAGACAAGTCCAAGACCAGGACTAGTCGAGTCCAAGTCAAGACCGAGTCCAAAGAGGTTCGAGTCCAAGACAAGGCCGAGTCCAAAAAGGTTTGATTCCAAGTCAAGACTGAGTCCAGGACGGGGGAAAAAAAGGATGCATGATATTATCAAGACAGTAATTTTGGGTTATTATTTGTTGATCTAAAAGCAAAAGTGTCACAACACCCAGGATTTTTAAGTAGTAGCTAGTAAGATAGTAACATAGTAACAGCATGAGAAGACGCGTGCCGTTGTAATGAGCACTTGGTCGGTTAATTTTGGCATTTTCTAAGTTAACGTTGCCCTAATAGGCTAGTAATAAATGAACACACATACACAAATGTCTTTCGTTCTGTAGGCGTCCTGGAGAATATTTCTGTTCGTCCTAAACACATTTTCTATTGTCAATTTAAAACTGAAGAAATCATCACCGATGCCAGATAACATTAACGTTACCCAAATGAACCACCTTTAACGCATATGACACACACACCCACACAGCTAGCTACTACCACCATACGTAATCGAACTTATAACTTTATGACATTGGGCTGATGCAAAGTTTACAAATGCAAAATTAACGGGCATGCAGACGCAGAGCGTGACGTGCGAGGATAATCTAGTGTGATTGGTTATTAGGTGGCCAGTGTTTCACTTTTCCTTCAATATTATTAACATAATAGAAAGACACCTGGACTCGGTCGTGACCAAAAGCCATATTTGGCAAGACCAGTGGCCGAGACCAAGACAAGTCAGAGTCCGAATACCAGCGAGTCCGAGACAAGTCCGAGACCATAGAAAAACGGTCTCGAGTCCGGACTCGAGTACTACAGCCCTACAGTGTGTCATACGTGCAATGACTTTCATGGAGGTCAACAATTTCTTTCTCATTTTTGGGGCTCAATCTGTTCATCACGCAGCAATCAGAATGTATTTTGCTGTCAATATTTAACTGTTTAAAGTGCTTTTATTGTTTCAATGTACTGGTAGGTAGAGCTTAATATTCATCACAAGATGTATTACCACCTCTAAAGTCTCAACATTGTAGATGCTTATATCATCACTATAGTAAACAATGTATAGACACCCAATATTGACTATACTGTCTGAATAAACAGATCATCAGATTTCATCCCCTGCAAAGTGACAGAACGGCAGTCCTAAAGATCAGATATAAAACCCAAATCTGATTTGTGCAATGTGAACAAAGCCTGTGTCACTTCAGTCTGTTATTGGACATGTTTGTCATGTAAGTGACCTATCTATCAAAGACTGAGAGAGGAAAGACTTCAACTGAGTCTTATTGAATGACTTCAGGAACCAGCGAAAGGCTGCGTGATCAAGACCAAACAAAAGGGTACGATACGCTGTCAAAAAGAGCAAAACATGTGGTACTAGGGCAAGATCAACAATCACAACATGCGCACACAAACCCACACATGTGCAGCCAGACAATCTGACGGCTACAGTAATGACCTCACTGTCTCACCTGTCACTTCCATCTGTCTTTCTCTCTCTCTCTCCCCTTCGCTTTATAACAGTCTGGCTCCTTTTCCCTTTATCACTGTCCAGATCTCTCTGCTAGCAATTCAATCTTATCGCTGCCACCACTGGCATCTCAGATCTTATTTTTTTCCAGGAGTATTTTTCCTGCTCTCCTCTCCACCACTATGAAAGGTGTGACAGCGTACTCAACAACAGGTGCGTGTTCAGACAAGGTCGTGAGGGACGGAGCCTTGATTTACAACCTCTGTCTCTTCCACGTCTTTATCTGTGCGCCTCTCCTTTTCTCGCAAACTCTCCCCTTCTCGCAAACTCTCCCCTCCCATCGCGATAAAGAACTGAGCTGTTGCTGTGGCGGACAGCAGGTGCGAACTGGATCAGAGAGGTATCATAAGGTTGTGAATACCAGATGAGGAAGGCAAGGACTCACCTCGTGAATCACACCGAAGAGTCCTTGCTCATGTCCCTGCAGGACAAAAGAGCAGCAAGGACAGGGACAGAGCCCTCAGACTCTTGGGTTTCCTCCAAGTTAAAATTTAAGGGAATATCAAAGGGTGAGAAATTTTGGATGGCATACTTGCAGCAGGATCCATCATCACCAAAATGAAATGCTCGCAGTTTTGTCATTGGCCACTTTCACACGGAAATCCCAGTGAATTACCGTAAAATAGCCAGAATGACTTCACTCAAGCAACCGCTTTCTGGCTTTTTTACCAGTAACAGACCATTCACAAATTAGTTCCAAAATACTGGTAAACTCTGCGATATCATTAACTGGAAGTGACCTCTAAAGTTGTTGTCAAATCTCTTCATCTGCCCGGATGAGCAGAAGCACTTTAGTTTCCGCATCACTCCAATTTGAAGACATTTGTAAACAGTGCTGAGTAAACGCGTCATCTACGTCATAATTTTATGAATGGCCCAGAGCCGTTGCTCTTTCAACGGCTTCTGATTGGCCCAAATTTCTTCTTACGTCAGTGCGTTCTGACCTCGTACGTGCAAAATACTGGTAATCTTCATTCCACGTACACTCAGTGCATATACCAGTAATTTACTGGTAATGTTACAACTTCCCTTTTATTTTTATATATGTAGGTATATTTGAAAAGGTCCTGTTCACACATGATCTGTTACCGGTAATTTACCAGTAAAGACTGTATGTGTGAAAAGGGCTATTGACTGCATTTACATCCACACTCATAATGCGATTATAACGGGATTTGGGGATATTGTGATTAAACTTTACATCATGTGAAAACAATACTTTGATTAAACTAATGCGATTAAGCTCATAACCATAGTAACCATAATCACATTGAACTATGTGGCGTACGCCGATATTAATCGCAATGTAAACACCTTAATTGCATTATTACCGCCCTGGGCAAAGTGCGCATGTGCTATTACATACACGGATGACTTCTGTTTTTCACACAACTGCAGGAATGAACTTAGTGACATCACTCTGTATAGAGTTGTATTGACAGAGTTTAGCGATTCAGAGTGAGGAAAACTTCACAGTCTATGCTCGTCTTTATCCAGTGACGGTGCGAAGAACATGAAGACAACCCAATTACAAACCCAGTTACAGCCGCATTGCTATGTTCATCCCGGTGCTTAATATTATACAATACATCAATGGAAATCTGTTAGTTGGTTCATTAGTCCCAGCAAAAATACAGCTCTGATTACATAATATATCATTGAATAGTAATATTTTATCATTTTTCATTTAGGAAAACATATTGACCTCTTAAGCACTATTTAACATTGTAAACAAGCTTGTCCAGGCACCCTCGCATAATGCCTGTCAACAAGAATCTGATGACTTGTGCTGTTCTTTTCTGCACCACTTTCAAGGAAAGCTAGATGCTCTGCGAGGGACTTTTTGTGATGAATCGACCGCTTCTACTTGTGAGCATGCTCAGTCTATAAAAACACTTAATAACTTTATGTTGACCAACCCCATCTCAATCAGTCAAATAATACAGAAATCCAATTCTTCTTCCTGCCGGTTGGATCCCGCACCAACAATCCTTTTGAAACACTGTACCTCTGTCATTTCTGCTTCTATCTCACATCTTGTAAATATGTCTCTTCTGTCTGCCTGTTCCAGTCTCTCTAAAGACGGCTGCGGTAACTCCTATCCTCAAAAAAACAAATCTGGACCCAACTGACTATGCTAATTATCGCCCAATCTCCAATCTACCGTATGTCTCTAAAATTCTGGAAAAGGTGGTTGCCACTCAACTGCAGTCATATCTATCTCTTAACAATAGCTTTGATTTATTTCAGTCTGGTTTTCGCCAAAACCACAGTACTGAAACTGCACTAGCGAAGGTTATTAACGACCTCTTACTCTTTGGTGACTCTGGAAACCTTTCCATACTTTTATTACTCGACCTCAGCTCAGCCTTTGATACTGTCTGTCATAAACTTCTACTCATGCGCCTCTCAGAGATTGGTATCTCAGGAGCTGTGCTATACTGGTTTTCCTCCTATCTGACAGACAGGAAATACTATATCACCATGCACGATTATAAATCTCCCACTGTCATTCTCAAACAAGGTGTTCCTCAGGGATCAGTTCTCGGCCCATTATTATTTATCATCTACATTTTGCCTCTCGGACAAATTATTCGCCGCCACGGTTTTCAATACCATTGTTATGCCGATGATATTCAGATATATACTGCTTGCCGCCCAGACTCTATCCACCAGACTACATCACTATCATCATGTATTAATGAATTAAAGACCTGGCTCAATTGCAATTTTCTCAGTTTGAATCTGACTAAAACAGAAATCTTAATTACTGGTCCACCATCTCTAACAAAAACTATAACTAATACTCCAAGACTTGACCTTGAAGCTATATCAATTATTCCATCTGCCACTGTCAAAAACTTGGGTATCACTCTTGACCCTTCATTGACCTTCGATGCTTACATCAGTCAACTCTGCAAAGCTTCATTTTTTCAACTTCGGCGTATTGCCAAAATCCGGCCCTATGTCAGCCCAAAAGACGCTGAATTGCTAGTACATGCGTTCATCACATCTCGCCTCGACTACTGTAATATAATTTTTTCTGGACTACCAGCACATTCTATCTCACGTTTGCAATATATTCAAAACTCTGCCGCAAGATTACTAACTTGCACCAAACAAACTGCTCATATCACTCCAATTCTGTTCAAACTCCACTGGCTACCCGTGTGATCCCGCATTACTTACAAAATTCTTCTACTTACCTTTAAATCACTCAATGGTCTTGCTCCTTCCTATCTTTCTGACTTACTCTCTCCTTATATTCCCCCTCGAACTCTCAGATCCTCTGGTCGTGAACTCCTCTGTGAGCCGAGCTTTCGCCTATCATCTATGGGTGGCAGGTCTTTCTCCGTTTTAGCCCCTAAGCTATGGAACTCTCTTCCCCTGGCTCTTAGGACAACAACCACGCTGCATGAATTCAAGTCTAAACTCAAATCCCATTTGTTTAAACAGTATTATCAGTCATGACACGTTTTTCTTAAACATTCTTCATAACTCTGTATTACAGTCATAATGTTAAATTGGATACCATTAGTCTTTTGCATCTTTACTTCAACTGTCCACCTTCCTGTCTGTATATAGTGTTGTTTTTGTCTCTGTTTCTGTCTGTATTTCAAAATGTAACGCGATATGCAACTGCAATCGCTCGGACTGGGCAAATGTCTATTGTCCATTCTTGTGTAAACTGATTGTTTTTTTTTCTTGTACTGTTATTGTGAAGCGTCCTTGAGCTTGGGAAAGGCGCTATATAAATTAAACTTATTATTATTATTATTATTAAGTAGTTTGTAAAATGTGAAGAAAAAAAACTGCATTTGCACCGAAGATGACTAGATTTAAAGGGTTAGTTCACCCAAAAATGAAAATTCTGTCATCATTTACTCATTCACCTGTTGTTCCAAACCCGTAAGACTTTCGTTCATCTTCAGAACACAAAAGAAGATATTTTTAATGAAATCTGAGACTTGAGTCCATCCATTTACAGTCCATGCAACTATCACTTCAAAAAGTTAATAAAGAGATAAATCCATATGAATCAAGCAGTTGCTTTTTGTGATGAATAGATTTAATTTATGCTTTTATTCACATGAACATTCATCATAACACACATCAGATATGGTAAATGGAAGCTCAAGCACGCTTGCTTGATGTGCGAGAACCAATGAGGTTCATTCTTGTGTGTTGCGCAGCACATTTGAGCTTCCGGGAGAACCAATAAGGTTTGTTTTCACACATCAAGCATGTACAGTTAAACTTCTGTTCTAGTTCGCTGATTAATAAATTCCTAAATTCAATCTGTTCATAAAGTCACTTCAGAAACTTTGGACTAAACCGCTAGATTCATATGCATTTATTGTATGATCCCTTTATGAACTTTTTGAGCAGCAAAGTGGTAGTTGTGTGGATTGTCAATGGAGGGACATAAATCTCTAAGATTTAATTAAAAATATAATAACTTGTGTCCTGAAGATGAATGAAAGTCTTGGGTTTGGAATGAGTCTAGTCATGAATGTCTAGTCGCTTGATAAACTTAAGATTGAGCCACTGTAGTCACTTGGACTATTTTAACGATGTCTTTAATAACTTTTCTGGGCCGGCAAGTTTCAATCCCTTAGAAGCCTATGGAGGAGTGATCCAGCTCTCAGATTTAATAAAAAATGTCTTAATTTGTGTTCCGAAGATGAACGAAAGTCTTACGAGCTTGGAACAACATGAGGGTATTGGGTACAACATGAGTAATTAATGACAGAATTTTAATTTTTGGGTGAACTATCCCTTTAAGTTGAATTGCCAGTGGTTAGTGAAACATATGCTGGTTTTTGTGTTGAAATACTGTGTGCAAAAGAGCTGCAATTGTTTACTGAATACACATCTCAATGGTCTGCTAGGGGTTGATCTTTAGGATATTTAGTCTAGGAAACTTTCCTCAACTCTAAGGAATCATGCTCTCCACACGACTGCAACAATAAAATGTCTTAACAACAATGTACTGTTTACATAGAAATTGATATTAGAACTTCAAACAAAGCATGTGTGTGAGTTGCCAAGAAACTCACACACACACAGAGTGTGAGAGAGAGACAGACACCGACAGAAAGGTTATCCCTAATCCTCTGATCCTGGCGTATACATTATCAAATATATCCATGAATGTCAGACAAGTTGTCTGTGTAACATCTAAATAAGTCTGGAGATGTTTTAATTTTAATTTTTTATAAATCATTTGCCAGGAATGATAAGGAGTTATCTCATAAGATCCTGTTAAAACATCTTATATTTACACATGGAGATTTAGAGGAAGGCCTCACCAGCTCTGCGTAACGGAAACAGATTAGAAAAGCATTTGGATGCTTACTAAGATCCGAGAGATGGGGTTTAGATTCAGACAGAGTAATTTGAGTGCCATTTTGACGCATTGGGGGAAGAATTAAAAGAAAGTAGGGAGTAGACGCTTTTCCTTTTTTTTCTTCTTTTTTTCTGAAATCTTACTTTCTACAACAAGTTTATTCTCCAGGGAAATAAAAGAGGGATGTATTGTGAATGTAAAAGGGAAAAAAATAGCTGATAAAAAAACAGAGGTGGCATCAAATCAAATCAAATCTCTCTGCCACCTGCTATTTCGTCCTTAAATCATCATTCTCTAGAGAAGACGGGCATCAGGCACTGTCTGCAGCGTTTGAGAATACGTAACAATAAGTAGTGGCGCTACTAACTTCACTGTTCAGTTGTGTGCCATCTGCTTTAAAACAGCTTTTACAGTAACAAGCTGCTTTTGCCAACGAGCAGCCATGTAGCACATCGCAAAGCTATCAAACCAATCACCATATAAGTAGAACTGAAAGTCTGATTCATTATAGCAAATCGTTTCACTCGGACAGTTCAGGTAAACAAATAGATTGAAAAAGATTATACACTAATTCGACACTTTGCACTACAACCTACTATGTTTAAGAGTTTCAGTTGTAGCTAGTGTTGTTTAGGCTAACCACAACCAAAACTATCAAAATCGTGTTCATTAATTGAAGTAAAGCTGAAATAAAATAAAATGTAAATATAAGATGAAAGAAAATAACTTGAAAGAAAAAGAAAACTGAGGAAAGGTGCCTTGGCAGCTGAAATAAGCTTACACTGAGGTATTAAACGACTTAAACTAAAACTGAAACTAAATATAAGCTAAATAATATTAAAGAGTAAAAATGAGAAAAGAACATAACAGAATTACTAAATTTTAAACTAAAATTAAAATGAAAACTGAAAATATAAAAATAAAAATGGGTTGTGTTTAGTATCAAACTTGAATAGGTAAATGTGTACGGCCACCCTATTTAACTCTTTTCCCGCCAGTGTTTTTGTTTGTTTGTTTATTTGTTGGTCGGTTGCGTGGTTTTTAGTTGCCAGTCACCGCCTGCATTTTTTTAAATGATTTTTACAAAAAATGTAATGCCCCCAGAATATTTTGCTGTATGAATATCTGAACATGCAATTTGTCAAAAAAAGAAGAAAAAAAAAAGAACAGAGCCTCTGCTTTTAAACAAAAAAACAAACGTTATATTATTCCAGCTTCATGAATTGTTTTATCAACACTTAATGTGGGTAAGTTTCATAAAAAGCAACACTTTGAACAAAAAGCTGAGAAAATCACATTTTTTTTCAAAGACTAACGTGCATAAGCATAATGCTTGTATCATTTGTTACTGATTCTTCTTCGCCTGTGTTTTGATCTGGAGATTCTGTACTCTTTCAGAAGATGCATAATAGCGCCCCCTACCGTATAACATTGAAAACATGGAAAGGCAGAAAATTCTGTCAATGGCGCGGAAGTGCTGTCATAAACAACGGAAAATTCCGTTAATGGCGGGGAAAGAGTTAAGATCGATTTTTTTAATTATTTATAAAAACGTGCACTTTAAAGGGAAAGTTCTTATGGAAGTCACACAGGTTTAGAACAACATGATTGTGAGTAAATAAGGACATTATTTTCATTTGTGTAGAGCTTGACAAGCTACAGTTTCAAAGTAGCTTCACCTGCACTGTTGTGTTTATGCATTCATAGGGAAAACAATGAATGCAAATAAATGCAGTGCAGGAAATGTGGTTCATTTACATTTACATATACATAAGTCATGTGTAAAAAAAAAAGATATTATAAAGGAGAGTGTGTGTGCTAAATTTTCTGTTGGACTAAATCAATACTTTCAGAAAGGTTAAGAGTTCTGCCTGGGATGTGCCTACAGAGAGTCTTTAGTCACGCAGCAGTTTAACACTTCAAGTGGAAAAAAGAAATGAGTAAAAAAAGTATTTAAAAAAAGGATCATCTTTTACTTGATAGATGGCCAACGTGTTTTACAGCTTTACGTTTATAGGACTAGGACAGATGGTCGTCTTACTGCCTGCCCCCACCCCCCTTCAGAGGGCTGTTTTACTTTTCCACAACACTTGTATGTTTTCGCAGTTTTAAGAGCATGCTGTTTAAAAACCTTGAGATGTGCTGGGATGTTTATCTGGGGGAACATTCATAAAAGCTCAGTGCTTTTATCTAAATCTTAAAATTCAAATTAGGAGAGTGCTGTTTCTTTCACACCACACTTTAGCTATGAGCTGCTCCACTTCTGAATTCGCCGTTTTTGGCATCTGAGGGGCAAGAGTATTAGTCATTACAGATATGGGGGAGGGATATTTCATACGCTAATATAATGAGCAAACATTTCCATCCTGCGGTTTGAAGTGACATGAGTCAGAGACTCAAAGTGCTTCCCGTAATCCCTTCGCAGTTTACAAAAAGGCACGTCATGTCCCTCATGACATTGGGCTGAATGTACGCTCTAAAATAGGTGCCAAACAAAGTGTTGGATCATTGGGCGCCGGAAATGAATGGACTCACACCTCCCTTTCCTGCACTAGATTTTGAAGGTGAACAGGATGACCTCGTTCATCTTCTAGAAGGTTGTCAGAATGGTTCATATGTAAGTATAGACATGTCAGAGGGAAAGAGCAGCGAGACCCGGGTGATGAGCAGATCTTGAAAGAGGAAGGAAGAAAGGTGGCAGAGACCAAAGAACTGGAGATATTTTTTCTTTTAGCATGCACATCAAAACTGCAATTCTCTTGAGATAAAAGAGAGGTATTGGCTGAGCTGGAAGTTGTTGACCTTTGGAGCTGAGGTGCGGGAGAGGTAATGATACAGGCCTATTAAACTATCTTCTCATGTACTCGCAAAAGGGTATTTGGTACAATAACTGCAGACACACACACACATAAACACACAAGTGTTGGTGCACCTATCGTTATTAGGGCATTCCATAGGAGTAATGGTTTATATACGGTAAACTTTCCGGATTTTTTTAATAAAACATTGTTTACTATGTTTTTAAGCCATTTTAATTACAAGGACATAGGGAATGCCCTCATAAACCACACTTACGTTGTAATACCAGTGTAATACCCATGTCATTATATAAATTTGTGCCCTCATAAATCATATTAAGAGCACACACACACACACACACAAACACACACGTTGAGTAGTTTTATGGGGACATTCCATAGACAATGATTTGTATACAGTACAACTATAATCTAACCCTAATCCTAAACTTACCCATCAGAAAAACTTTCTGCATTTAAAAAAGAAAAGAAAAAGAAAAACGGGATTTTGTGAGATTTAAAAGCTGTTTTCATCATGGGGACAAAAAGTTTCCTCAGTAGGATAAGTATACACCATAACATAGAGTATGCCTGAACCACACACACACACACAGACACACACATACACATTGGGTTTTCATGTTTTAATGGGACTTTCCATAGACATGATTTTTTTTTTTTTCAGAATTACTCATATTCTGTCCCCAACCCCTAACCACCCCTTAACACAACCCTCGTAGAAAAAGTTCTATATCTTTACATTTTCAAAAAAATCATGGATTTAAAAGCCCCACAATGTAGGGAATATCTGAACATTCACAGCCATGAAATAGAGCAAAAGCTTCCGGCCACAGAACACGCCACAATGTTTTCTGTCTCACAGCACTGTGCAGAGAATCGCCTCCATTAGTTGACTCTCGCAGGCCTGAACAGAGCAGCACAGCCTGTCGCCCTGACTAAAGCAGGCAGATCGAACTGAAAGTATTGCATGTGCAATCATGAAAATAGCTTTATGGCAAGCAGAGCGAGAGAGACAGACACCTACCAACACGCCTAGCCAGAAGACATCGCCTAAGACTCCATCTAGAGGAGTGATGAATTCTCACACATCTAACTGATGATGGTGTGTGACTGCGAGAGTGGGTCGCAGGGGATTACTGAGAGACGGGAGCCAGGCTGCTAGGGATTGAGAGAGCGAGAACTGCATTGTCAAGAAGAGCGAGGTGTCTGTAATCGACAGCCTCCTGCACATGCACACAAACAGCCAAGGGAGAACACACGCACATCCATACGTCTCACCAGACGCTCCTTTTCCCATAAGCTGACGATGGGAAATACAATCTCCACAGAGAAAGGCAATCTACTCTGCCTCATCTTCTCATACTTATACACACCACATGCACATTCCGTCCCTAAGAGCAATTCTGTCTATTCACGTGTCTTGTCTGCAGATCATAATGACTTGATCTTCACTGCTTTGATTCAGTGCTACACCGGATTTTTTAAAGTGCAGGGTCATTTTATCCAGAATGTTTCTTTCACGCTCGCACACACACCATGCTCTTATTCATTCTCCATCTAGTGATTTTTAATGGTCACATATTCGTTCCGTTTACATTTGCCACCAAAAGCAGGTAATTACAGGTTTGCTAGACTCAGTCACTGCTGGGGAATAACTGTGAGTGTGTAAAAAGCAGGATTAAAGAAATTATAATTCAAAATTGTACAATTCTGCCATTAGTTACTCACTCTCATCTCGTGCATGACTTTGTGGAATCCAAAAAGGGACATAATGTTCTGGTCCCTCTTTTCCATGCAATTTAGAATTTTGAGAATTTTGGCCTGTTCCTCAAACACACACATACCAAATGCAGTACATGCATATTGCATAGCGAATAACTCGTATGAACCAATTTTATCATACTTTTATTGTGCCCCTTTAATTTTGTGTCATTTTTCAAGCTTGAAAGCTCTTGTCTTCGTTCACTGCATGGAAAAGAGCAAGAAACACCACTTTTACAGAAAAAAAGAAAGTCACATGAGTTTAAAGAAACATGAGGGCGAGTAAATAAATGATGACAGATTTTTAATTTTTGGATTCTCTTTAAGCCTATGTGTGATGCTCCCTGAATAACAGAATCAGAGAAAAGCTCATAACTCACAGACTCTCTCCCTGATCTATAAAGCCTACAGTATGTAAAGCAATGAGAAGAGAAGGCCTGGCTCGCAGTCTCCGCTCTAATTCATCCCAAAGGTGTTCTACCGGGTTGAGGACAGGACTCTGTGCAGGTCAGTGAAGTTCCTCCACACCAATCCATGTCTTTATGGACCTTGCTTTGTGCACTGGTGCGTTGTTGTGTCATGTTGGAACAGGAAGGGGCCATCCCCAAACTGTTCCCACAAAGTTGGGACCATGAAATTGTCCAAAATGTCTTGCAGGGTATATACAGAAATTCTTAAAATTAATTTAATACCTTCACAATATTTGTTAATACCATCACGACTTCAAGATGCAACTGTAGTGGCGTATAGAGACAAGTAAAGTAATGAAATATCTTCGAAAACTTGCATTTCCCCATAATGTCCAGGGGTAATTTAATTTACTACCTTTTACAACCCCGCGGAAACCCCGCGGAAACCCTGTCTTGGTATGCTGAAGCATTAAGAGTTCATTTTACTGGAACCAAGCGGCCAAGCCCAACCCCTGAAAAACAACCCCACACCATAATTCCTCCTCCACCCAACTTTACACAATGCAGTCAGGCAAGTACCGTTCTCAGATTGCCAGACAGAAAAGAGTGATTTATCACTTCAGAGAACATGTCTCCACAGCTCCAGAGTCCAGTGTCAGTGTGCTTTACATGCTTTACATCCATACGTAAACCCATTCCAAGGAAACCCATTCCACAGAGCTCTCTCCGCACAGTTCTTGAGCAAATCTGAAGGCCACACGAAATGTGGAGGTCTGTAGATATCGACTCTGCAGAAAGTTGGCGACTTCTGCGCGCTGTGCGCCTTAGCATGCGCTGACCCCATTCTGTGATTTTAGGTGGGCACAGTACCACGCTTGAATTCACTGAGCTCCTGAGATTGACCCGTTCTTTCACAAATGTTTGTAGAAGCAGTCTGCATGCCTAGGTGCTTGATTTTATACAACTGTGGCCAGAAGTGATTGGAACACATTAATTCAATGATTTTGAGGGGTGTCCCAGTTTGGGCAATATAGTGTATATATATACTATAAATTGTACTGAAGTATTTTAAAGTAAAAAGCAAAACATTCTCATGGCCATTCATAACTCTTTTAGGATTTGATGTATTGGTGACTAATTCGCCATATTTGTATGTTTTGTACGATCTGTTTATGCCCCACTTACGATTAGGTTTAGGGGTGGACTCTCATGTTTACTTTTTTCTAAAAAAATTATGTTTCTGTACAAATCATATCATACTAATTCATATAATTAAAAAATCACATTATTTAATAATCTTAAATAGATAGTGTTCAATTAACCTATAACCTGGAAATTGTGTTAATAACAAAACAGAACATGAATTTATATTGGACTAAAACACCAAAAGACCGAGAAGGGACTGTGTCTTCATTTCAGAAGATTGCACAGCACTGTAGGAAATGACAAGAAACAAAACAGATGAGATAATGTAACAATAAAAACAAAAAAAGATTTGAGAAAAGAACATTCGGGCCAGTTCAGCCGCTGAGACGTCAGGTTACATCTACTAATCCATTTTTAGCTGCTCTTGAGGGAAAGAAAGAGCTCTGCCAGCTCCATCAAACACCAAAACCACCCTGGTGTTTATTATTAATGAAAACCTGTCCGTCTCTGCTGTGTCTATAGTGTGACTGACCGACTTTGTTCTCTCAGATCTACAATAGGTATAACATCAGGGTGCCTCCAATCATAACCGACCACTTTTGAGTTCCCATGGCTACCAGAATATTCCACCATCAAAGCCCCATCACACATCATAAGCATGTTCTCATTCTCTCAGTCTGTCTGTGCGTGTGCGGTCAAAGTATTTTTTTTATTACAAAAGGTCCATTTGAAGTAATCCGGATGTTTAATTAGTGATAATTTTGATCTTGGCAGCCGTCCTTTTGAACGTCAGTTGGTACCTGCTAATGAGGGAAAGGTAAAAGAGCAGAACGTGTCTTAGTGCATTAGACAAGGCTTTCCTCTGTAGCGGCCATAGTTAAGTAGAACTGAGCTCTCACACATGAGAACCTTCTTGGCTTTGATGTGTACTGTACACAACAATCAAGCCACATCACAAAGAATGAAGTAAACCTGAATGAGCACTGCACGAAAAGAAAATATTCGTAATAAATTATCAAAAAGAAAGAGGACTAAATCAAACGGTAAAAGGAAGTGAATAATACATTTAAAGACTGAGAGGAGTGGAAAGGGTTGGATGAATTCAAAGGTAAAAAGTTGAACAGGTTGAAGATCATCTGCAATCGCAAAGCAGAAACTTGTGTTTAATAAAGGTGCACAGCAGAATGATAACTGAAACATCTCATACTTATAGGCCGAATTTTCAGTTTTGGTTTCGTTTCACTGTGTTCTGTTCCTGATTTGCCAGCCTGAGTTCCTTAGTTTAGTTCCTAGTGATTGGTTATTAGACCCTCACACCTGTTTCTGTTAAGTTTGATTACGATTATGTATTTAAGCGCTGTGTTTCTTTAGTTGCCTTGTCCGCTATCGTTTTAGTTTAAAGTATTAAATCTCCTTAATATTCTTATTTTATTTGAATAAAGTTATTAAAGTAAATTTTTGTTCTCTATCTCCTTCCTTGTGCGCTTCACTACAGCCACCGTGACACATACAAGTTTCAATAGAAATGACATTAAGTACGCTTTATATGTTATTTTCTTTTTGATGTTATTACTTCTATTGTCTTTGAAATATGGGTAAAGTGTTTCCTGAATGTACTGACATGTATTTACAGTCAACTTTAATATACTTTAAGTAGATTAAAGAAAATGACTCTAAAGTTCAGCTAATTGCATTTAATAAACATTTAAGTGACATACACTTAAGTGTCTGAAAACATTTAGCCTATATTTATATTTGCATGTATATTATTACTGTAATAAACACAGTACATTATATCCTTTTTCACAAGGGCTCCTGGTTGATCATCAGGAACTCTAATTTACATGAGGAACCACATTTACATTCAAATAGTAATCTACACAAAAATACCTTCAAAATATAATTTTCTATATTATATTATATACATATTTATATAATGTGAATTCAGTGTTTGTGTGCCGGTCACAGCATGTGGAACTTCCATCAAGCTTACAAAAATATTTTTTTTCCACCGCAAAAAACAGGTGAGTAATGCACTCCAGTATGTTATGTTCCTTGATAAAAGCCTATATAAAAAATAGCTAACAAAACAACTTAGCATCGACACTCTACTTGATTGTATGCTCCTGGTGCATTCTTGCCGTGCAACACCCCTCTGAGTTTTCAATAGCAAGTTAATATTGGCTTTAACATAAAAACATGCTGTTTACTTCAAGATTTTGCGTTCAGTGTAAAACAGGCCTCGGGATGGGCTAGTGTTACTGAGAGAAAGAAATTGGACTTCACCTTGGGCAGAAAGACTGGCTGTCTATTTGAAATGCAGAATGTAGGTTTTGGGAGCGCTGGTGCTGAGCTAATGTGTTGAGTTTCAGCAGCAGAACTGGAACCTTGAACTGGACTTTTAAACTGCACAACTCTGAGGACAAGTCTTGGCTGCATTTATGCACAGATCCAGCATGTTGACACATTTTTTATCCTGTCTATTTACACCAAGTGCACACTATGATACTGAAGCTCATTGTTACGTTTTAACCCCAGAACATAACCAAATAGCATCTATGCTGTTTTAGTGTGCACACTTGTGAGACACGCTGAGACTAGACACTACTATTTGATCGCAGCTCTAGTGAGGAAAGAGAATGAAATGGTAATGTACATTTCATATAATTTGATGTAATGTAAAGTGTAACATGTCAGAACTGTGTACTGGGGGAACAGCCTTCTGTCTTGTAGTGTCAGTGACAGCGGTTGTTAGTCCTGTATTCAAGTCCTTTATATGGTTACGTTCACACACAGGCCACGTTCACACAGCAACAGAATACGGTTGTTAGTCCTGAACTAAAAAAAATGCAAGGTTGTTTCAACCCACATTTGGGTAAAATATGGACAAACCCAACCGTTGGGTTTAAAAATGTAATTTAAAAATATAAACCAATGGTTTAAACCTATGGTTGGGTATTTGACCCAACTATGGTTTGAAACAGCCCAGCATTTGGAGTGTGTATTTGTGTCTATAATACGGTTAGGCCTACATTTACTCACAGTTCAGTTATTTACGTCAGTGACAGCTGCATTCTATAACCAAACTTAAAATTTTCAAGACTCAGAACGGGATTGGACTATCACATCATACAGGGCTAGAGAGCTAATCTGCCCTGCACAAACGTGTGTCCACCATGTGTTATGGGTTTTCATGTGTGATTTCGGTAACTTACAGCGACAGAGAAATTAACCTTGTCATCTGAAGGTTTTAGATTCAATCATTGTTCTCCACCGGAGTTGCTCCTGTCAGTTTTGTGTTATTGTGCGACTTAAATGCTCCGCTCGCCACCCAGATATGAAAACTGTTGTCGGTTAATGAAGATTTGACGGATGAACTTGCAGCTCGATCAGACTCTAGTATCAAAAGTGATTTGATTTTTCAGTTTTATACATGTCACTATCTTTGATATTACTTTGGTCATTGTCGCCATGGTAAGAGAATATGTGCTTGATCCTGTTGAAAGTTCATACAGACACAGTATTCGAGACGCTACTGTAAGTTGCTGTTTGAACGGGACATTTCGAAACTATCACCTGTAAGTAAAATGCAGTTGTCAATCCCCAAACCTGAGAGTGTGAACATAGTCTTATTAGAAATAAATCTGAAATAAAACAAAATTGCCAAAACTAATAATAAATGATTATAATAGTATATAAAAATGTATAAAATAACACTGTGTAATGTGTCCTTGAAGGTGCAGTCCACAAAATGTTGATATGCATGGGGAAAAAAGTGCTGCTGATGTAAGCAAGTAGCTACACAAAGGATTTTTTTTTTACCATATCATGTTTGATCCAGTAAACATATCATATTTCTAAAGCTAAATACATTGAGTACCATTTCATGTCTTTAAAGAAATCAAAATGAGTTTCCAGCGATGACTAAACCTGGTTTAACATTAGCATGCTAATGCTGATCAGCTCACTGTTGTTGTTTTGTTGTTGTTTTGGCTCTGTTCTCTGCAGGCTGACAGAGCTGACAAGGGATTTCCTCACACCATGTCAGATCCACAGCAGCTTTCCAAGAACGGCCTTTTATCTATATCCATAAAGGTTCCACAGGCTTGCAGTCTCACCTTCTCCT
Source organism: Tiaroga cobitis (assembly GCA_030578255.1). Taxonomy (NCBI): domain Eukaryota; kingdom Metazoa; phylum Chordata; class Actinopteri; order Cypriniformes; family Leuciscidae; genus Tiaroga; species Tiaroga cobitis. Next base: position 11,869,713 of record CM060591.1, read on the forward strand.
TCCTTCATCCTTCCTTCCTCCTTCACCCTTCTCTCTACCACTCTCTCTAAGAAGGCAAGGATTCATGCTTTCTTAAAACAACATGGCTACCATCTGCACAAAACAGAATGTTGAGGAATATGCAAATGCTGAGTCATAACCAGGAAGTGGATTATAATTAACTGTCACACAGCTCTAAGGGAAGAGATTCCCTCACTGGGAGCCCGTGGATCCGCAGTGTATTTTCTGCGTAATGAGGCTGTGTGCCGTAAACAATCCATGGTTAGCTGAAGGTTTTTCTTCAGGTATCTGCGGTGTGTGTGTAGAAGAGTGCAAACAGTTCTGTTTGGCTTTTGTCATTTTATGGTCACTTTGCCATGAGCACACAGTGTGAATACAAACTAAACACAGATCCAGCCCTGCAGATCACACGTACACACTTAAACACAATTCTAACATAAATATTCACACATACACTGCCCTTCCCAAACTTTTTTTCAAACACACACTCATAAGCAAAGATAGCCTTGGTCACACAGTCCTTGCAATGCTGGCTGGTTTTCCAGGGATTTTGTAAGGATTATAGCAGAAAGTACACAGTTGATAATAACACACAAACACACCCACACACACACCACACGAATAGAAAGTGCTTAGCTGATAACGGACTCCCACCCCAGTTGTTTATCCCACAGGCTGTGCATTGCTCTATATTTTTTCCTTGGCTTCTTTTAAGAGTTGGCATAGAACCTTTGAACCTCTTCATGGACCTTACAGGTTGCGGGTCACATAAAACAGAGGCCTGTGATAAGGGGTTTAACTAGATCCTGAAATACTGCAATGCTCCAGAAAAAAAAATACTGATAAATTCTTGCAAGACTATGGATCTGAAAATATGTTTCCCTCATAATATTACAGAAATCATACCATTTGTGCTTTCTATCAGCTGTTTAAAACTAGAACTATAGGGGGTGGGAACACTATTTTGATCTAACAAGGTACTTCATCTGAAAAATGTAACAAAAAGAGCACCGGATGAGGTGGATATTTACCTGGCTACAATCCATTGTAGGAAATTAAATCTTGTCTAGTATTCTATCGTTTGAATTGTCAGCTCTTTATTGCATGCAAAGGACTCTGTACGGCAGGTGAAAACTATTTATATCCTCATATCCAGTGGTGGGGAAACTTACTTTTAAAAGTAATGTGTTACAATATTGCGTTACTCCCTAAAAAAGTAACTAATTGTTTAACTTGGTTACTTTTAATTAAAAGAAGTGTGTTGCATCACTTTTCCTGTACTTTTTCACACTTGGGCTGGGCTTTCTTTTTTGTTGTAGAATAATAATAATAATACTAATAATAAAACGTTCTATTTTGGCAAATGTAAAGGCCCTTTCACATCAAAAGTGAAATGAATAAGCCTCAGGCTTATGGAAATGCTAATTCATACCTGTACAGTAAAGGGTGCAGCTCAAACAAACCTTTCAGCTGTGCTGCTATTCTGGATTGCAGAACAACAGGACGCATGAGAAGAAAGTTCAACACTCTTACATCAGTAATAAAAGCAAGCAATTGTTTTTTTTATGTTAATCTTTTAAGTCATTTTTGCTTATTAGTATGGTTGAATTCGATCATTGAAGGTCAGCAGCAAAGACATAGGTTAATAAAGTGAGATTAAATACATAAATCATTATTTAATATAATATTTTTCAAGGCAAGGCAAGGCCAGTTTATTTATATAGCACATTTCACACACAATGGCAATTCAAAGTGCTTTACATTGATGAAATTAAAATAATCAAAACAAATAAGAATAATTAAAACAGTTTAGAATAAAAAATAAAATAAAGTAGTACTGGTCCACCCCTATCTGAGATGGAAGAGATTGATCCGGTTTACGGTGCCACTGGACCTCTAGCCCAGGGACGTACTCTGCTGGGGTGGTGCTACACCAGTAATGCCCAGCGGGGCCCCCACAGAGCACGCTTCACTGTCTGCTGCCGTTACCCTTAACGACGCTCTCAGCGACTTCTTATACTCTCAGCAGTATAACTAACTTACTCCTTCACTCGCCTCATCGGAGTGAAGACTCTCCCGCGCTCCTTCAAAATCTCTTCCAGAGATTATAAAAAAAGTTTAAACAAAATTTAAAAAAGACAAAACAATATTGGGGATATTTAAATTAATTAACCAATCATACCATTGATCAGCTCTACCAAACTTGGATGTCTTTTTTTTCCAGTAATAAACAAACATTGTTAAGTTGTTTTGATTGATACTGTGAAGCAGCTTTGATACAATCTGTATTGTGAAAAGCGCTATATAAATATATTTGACTTGACTTGACTTGACTTGACTTGACAAAACCAGTACAGTAAAAACAGTTGGACGAACAGTGGCACAGTGCTCATTCAGTAAATGCATAGCTAAACAGATGTGTTATGAGTCTGGATTTGAATGTACTGTGACTACTGTAGGAGCACATCTGATCTCAGCTGAAAGCTGGTTCCAGCTGCGGCTGGCATAATAGCTAAAAGCAGACTCTCCGTGCTTAGAGTGAACCCTTGGTATTTCTAGCTGATGTGATCCTAATGATCTGAGTGATCTGTTCAGTGAGCATAATATATTGAGGTCCTAACCCATTGAATGATTTATATACCAGTAATAAAACTTTAAAATCAATCCTAAATGTAACTGGGAGCCAGTGTAAAGACCTGAGGACTAGTGTGATATGTTCATATTTTCTGGTCCTGCTCAGAATCCTGGCAGCAGCGTTCTGTATGAGCTGCAACTGTCTTATGGTCTTTTTTGGAAGGCAAGTGAGGAGTCCATTACAATGATCCACCCTGCTGGTGATAAAGGCATGAACAAGTTTCTCTAAGTCTTGATTGGAAACAAAGCATCTAATTCTTGCAATATTTTTCAGATGATAGTATGCTGACTTAGTTATTGCTTTGACATGACTACTGAAACTAAGGTCTGACTCTAGAGACACACCAAGGTTCCTGACTTGATTTTTAGTTGTTAGACCCCTAGCGTCAAGGTATGCATTCACCTTGAGAACTTCATCTTTGTTTCCAAACGCAATAACTTCAGTTTTGTATTTGTTTAACTGAAGAAAGTTTTGGCACATTCAACTGTTTACTTCATCAATGCATTGGCACAGGGAGTCAATGGGGCTGTAGTCGTTAGGCGATAGGGCTAAGTAGAGCTGTGTGTCGTCTGCATAGCTGTGGTAAGCAATTTTGTTCTTTCTCATTATTTGGCTCATTGGGAGCATATACAGGTTGAATAGGAGTGGTGCAAGAATTGAGCCTTGAGGGACTCCTGATGTCATGGATGTCCACTCAGACTTATGGTCTCCTATACTCACATAATAACCTCTCCCTTCTAAGTATGATCTGAACCATTTTAGGACTATCCCAGAAATCCCCACCCAGTTTTCCAGCCTGTCTAGAAGTATGTCGTGATCGACAGTGTCAAATGCAGCACTGAGGTCGAGTAGTACCAGTACGGACAATTTCCCTGTATCAGTATTTAAGCGAATATCGTTTATTATCTGTATGAGAGCTGTCTCTGTGCTGTGATGCGATCGGAAACCAAATTGAAAATTGTCAAAGTATCCATTCGAGCTTAAGAATTTGTTCAGCTGATTGAAGACAACTTTTTCAATGATCTTGCCTATGAAAGGAAGATTTGAGATCGGTCTATAGTTGCTTAAGATGGTCTTATCCAGATTGCTCTTTTTCAGGAGGGGCTTGACAACTGCAGTTTTCAGGGAGTTTGGAAAACTCCCAGAGAGAAGTGAGGCATTTACCACTTCTAGGAGATCTGCTTCTAAGCTGTTTAACACACTTTTGAAAAAAGATGTGGGAAGAGCGTCAAGGGCGCAGGTTGATGTTTTAAGGTGCTGTACGGTTTCTTCCAAAATTGTGCCATCAATTTCTTCGAAAACAGACATAGTAACTACTTTCTCAGGTTGTGGTCTGCCTGGAGTCTGCCTGACCCCAGAGCAACTCAATGATGTGCTGATCACCTTTCTGATATTATTGATTTTCTCAGAGAAGAAAGAAGCAAACTCACTGCACTTTTGCTTTTAACATTACCTTATTTAATTATTGCAGTTTTGCGTAATATTCTGAGTTTGCATTTCACTGTTTTATTCATTTTGAGGAATCCTAAATCTGTTTTTGGTAAATGCATGCTTTAGTCTAGAACTACAATATGTCACAATTCTGCATTTTACTCCCAATTTACCACCAGAAGTGGTTTCAGTTAATAAATGGGAAAACTTAACTTAGATATTGTTGTAAATGTAAAAGCAATGCATTTCTTTACTAGTTACTTGAAAAAAGAAATCTGGTTACATAACACATACCCCCAACACTGCTTATATCCATGACACCATCAAAATAAAAGTATCAAAATATGGGGATACTTTTTTTTGACATGGTGTCTGTGCCCCAGTTCTAAAACAGCTAGAAATGCTCCTATGCAGGTTATATGGTTATGCAAATAATAAATATGGCAGTTCATGGCGTTACACGCCATTTGAGGGTTTCTTGCACTCCAGAGAAGTTTTACATTTTTATTCTCCTGAAACTCTCTCAATGTCTAGCCCTGTTCCAAAACATAATGAGCTTCCTTACCTTGCTGTCTACTGTCATCCTAAGTATCCTAACTGAAATGAAACCTCATAAGTGACTGTCACAAAAACAAATAGCACTTCTCAATGATGAATCAGAATCAGTTGAATTGATTCTGGCTGTGTTTGACGTTAGCATGTGCTAAGCTAACAGTGAAATCAGAGACAGTTTAGGAGGTGGAGTGAAAGTTAATGGCTGAAATATTAACGGTCAGTATTGTGGTATCCAAAATCCGCTTTAAATACAACTTCTAGCCTAATTTGACCTAAATAAGATATTCTAGTAATCCATTCTCCCTCCCTATATACTGTGATATTTAAAAATGAAATATTATGCAGCACTGCATTTCTTGCCCAGTGTGCGACTCAATTTAAAATGCTCAATAGGTAGACAACCCATAGGTTTTCCCTCACATGCTCATATATGACCTCCACATCATCTATTTAAATGTTTGACTGACAGCAAAACAACAACATATGGCAGCTTGCAGGAGACAGTCCATTACCCACTATATACAATCAGTGAAGGACAGTATGTATAATCACAAATAATCAAGTTTTTCCTTGAAAAGGCTAGTCGCTTGAGTCGTGTGGCCAGGCTGGAATTGGAAGATAACGGAGCAGGTATAGCTGAGGGTATGTATTCAATGCACACTGCATTGCCAGAACAGAACTGAATTTCAGCTTCACACTCTCAGAATGAGCAAACTGTGTGTGCAGAAATGTGTGTGGAACAAACCATTGTATGTGGAGCGATATGTGTGCGTATTTGTGCGAGTAGGCATTGGGGTTTTGCCTAAAGAAGGTGAGAGGAAATAAGAGGTGAGAAAAAAAAACACCTTCAACAACAGAGAAATGTGTCTGGGCCTTCTCTGTGTATCTGCCTGAGTGAAAGTGGGAGAGATTTAGGGGTAAATTCACAAAAACAAAGGGAGCTCTTTTGCGTGAAAAACCTGCATTTTATTTACTATTCACTTGCAATCGTATGTAACTATGTGCTAAATGCACTGAAAAAGCTTTTGAATTATTGCCATTTTTTAAGTGCAAACTCATCAGTATATACAAAACTCACAATTAAAATGATGCTACTAACTGCTCTGTGGTACACGTTTTCTATACACATGTTTTGTATATGCACATTTTTTTAAAAAGAGGTGTATATAAAAGTTAAAAGAATATTCCATATTCAATTAAAACTAGCATTCAAAAGTTTGGGGTTGGTAAGAATTTTTTTTTTTTTTTTTTTTGTCTCTTAAGTTCAAGTTCACCAAAAAAAAAAAAACTTTTTTAAAGTAGTTTGGCTAGCTAGCTAGTTATTAGCTAAGCTGGGGTGCGTTTCCCGAAAGCATCGTTAGCCAACTATGGTCGCAAGTTGGTCGCAATTCCCATTGAACTCTATTGGTAACGACGGAACTTGCGACCATATTGGCTAACGATGCTTTCGGGAAACGCACCCCTGGTCTATGTTTAGCTGGGTGGTTTCTGGTGTACCTGATTTGCATAATTCCTTTAGTGAATTGTGTGCCAATAAAAGATGTAATGAGCTGGGGCAATGCATTATTGGTAAATTCCTCCCTCAATATTTGTTAGATAATTATAACTCAATCATAATCTTTTATGTAAAGATATTTATATGATTATCAAATATTGCTTTCTATGCCTCTGAAACAACTTTTCTGCTGATGAAACAAAAATTGTGTAGGTGGTAAAAATTTTTTATAAATGTGTGTGTGTGTGTGTGTGTGTGTGGTTCAAGCCTCTGTAATGGGTACATAGCTTCATTGCTTTCATAGCTTAACGTGTTTAATCATTTTAAATCCTGATGGTGGATACAACCAATTCCTATCCTACATAATTTCCCGCTGACTATTCAGGAAATGCATCACAGCACAGAAGTTAAATGCACTGCGAATGCAGTTTCATGCAGTCTTTAAGCACAATGACAGTGGAGAATGACAAAACATATTGTATTTTCGTTAAATTGGTTGTGTTTAAGAGTGTTCAGTTTGCATCAGTGTGAAAGTGAATAGTCATTAGAATGAAATCACAGCTATCAAAGTTCCTGCCCTTCCTCATCACTTACTTTTGGAATAAGTATAATCAAGAAACAGAAAAGGTCTCTCTGCTCACATTCTTAACCATGACCTTTCCGGAGAGAGACAGCAGTTTGTTTGTTTGTGTGTGTGTGCGTGTGTGTTTGCACCGTCTTGTCCAAAGAAGTCTAATACCTAGGGGGAAAAAAGCCTATTCTTTATACTGTGGATTGCCAAAATGGATTATTATTGCCGTTTTGTGCAAATATGATAATCACTGTTATTATGAGCAGATGCCCTGGCTAGTTTATGACTGTAGACTGTGTGTTTGCATTAAACTTTACTGGATAAGTCGGAACAACGACAACTAAATTTACAAAAAAAAAGTTGTGTAACACCTTGTCAGGGCTCAACTAGGACTGCCCAATTGCTCAGGGTCAGTGTGATAGACGCTCTGGACAGTTGTCACAATTGTCACTGGCCCAATCGGCCCATGCTGCATTGTCACGAAGGTTTACAATTCGCATGTCTTGTCAATATAAACATTCAAGCTATTTTAAACCATTCAAGCGCAAGATGATGTGAAAAAGAACTCAATTCAGTACTTTCACTCTGTTTAATGTGTGCACATAACCAAAGTGCACATTCAATTTCTGTCCCTAAATACTTTTAGACCTACCTGAAAAACCTAAAGCACTGTTTATTTACCTTTGTTCCACTATTGTATTTATTTGTGCTATTGCTTGTAATTGGTTTAATTTGTATGATTTTACTACTGACTATTAACTTGTCCAATAATGTTTGCACTTTATATTAGTTTGAGTTTTTGCTATCTACAATTGTGGTTGCTTGTTTAATACAATGCTACATGGGTCAAAACACAGAAAACATGAACTATTTTGATTTATTGCTTGTTTGTTTGTTCGTTTGTTTGTTTATTTGTTTGTGACGGGGCAGTGAAAATCTTGGCAGGGAAAGTAGACATTTCAACCACTTGCCCGAACGGGCCAGTAGAAAAAAAGCCTTAGCGCTGAGTCCTGCGTGTGTGTGTGTTTCAAGTGAACCCTATGCAATGGGGACAGAATGTCTTCATAAAGATGGCAATATCCGAAATCATTGTCCTTGTTAGGATCATACGAATTGATGTTATGTGAAAATGAAACAATGCAGAAAGTTGTATGTGATGGGTAAGTATAGGGGTAGGGTTAGTGTAAGTGGATATAATATACAGTTTGTACAGTATAAAAAACATTGTCTATGGAAAGTCCCCATAAAACATGGAAACCCAACATGTGTGTACATATGTGTGAGCCAGCACACAAATCAAAAGTGCCTGTTTCTGAAAAGTTCAGGTTTTATCATTGTCAAAAGAGACTGAAAATCGAGCTGGATCTTGCCTTGATAAAATGCTACTTGTATAAAATTTGTTATTGAAAAGGAAAGCAGAGGCTTCCTGTATGGCTTTTCACCACCCGTTACACAATGAAGAGAGACAGGTTCTAATAGCGCCCCTGAGTCACTAACATTTCTCGCAATGGTTTTGAATACTACAAACAATTGGATTGAGAAGACATATGAGATGGAAACTTGACATGACGTTAAACTCTACTCGTACGCAATACAGATCTGACTTGGACTCCAAATTAGAGACTTAAATTCTTTAGGTCTACAAGGAAAATATTTTGTCTGAACATCTCATCACTGTTTAGATAAAAGGAAGTCTCTCATTTCCACTCTGTCACTTTTTTTCCTGTGAGGATGTGCCTGTCTGTGAAACTGTTGCCAGATGAAGCATGCTAGAAATACAGAATCAGTATGATGTTAAGTGGAGGTGCAGTCGGCCACACGTCATATGTGAGTGTCAGGGAAAACAAATTCCTGACACTATAGTTAATCGTCCATTCATTGTGGTTAAACAAATAGAAATTGCCTGATAAGTTGTTCAGTGTTTATGTATTTATTAATGTGAAGAATCTTTTGTGGATATTTAATTAAAAAAAAAAACTAATTCATTTTAAAAGTGCACAGTATTGAATTATATTTTCATTTAATTTGAACAAAGTATAAAAACTTGTATATTATTTTCTATAGCTGCTACTATTTTTACCTGCTTCAGGAAATCAGTAGAAATATTCTTTTAAAAATTAGTCTTGCATCTAGGTTTCTGAAAATAACCTGCAGTATAAAGAAAAAATATTATTAGAAGTGATTTGAGTGCTGAAACGAATAACGAATACAATTTTTAAAGAATTTAAATGCTTTAAAGGGGTCATGACATGAGAAACCAAATTTGCCTTGATCTTTTGGTATTTAAGAGGTCTTTGTACCATTAAAACCTCCTGCAAGTTTCATAGCTTAAGACGTCCTCCCCATTATAAACGAACCATTTATTTAATCAAGCTCTAAATACAGCTCGTTCTAGGTCCTCTGAACTTAGTGACGTCACGGTACGAAGTGACGTACCAGTCGTTTGCATATGACCGCCTCCAGCGCAGGACAACTACGCCTCATTTGACATCATCGCATGCGTTGAAGTGCAGCGAGGGGTTCTGTTTACGCCACGCAGATGTGCTGTTCCTGGCTGTGGACAAACAACATGTTTGAATGCTGCCGAACGATCCAGACGTCAGGGAAAGCAGTTGGATGCAGTTTATTTGCAGCCCGCCAAAGCCTTATTTGTTCGGTGAGTGATGTAGATGAGTGTGACAGGGCGCATGTTACTGAAAGAACGACAAGAGAGAGAGAGAGAGAGAGAGAGAGAGAGAGAGAGAGAGAGAGAGAGAGAGAGAGAGAGAGAGAGAGAGAGAGAGAGAGAGAGAGCCCCGGCCGCGCGCGCGCCTTCAAACTGTCTTGCTCTCCCTCGCGCATATGAATCAAAATCAATTGAGAATTGACACGATGGTAAAAGATCGGAAGACAGAAGTTTCACGTGGCGGAGCATTGTGTAGCCTACATGTGATACAAAATGATTAACGTTAATAATTTATGCATAAGCAGCACTGACGTTAGCCATTCATAACAATGGGCGTTAACACTAACAACTCTTAAAGGGGAAACACCTCCAAAACAGACTGTTTGAATCAGAGGGGGAGAAACAGGGTGGGAAGAGGTCATAAATCACTACTTTTTAATCGTTTTTTTTTTGTACAAAAAACTATAGTAATACTATAATTGCACATAAGGGAACATAATAAAATAAAACAAAAAAACATGTCATGACCCCTTTAATTTTAAAACAAAGGATATGACTTCAAAATAATAGGAATGCAGCAAGTCATGTGGAATACATTTGTAATGCTTTTTATAATTTTGAAGTTTACTTGCATGGTCCTCAAAAATTCTCTTTTTGTGTTTCATGGAAAAAAAAGAAAGTAAATACAGGTTTGAAACAACATGAGGTTGAGTAAGTAATAAAATATGTGTAATTTGGGTGAATTATTCATTTAAGTAAAAAAAATTAGAGGCAGAGGGAGAGAGAACGAGGGAGGGAGAGAGAGAGAGAGAGAGAGAGAGAGAGAGAGAGAGAGAGAGAGAGAGAGAGAGAGAGAGAGAGAGAGAGAGAGAGAGAGAGAGATGGAGGAGGCTTTGACACTGCAGTCTATCAATTTAATGTGGTGCCAGCAGGAGCTTCACATCTGTTAGGGACGAGGCCATGGTCTCTCTCTGTATCTGTCTGTCTTCCTCTCTCCATCCCTCTTTTAGCCCATCCCCCCTCTCTCTGACAGGAGCAGGACTCATTATGCTTCTATTAGGACAGAGGGACGTGTGTTTGCGTGACTGCTTTCGGGGTGACATCGCAGATCCAAAATGTCATTTTCCAGCAGGAGGTGACTGTCTAGCGTTTTTCTCTTCCTGTTCATGTCCTCTTTGCCTTTCTTGTGTTCCCTCTGTATTTTACACTGCCGAAAAATATCGTGACAAGCTGATCTTTTGCCCCTGAGAGAGCCAATGCAAAATATGCATGTGTAAAAGACATAGAAAGCGACAGAAATGATTTGCTACACTGTAAATATTGTTTTCATGGTTTGTTATCACAACTTTTTTCTTTTGTCAAATCAACTTAGATAATTAATGTGGTTCAGATAACATAATAATTTGAGTTTTGGTTGATTGAACCAATCTCCTTCATTGTATTACCTAAAAAAAAAATGATTTCAATGAACTAAACATTTTAAGGCAACCAGGTAACTTACTCTTTTTTAAGTTAAACCAACATTTTTTTTTTTTAAAGTGTGGTCTAAAAGCATAGTTTACTCAAAATGCAAAGTTTTGCAATTATTTACAAACACTCATGTCATTCAATTTGTATGTTTTTTTTTTTCCTTTGGTAGAAAAAATAAATAAATATTTTAAAGAATGTTGCATCTCTTTTTGTCCATATTATAAAGGTCGTCCAAAACGTTCATGCTCAAGGACATAAAGGTAGTGTAAAATGAAACTTGACTGGTATATTCCAAGTTTTTTGAAGTGACCTCAATTTAAGCCTTTATTCACAGACATCAAACTACATTAACAACATAATAATTAATTGGTTCTCAAATGTAACATGACCAAATTACATATTTTAGAGGGCTTTAGACACTTGCCTTTGGTCAGAGATGCTCTCGAGGTTAAACGTGATCTTTAGCTTCCAGGTTCTGGTCAAAACACCTCCTCAAAAGTACATTTTAGTATTTCAGGAGGAAAATAAAAAAAAAACTGCAAAGTCATTCGGATTTGTGTGATCTAATGAATAACTTCTCTTATTATATATCCTGTTTAACTCTGAAATGCGTCACATTATGCAAGTACAATTGTTTGTAAAATCACTTTTTTTGCATCAGACATGGAATTGTGTTTGAGATAATGTCTTATGAATGCCACTTTCATCTGTGCTTCGCTATTACTAATTTCTCCACATCTCTGTATCTCCCTCTCTTCTATCATTCTCACCCTTCAGACAGAGCTCTAGGGGACCTTCAGACCGAATAAAAAGGTGACAAGACATCATAATTTTTCGACGGGTTTGAGAGAAGACAGGATCAGGAAGAGAACAGCCTCTTACTTTAGTCCTTAGAGAGATCTCTAAGACCTTTATCCAGTCTCTCTCCCTCAGTTTGTGAAAGGCCAAATCCATGCCCACTACACAGAAAACATCTAGAACAGAAGAAGTTGAAACTCTCAATCACAAGATGCCCCAAACCTCTTAAAGCCAGGCTCTCTTGTCTGTGAAACACAGTGACACATTTCGATGTTTCACGCTCCACAGAGAAAGAAAGAATAGCTGTTCTACTTCCTTTTTTTTTCCTCAGCTGCTCATGGTGGGAAGATGAAAGCCTAAAGATCAAACACTTCATGTATTTGATACAAGGAATGTGAAAAACCCTGCACCTTTACCATTTTTTCTTTGCTTTGTCCTGTTTCCGTCCAATCCTTGGCAAATAAAACGCCTCACTTGCCTCCCAGTGAGTAAGCAGAGCTTCAGCACCATGGACAGTGACTCAATTGGACTGGAATGATTGAACGGGTAGAAACAGATTGATGGGTGGTGCTAAATCAGGAGATCTATAGTTGGGCCCATGAAAAAGCTTGAGAGGTAAGTAGTCATTTAGCTACATTTTATTCAAAGCTGCTTGCAGAAGAAGGATAGTATCCTTTGAGCAATCTCAGATTAAGTATCTTGCGCAAATGCCAGAAGCTGCTGCTTGCAGGGATTGAACCAGCCGCCTTTTGGTCCAGATGTTGGTCCTGTTGACTATAAGTACCATTGCACCTACATGTCTAACTCTAAATATAGTGGTAGACTGGTAGAGTTCGGGCTAGAAAGGGTTGACATGTAGTTGCAAAGTTACTTATAGTCAGTTGAATGCATGTTGGAGGAGCATCACAGTAAAGATTTAGCAGATATTAAGAAGACAGTCTACTAATACTCTAATGAGAGTTAGTTGACATGTAGATGCAAACTTAGTCAACAGAATGTTCAAAATGGACCATAAAAATAATGTGTGACCAAAAATCTGACTGACCCCAAACGTTTGAACGAAAGTGTAAGTTAACCTTAATTAACAGCACTTGTGGCATAACGTTGATTACCACAAAAAAATGTACTTGGACTTGTACCTCCTTTTCTTTAAACAAACCAAAGATCTGGGTTACAGTGAGCCACTTGGAATTGAAGTGTATAATTTCAGTAAATACTAAATTATCCTATTCCAAATGCCTATCTGTAACCTTGCTTTTTCTTGTATTGAACACATCTTCACCTTCAAAGCCAAAAACACAATTATATATTTTGAGGTACAATCAGCTGGGTTATAACTTTAAAATGTATATTTTTATTCACTTTGTGTCACATTTCTGCCATACAATTACATGGCAGAAAAAAAAAAACAGAAAAAAAAAACAGAAATACGCCAACCCTGAGGACAGCAGCCAGTCTCTGTTTGGGAGGGCAAGCAGCATGCCTATCACTTTCCTACATCCATACTGAGAAACAGAGTTTGACATTTTGGGGGCAGTTGATAGAACGATAAAAAAAGACCAAGAGAATGAGAGAGATCTTTGATTGTAGGATGTGTTTAGTGGTCCAGGAGTTTTTGAGAGACCAGATGATCTGCACCGAATCAAGGATAGCAAAGAAAACACACAAATAAACACATGCACACAGTGCAGGGTAATTTATAAAGTGAGACTATCATTGTCATCGTGATAATAATCCTCCATAATCCTATTCTAATGCGACTCTGGAAAAGAACATATGGCATATTAATCAAACGCTAGTTAAACAGACAGTGTCATACAGTACAAGAGCTGAAGGTCAGCTATAAAGGGCTGAACACCCAATATTAATTCATATTGAACCCCCCCACCCCCCCCCCCAAAAAAATGAGACATTTTCTGCCTTCACCAATGTTGAGTTCAGATCCAGTCAGGGTTGTTTTGTCTGAGGAGGTCATGGAGGTATGCTTTTTATAAAAAAATTTAATAAAACATTTTTTTTACAAATAATACTCAGCGACACTCAGTAGGATATCATAAATTCTAGTCACATTAGCATCGAAATGAACCAAAAAGCCTGTCAGGGAGCCGATTTTAATAGTGAGTGCTCTGCTTGTTTCAAAAATATTTGCATCCTTGATTCCAAAGATGTTTTTTTTGATAACCACTTTGCTCTCAGAAACGCTGTATCTCTGTGTCTGCAACTATCATTACAATAGTGGTGTTAATAGAGGATTTGATTTGATTTTGATTAATAGAGCAAAAAGGAGGTAACAACAAGAACTGCAATAATAAGATCAACAGCAAGTGAACACAAATAAGAGAGGTATTATACAGATAATATATTTTGCTGTATTATTTGCTACTTTAAAAAAATCTGGAAAAAGAATTACACAAAAGCAATCTTTTTTGGTTATCATGTAAAATAAAATTTTAAAGCTACTTAAAACTTTTTTAAGCTACTGATATGAATGAAGTCTTAAACTTATGTAAGTGAACATGTTCTTAAACATATTTTTCAGAAGCACTATCCATTTGCATTCCCAACTTTTCAATGAAATTCCTGAGTGCCACTGTTTAAACTTCATATACAAACACAATATTCCATAAATAGCACTGGTTCACTTTCAAGATGCCTTTAACCCAGGGCTGCCTCTGTATTTCACGCGCTCTGGAGCATTTTTATGGGTGAGCCCCTCTCCCCTGAGCCAAATGAGTATGCTATACCATAGAGGACCTTAATGGGTCCCTCTCATTTCAATAATCTATCACACGCCAGTGGATCCACCACATTTAATTTCAGAATCTGTCATCCATACGTTAATGGTAGATTAGAGGCAAGACACAAAAAATATGTTGTGGAAAATGATTCTATACACAATAACCAACTGTTTCTTTCACATTTAATGAAGTATAAACAGAGTCATCAACACATTGGATCACTTTTACAGACTGGCCTCTTAAAATCCCTTAAAGCACACACAGAGATACAGTATCCTAAGCCACACATCCGCACACACACGCGTGCACGCACAAACTCCAGAGAGAGAAACATCTTCTTTATGAGGATGAGTAATGAGTTGACTAGTCAGGAACAAAGCTCTGACCCATGTTGTGAGCAATTAGATTAAAGAAACGCAGCAATTTGCTTTAATTGCATGTCCCACACTCCCCCCTCAGGAGCGAAGGAGTGAGAAAACGAGGGAGTGAAACACTCAAGAGGACGAATGACTACACATGCTGTAAAGATAAGCTCAAAATGGCAAGAATGAGAGTATGGAGAGAATATTACTAGCTGAAAGATGTCTGCCTTCAGTTTAATATGAAAAAAGAACAGCAGCAAGTTTGACTAGGTGTCATTTATCTAATGGCTGCAACCCAGGCTCATTCAAAAAACTTACCTGTGGCAAATTTTTTGCAAAACACAAAATACGTTGTGTCGTGCACGTTTCGCGACAGTTTCAAAGTTACATGTTCAGTGAGTGGCGCTAAAAGCGTGTTTAGTTTTTTTTTCGCGAAATATGTGAATTGCGTGAATACGTGAATATGACAACGTTTACGAGTGTATACGTATCACTGCCGTTCTGAATTGAAATGTCCGGTGAGTGACGCTAAAAGATTAATGTTCCATCACTTTTTAAAATAACGTTATACATTATACAAATACATTATACCCTAAACCTACCCAATAGTGTTAACAAAAGCAAATTCGACATAAATCGTAATCATAACCATGGTATTTTAGGTTGTTTTAGAAATTTGACCTCTTATATCGTGACTCATCTTTCACGGGATTCATACCCGAGATCTCCGTTTCGCAAGTACAATTCTGTACCAACTGAGCTACTGAGCAAGCATAACGTTAGTAAAACTGAACATATGGAGCTCTTTAGGTGATGCAAACTCAAAAATATATTCGTTTACAAATCATACACTGTGGTAAAAAGGTTTTTGAGGTCATAACGTAATTGTGCAAGGAGCCGTGTGAAAGCAAGTCTTTAAGCCATAATCTGCCGCTGTAATCATAATTGTGTGTGAAAACGAATAAAGGGCTTGCTGTTTTACTGCCTCTAGTGTTAATTTATTTTAGAAACTGCAGTGATATGCAAGTATTGGTACGTATTTTGCGTTTTGCCACTGGAACGTTTTTCCAATGAGCCTGTGTTGTTGTTCACACGTAAATATGCATACAATACGAACGTTTGTGCGTTCAAGCATCCAAATGTACAAAAATGTAAATGTTATGTGCGAATACCTTTGAAGCGTAAAGAAAACAGGTTGAACGACATAATATTTATTAATGGGTGAACTATTCTTTAACAGATAACCTGATGTCAATTATGCCTGTACTTTTCATGAAATGCACAGTGTGGTAAAGATTCATTGCTGTAATGACATAATAAATTACAGCTCCTCATGTGGTCTCTTGAAACCCCTTTTGCTATCTTCACATATTAAATACGTAGTCATCGGGGACATAATCAAATCATCGCCACGGATACCAAGCATGTTATTGGAATGTGAGGACCCCTGGCTGTGGCGTAGTAGTCTTAATAAACAGTAATGTGAATTTTGTACGGCCCCTGACCTTGTAGGGCTTTTCTCCTGGATGTTGAGTGCCAGAAAGAGAGTGTGAAAGAGATGAGGGATATGGGTTATTTCATTAGAGAGCTTGTCTTATGCTGATGCAGGGCATAATTAGCCGCTAACTGTCTACGAGAGCAGTCCTTTTTTCTCCGACCACCACTCTAATTGCTGGATCCTATTTTTTTTTCCCGACCAGCCCACAGTGCCATACTTAATTAAAATTCCTCCCCTTTACCTCTTGATCCAGAGCAAATGGATGAGAGAGAAAAAGTGAGAGGGAAATACATAGTTATGGGGCCTGAAATGGACCTCCTCTTGTTTCAGGGAGAACCCGAGAGATAGAAACAATGAGAGAGTGATATTGAGAAGCTAAATGATCCCTCCCACCATTATCGCTCGGTCGTTTGTTATTTGACCTTGACAGCAGCTGTTGAACTCAACTTAGCTGTCCCACAGGTGCTAACATGCTAATGCATCGACAGTGTATAGGGATGAAAACCATGAGGAATTTAATGATTCTAGAGCAGTGGTTCTCAACCAGGGGGTTGGGGCCAATTAGGGCCCTCTGGAAATTCTCAAGAGGCCATCAGGGTTGGCTTAAAATGATTTGAAATAAGCCAATAAGACATTTCTTCATTATTATTATTTAAATATGAATAATGAATTATAAAATTATTATGCATTATGAAATAGTTTACTTACGATTAGCGAAGTAACTTCATCTGTCAACAAAAGTTACCGTATATACCCGAATATAAGACGAGGTTTTTGTCCTAAAAATAGGCTGAAAAATGGGGGGTCGTCTTATATTCAGGATCATCTTATATTCGAGTGGAGGAATCTATTGATAGCCTTTTTCTCCCGCGCCATCGACTGACGAGAGCGCCGAGGATCTCGATGACGCGCTTGGAAAAAACGAGCGCGTCGCTTCCATCATGAGCGCGCATCCCGCGCGCCTACATTTGAAATAACGAACTTGAGCGCGCAAAAGACACGATATGTGAACGGGGGGGAGGCGGGTCTCTTTTTCTTGCGCGGCTCGAGCAGAGGGAAGGGGAGAGAGATCGGGAGCCGGATCGTCGTTGAAAACGGCCAGATGACTCGCAGGGTGGATAAATCCATCCCGTCGCACTCAGGACAGCCGCAGTCATGGCCAATCAGGAAGCGCATATGTGCCGGTCTCCGCCGACGAGCGGGCCTCTACACGAGGCACAGGTGATGCGAGGCATTTGGAACAGCGCCTCGGAAATTTGCTCTTAAAATTATTTTCTGTTGAAAACCAGATTTTCCCCCCAAAATAAGTCTGGAAAATGGGGGGGTCGTCTTATATTCAGGGTCGTCTTATATTCGGGTATTTACGGTAGTTTGCAAACTCTCCATTACACTGTGTCGTTTACACCAATCTGTGGTCAAATTCTCTGACAAACATATAATCCTCTGATGCGATCCAGGACGCCATTAAAATAAAGCATCCACTTGTTCCTGAAGCTGGAATCCTTCTGAATTCTGTCCAGAGACGCAAACAAGCTGTTGAAACAGGATGCATCAAAGCAACAATTTGGAGTGAAAAAGGTGGTGGAAGGTGTGTAATAGCGCCCCCCTACCATATAAAAGTGAAAACATGAATTGATAGAAAATTCCATCAATGGCAAGGAAGAGTTATCATAAAAGACAGAAAATTCCGTCATTGGCGGATTAGGATCCCATTAAATTCCATAACTTGCAGTGAGTGATGTTCATTTAGTCTGTCAACCTTTTTTCCTAACCTTTTTGACTGATTCAATGAGTAAGTGAACAGTTTTAGGCCGCCGAGTTCATCTGTGAGTCTTTTTGAGCAATTCATTCAAATGACCTGGCTCATCTTTTGTTCACGAATCAAACTACATTGAAACCAGTGTTGACAACATGCAGAAAGATGTCTATCTACTGTTTTTCATTGTATTATCTTCCAGTTTTTATCATGTTTGCTTGATGCTTGCTTGTCAATCTCTTGGCTATCAGCCACCCCTGGGGACACCAACACACAGGGGACGACTGTATGCGTCAGTGTTCAAGAGTATTAACTTACCATTCTCGTACTATTTAGATCCCACATCTGTACGCGAGAACGTGTGTTGTTTTTTTTATTTTTTTTGCAGATCAAAGAGGTCAAGCCTACTCCCCGCTCCGAGCGATGATGTGTTCATTCCCTCCAACCCACTCCACTCCCACCCACGTCACGCACTAGTGCTATGATACATCCATTACTGAGAAACAAAGAGAGGAAAGGCAAGGAGGGCAAAAAAAAAATGTATATCATATACAGTATCATACACGGTATGCTTTAGCCAGGTAGCAAATATATTCCTGGATCAAACAGGAACACATATTCCTGTTGGGGTTGGTAAACCCAACATTATGGGGACAAAATGTCCCTACAAAGATGGCAATATCTGAAATCCTTGTTCTTTGGGGAAATTGTTGGTCCCCATGAGGAAAACAGCATATAAATAATACTAAGTGATATTTTTTGAAAACGTAAAAATTAACGTTTTCTGTGATGAGTAAGTTTAGGGGAGTAAGTGCAAGGGGATAGAATATAGAGTCAGTACATCATTATAATTATATATTGTAAAATTAATTATGTCTATGGAAAAACACAAAGTGGGGGGTGGGGTGGGGGTTGTGGGGGTAAAATCTAAAGAAAATTGGTTGATAAGAATGTTGATCAAGCTCTAGCAACAGCACAAACTCTAAATGTACAATCTGATTTATATATAAAAACAACAGAAATGTTGTTCCAGGACCATATTATTAATCTAAAAACAGATTTAACCATGTAAAGCTTATATAGATGGCTGCAGTTTAAAAGCACACATGGGTACATTTTCATCGGACAGCTGGACAGATGTGCGGCTAATATCCCTCTCTGTCCAGCAGTGACCATTTCACAAGGCAGGCCATAGTCACACTGAGACACATCTGGAACAGGACTTGTTCCACCAGCGAGGGTCCAATCTCTCTCTCCTCTCTCCCTCTCTCCCTCTCTCTCTCCCTCTCTCTCTCTCTCTCCCTCTCTCTCTCTCTCTCTCCCTCTCTCCCTCTCTCCCTCCCTCTCTCTCTCTCTCTCTCTCTCTCCCTCTCTCTCTCTCTCCTCTCTCTCACTCACTCACACACACACGCACTCTCTCTCTCTGCATCTTTCTCAAGCACAAACGCACATTAACACACAACAAATGTCAAACTCAATTTCCCTCATTTAGGCTCATCTTCCCTGACTCATAAGGTCTTTACCTAAGCATCCAAGATCTTAATTATGGTAATACTTTCACCCACTGAGCAGCTGAGGCAAATGCATAATACACACACACACTCACACACACACACACACACACACACACACACACACACACACACACACACACACACACACACACACACACACACACACAAAAGTGTCAAGGTTTTGCTAGCTAGCATAGCATTGTTAACCCCTGCTGGTAGATGCCATAACTACACCATCTGGCAGCAAAGTGCATCTTTCTCCATTCACAGCCATTCAAAATTAGCTGTGTATTCTGCCAAAATTTTAATCAGAAATATTTCATTATCATATTATAGCAGATGTTTTGCCAGTGCCCAACTGGTTTAGAGAGGATCTTATAACTGATAAAGTGGCTAACAGTTTCACTGTCTGCTGCGTTTCACGTAACAGCTCAGGATAATCAATAGTGAGAAATTAGCTCTAGAGAATTTAGTCACATGACATTTACGGCTCAGGTGATTGGGTCAAAAACAAACTGCTGTGAAACTAAGCGCCTATAAGCAATTCAATATGTCCATTCAATACTTTATTCTTGTAGATAGAGGCACTGTATTAAACAGTACATAAAGTTCAACATAAGCCTATTCTATTTATATACCAATAAAATGGAGTCTATACTTTGTCGTTTATTTTGAGAAACATGATATAACATTAATATTACATTAAAAGAGTTGTTACTGTTGTAAAAAGACAATTCTGCGAGCATTAGCGGAACTGAATGTGTTAGAATAGACACTAAACATCATCGTTGACATTGGTGAATCTGGCCAATCATAAAATAGCTGTGACGTCATCATGCAGAGCTTATGCAGCTGCCCTGGAGAAGCCAGAATAGCCAGCCGACTGCTCTCGAATAGCTCTTTATCAAAGATGGCAGATTTCTTTAGCAAAGATGGCAGATTAGCAAAGATGGCAGATTTGAAATCATATTTTCTGGGATCCTGCAATCATTTAATATTTAACATAATGCTAACCGATAGCCATCTAGCTATTATAGATCTCCTTGGAAAAAAACACACAATACAAATGTGGCATTATACAGCAAATATGTCAGAGGCATAGTGTCAAAAAAAACGTGTCAAAGAAAAACAGGAGTAGGCAGCGATGTTACGACGATCCCCCCCCCCAGAGACATAAAGAATCAGTAAGTGGGAATTCACATAGTCTTCCATGAACCGGACCCCTACTTGGCAGCAGAGGACTCTCTAAGGACTGCTGTGACAATTCCACAGTATTGATTTTTGGTCTAGCAAGCTTGTATCTGCTGAGACTCTACAGTAAGGCTTCTGAATTGGGGAAGTTGTCTGTTTGTGTGCGAATCACCGCATGTGTGTGTGTGTGTGTGTGTGTGTCACTTTAATGGCCTCTCAAGCCGTCACCGAGTTAAAAACAATTTCATTGAGGGCAGGATAGGAGATGAGAGGATAGGGTGGACAGATATCAGACATACTCACAGTGCTATGTGGATAGAGCTGTGGATTTCTCTCTGGAGGAGTGAGTAAAGCCCTGAGTGTTTCGATGTTGGGTATTCGGGCAGAGATAGATAAACGGTTCTGTTCTCCAAGGCCTAACATCCTTGCCATCTCCAAGGCCATCAAAGATAAATCTCCAAAGTTTTTGTGATTACAGTTTTTTTTTTTCAGTCTTGTTTAGATGTGTCACAGGCCACATTTTACCACAAAATCAGAAGAATGTGTTGTTGTTTTAGCATAAAGAAAATCAAGTCTATTTTAAGACCATTAAAGTTCATCCAAAAATGAAAATGTAATCCTACTAATCCTTTAGGATTTAATGGTCATATTTTCTTTATGCACTTCCTTTGACTTTGGAGTGAAATATGACCCATTTTGTTATGTGATATTCACCCTTTTGTTGTTTTTGGATGAGACAAATTATTTTTAAACCCTGCTCTGTCAGCTTCTGTATATATAACATGGTCTCTAAATTAACCTTGTGTCCAATTCAGTCAGACGCCATTCCCATTAGAAATGACCAATCAGGTGAACCCAACGTCTCAGGAATAATAATTCTGAAAGGCCACAATTCAAAAGAAAAACCGATGTTCTGACCCCAGGGAGGGCCAATGAGTAAGTGAGAAGAGTGAGATGAGTAAGGTTCATTAGCATAATTACAGCTCTTGGAAAGTTTTGGTTTGATTAATGGTCGGCACTCACGCTCTGACACTGGAAAACCGAGGCACGTAATTTGTTGGGTGTCATGTGGGGATTCTTGGTCTTCAGAACACAGCATCCGAATTGCTTTCATCTTGTACACACAGTCTCCCTTACATTATTTTTCTCCTAAACACACACAGACACTCACAAAATTCACTTAAAAAAGTATACATTTTCACAAGTAAAAAGAAAAAAACATAAAAAAACACATAAAAAAACACCCACATTGTAATTACACAGACTTTGCAAGAAAAACAATCACAATCATACAGATTAAACCAAGAAATGTACCCAGAATAAAACCAGAAATATTCAAAACACATAAGTAATCTGAGTGAATTAAAATACACACATACTGATATGAAATGTAAACCATTAGGACTAATGCCGGGTTCAGACTACATGATATCAGCTCGATTTTGGCACGATATGGTGGCTGTCGTGGTGATTCGTAAAAGACAGTAGTGGGTGTCAGGACACATGAATCCATTGTTTTATGTCGTATAATGTGTCATAGTGGTTCCTTTCACAGCTTTCACAATGGCAAAATCAAAGAGAGACGATGGTATATTTGTGCTGCTAGGTTGAATTTGAGGAAAGGTTTGTGGAGCTGTGGCAATACATTTTTTAAGGGTTTACCAGGGTTTAAATATCATGTAGTCTGAGTCCCAGCATATAACAAACACACACACACTCAGACATACTGTGATCTGAACATGAATGCCAAATAAGATACAAATATCAAATAAAGTAGCAATTAAGAATAATAGCACAAGCATTATTTTTTACCAAAACAAAAACAAAGAAAGAAAAAAATCAACAAACCTAATTTACTAATACCATTCAAAATTAAGATGAAAGCATTATATTAGTGTAACATTTAATGTGTTAAACTGCACCTGTGTGTGTATCTTGCTAGGAAGGACACATGGGTGAACTTGAGCATATCTGAGTCCATGCATCCACTAATATGACCTTTGCTCCAATTGATTAAAAGGAAAAACACCATGTTCTCTAAGGTCCATGATTCATGGGCCCCGTTTAATCAGTAACTGCAGGCCACAAATTAGATACCAGCTTCAAACAGATTTCAAAGATATTTCTCCAAATTTCCTATGAACACTAATCCTTGTTTTTATTCACCCTCATCTCAGTTAAAAAAAAAAATAACTTAGTGAATCCTATGAAAATATGCAGTCACATGAAATTATATTATTAAAATTATATACTAAATGTTTGATTCTTTATTACTTTTAATAATCTGTAATAAACTTATATTTTTAATATACTCTGCATTATATTGTATTTTAATTCAGCTTAAAGGTAATTACAAATAAAAAATCGAATAAGAACATGAGAAAAAAAAACTGCATCGTTTGTTCTGAATTAAAGTAAAACATGTTTTGCATAATTCGTTTGCAGATGCCAGTTTAATCTAATGTAAATTAATTATAAATTTCAAGTATATTTTGGGGGCCACTGTACACCAGAGCTTAAATAACTCAGAGAGAGATGTGCATTTAATGCAGGTCTGAATCCAGACAGACGGGTTAGTGACACTATCTCCAACATTAATCCGGTAAGTGCTAACGTAAACAACCTGTGAGCACATATGCCATGATATCTGTTCTGAAACTCAGTCAGTCTGCTAAATCAACTCATATGTTCCTCAAAGCACTCACGTTAACAGCCTCCACATCAGCCTTGCTTTCATCTCTCTCTCTCTCTCTCTCTCTCTCTCTCTCTCTCTCTCTCTCTCTCTCTCTCTCTCTCTCTCTCTCTCTCTCTCTCTCTCTCTCTCACACACTCTCTCTCTCTCACACACTCTCTCTCTCTCTCTCTCACACACTCTCCCTGTCTGCTTCCTAATCTTCTGCAGGTCCATTTAAGTTTAGATTCAGTTAAAGGCCATAAAGAACCAGTTTAAATTCTTCATATTAAATACACACACTCCATTACTATGAATACTGAATTTATTGGCATAAGCTGGAAGAAGAAAAAAAAAAATAGAGGAAGGCACTCATCGGCCATATCAATTCACACAGTCTGAATTTCACAGAAGCACTGTAGAAAGTACAGCGTCTGGTCCTCAGAGAGAGTGTTTATTTGGCAGGTTTAGAGGTTTATGAGGCACAATGTAATTAAGGAGGCCTGGAGAGAATGCGGTGTGTGTCAGTATTGCGGGGGGAGCGGTAGACTGAGATCTCATTATCGCAGAAATGGTAAAGAGATGGTAACCCCGTTCTCTCACTCTCACACACAAATTTTGCAGTGTGTGAGAAAAATTACAGTCAGAATTACAGTCAGGCCTGTGATAATAGCATTAAGGGTCCCTATAATCAGGTCATGAGGTAGTCAGTTTGTTCCCACATTGATATTTTACAGAACATGAGGCCAATAATTTACCAGTAGTTTATGACTGGATCGTTAAGGCTCTCAGATCCATTTTTAAAGGAGGTGAGCATGAAGTCATTTCAATGAAAAACTTCACACAGGACAGCAGTTTCAATATGCTGAAAGAATGTAAATGCGCCCTATTATTATTATTACAGTTCCTTTCCAAACTTCACATGTATAGACTATACTGCAATATATATTATGCAATATGTTTCTACTCACTTACATTGTATGAGTGGTATGAATATTCACTTTCATCTACTTCTTTTTGTCACAGAAAACAGACAGTCATTCTGATGATGATCAGTAAATGATGACTGAACAATAATTAATAAAGAAAACAACACTAAAAATAAGGGTTGATAATAATAATATGATGATGATAATAATATATTACTCAGACTGTAATAAATATTCACTAAAAGAACCCTCTGGAAAAACTTGGCACCAGATGAATGTGCTTCAAATACCCTACTAGGCGTACTCAAGAACTTCAATATTTTAGTGCCTAAAAACTTTTTTTTAATTATTATTAAAGAGGTACTGGAGGAAGCCTGTTTCTGCCTCAGAGTAATAAAAACATAAAATAAAAAGAGAATTGCTACTTTATATCCCCACTAGGTGACTTTGTGTCTCACAACTGCAATTTCGTATCATATAATTGCGACATGCAACTCATAACGTGAATTTATATCTCACAATGTGACTATTTGTTATATTTAAATGATGTTTACTTTGAGATGGAAATGAGCTCCATAAGGAACCGCTGACAGTCTTTGGGTTTTTTTGTGAGAACCTGCTTTCAGATTGGGCTCAATTTTATTACGTTCCTTAGAGAACTGTCCTTTTTTAAAGGGCACATAGAGGTTCTTCAGAAGGTTCTACCAGTGTGGCAATCTGATGACCCACAAATGGTGTGTAAAGTTGTTTTGTTTTTTTTACAGTCAATGTGAACTGAAAGTGAAGAAAAAATTATCTGAAATGCCACTTTTGCTAATCTAAATTATATGGATGCTTGAATAATCTGGTTTGGTTGGTTAAAATGTAAAGGAAAACATGTTGAAGTGGCATATGGAGAAAGGTAGATGTCCGTTAGAGAGAGAGAGTATTTAGCGAGAGAGAGAGAGAGAGAGAGAGAGAGAGAGAGAGAGAGAGAGAGAGAGAGAGAGAGAGAGAGAGAGAGAGAGAAAGAGAGAGAGAGAAAGAGAGAAAATAAATAAGAGATAAGTGCATCTCTGGCACATTACAGAAAGTGAGACGCCACAGTGACGGGAAGTGTGGAAAAAGGGGTTTAGGCAATTCACTTGAATCCACTTTCAAATCTAGTTTTTGATTATATTATTTATTTGTTTGTTTTCAATTGCTTTGGGCTCAAAGTTTTGGGCTCAGTCTTCCAGTCTTTGAAATTGGAGTTGAATATTAAAGGCACACTATGCAGGACTTCCGCAGGACCCCTAGAGTCGCTGTGGAGTACTTGTATTTAACGTTACTGTCGTAAATACCACTCACGCAGAGCCTCTCTGCACTCACGGCCTGATACCCCTTCGAAGCTGTTATATTAAGGTACAAATCTTGCATAGTGTGCCTTTAAATGAGAGATGTGTTTTTGAACTCAACCTGAGCGCTCGTGTCCGCTGCTATCAGTGTCATGGATAGTGTCTCTTGTGGCGGCAAGTCTTCACTCGGACGCGCTCTTCAATCTATCGCCGTTGCGGAGACTCTCTCTTCATTCCGGTGAAATCACAAAATAAAATGCACACAAACTTAGAAAGATTTACTTACTAGTCCATCAACAAGATCGCCAGGTCAGCACCACTGTTGCATCCAGTGGTGCTTTTTAGCTCGGCCAACAAGTGAAAACCCCGACCGAGTGGGACTCTTGTCCGGTTCCTCACGCGGTCAGATTCTCTTTTCCTTTTCCTAGTCGCTTCCGACCGCGTTTTCTTTGCTTTTTCCATAGTCGAGTATTACGTCTGAAATGCGCGCAAGTGGCTTTGTGCTTCATATGTTGTTGTTTATGTGTGTGACATCGTTGCCATAAAGCATGTCGTGATTCTCGCGAGATTTGTCGGGGACGCGTGCCCAAACTTGCATTGCTGGTTTTTCCAGCGGCGTCCCCCCCAAGCTTTACTACCAGGTTGATTCGATACTACTATGAGTTTGTTTACCACCGAAATGACTTTGAAGCTCTTATATTAAAGGGATACTCCACTTTTTTTGGAAATAGGCTCATTTTACAACTCCCCCAGATTTACCGTTTTTGAATCCATTCAGCCGATCTCCGGTTCTGGCGGTACCACTTTTAGCTTAGCTTAGCATACATCATTGAAGTGGACATTAGCATTTCTCAAAAAAAAATGACCAAAGAGTTATTCGATATTTTTCCTATTTAAAACTTGGTGCACTAAGACCGACGGAAAATGTAAAGTTGCGATTTTCTAGGCTGATATGGCTAGGAACTATACTCTCATTCCTCCGTAATAATCAAGAAACTTTACTGCCGTACCATGAGTGCAGCAGGTGTAATGATATGACACAGCGCCTCAAAATAGTCCCCAGCTCGGTAACCCTGGTTATGTTGACGGAAGGGAGCCTATTTTCAGGCGCTGTGTAATATCATTACGCCTGCTGCACTCATGGTACGGCAGTAAAGTTTCTTATCGAAACTCTTTGGTCATTTTTTTTTTGAGAAATGATAATGGTCTTGTCCACTTCAATGATGTATGCTAAGCTAAGCTAAAAGTGGTACCGCCAGAACCGGAGATCGGCTGAATGGAATTAAAAAACTATAAAACTCAACAGTTTAACTCTGGGGGAGTAGTAAAATGAGCCTATTTCCAAAAAAAGTGGAGTATCCCTTTAAGGTACAATTCTTACATAGTGTGCCTTTAAGAAACCTAACAAAAAGGGACAAAATGACTTTTTTACATACACACATCATCGCATATGCTGTGCGCATATGGTGAGTACACTGCACGTGTTGATGTTTGATGCGTAGGCCGTAGTGATTTATCAAATCCGTGACCCATTAATGTGTGTCACAATCTAGGAAATTATGTTATTATTCTACTCTCCAAATGACGCTCCCAAGAAAACTTTGCCAGATTTGTTCTAGTCTAAGAAGCTATTCACATGAAGAATGTTCATTATTAGAGTCAATTTGCTTGAGACTAGAATCTGGCTGTGATTTTGTGACTAAAGTCTGTGTCTGGGAGACTGGCCCAAATGCTGATAGCACACTGTGTAATTTGTTTGAATTAAATGTCAAAAAAGTCCTTAAAAGGAAATTTTTTTGGGGGGACTTTAGCTTAGGCACCGTATCCCCCAGAGTTAAATAAGTCCACACATACCCTTCTCATCTCCGTGCGTGCCGTAACTCTGTCTGACACACCCACCGCTAGCCTAGCTTAGCACAAATACTGGAGGTAAACGGCTCCATCTAGCCTATTGCTCCCAATAAGTGACAAAATAATGCCAACATTTTCCTATTTACATGTTGTGATTTGTATAGTCACAACGTGTACAAATAACAAGGTCACATGAGACACAGCCATTTTCTAACCGTATACATACTGGGAACTATATTCTCAGAAGGCGAAGCACTACTTGGGCGGAGTGATTTGCTCGCAGCACATGAAAAGCACTGTTGTTACTTCCGTCAACAAAACCAACATGACTAGCTAGCTAGTAGCGAACGTGACTGGTGATCTCAGGTGCTGCGAGCAAATCACTCCGCAGAAGTAGCAGTGCACCTCAGGGGATACGGTGAATAAGCTAAAGTCCCAAAAAGTCGCCGTGTTCCTTTAAGACCAGTTGAAAAGTGAAATTAGAGCAATTGGGTCTGGTTTGATATTTTGTATCCAATGCAATGGAATTCAGACATTAAGTGCAAATTAACTGTCTAAAAACTTTTGCGAGCCATTCTACATGATCTAATACTACAACTAAGAGTATTACTCATACACCTGCAAATCAGTTGCTATATGCTCCTAATGGTTCTTTATTAGACGCCCTTGAAGTAGAAATGCAATCGAAAATTTCAGTCACTTTTATAACTTCTGCAGAGGCTAAGATTCATTAAAAACAGATTTATTTAAACTCATTCTACTTTATAATGAAAAAGATATTTTAAAATCCCCAAAAGTTATTTCAGAAAGCAAAATCATTAGACGCTTGGCGAGGTAGAACTGCTTTAACTAAAATTCTGTCACTTTTAGAACTTTGGCAGAGACTAAGATTCATTGAAACTGATTCACTTAAACAGTTTCTGTCCAACAACAAAAGAGATCTTTTACAATCCCCAAAAGTCTTTCAGAAATTGAAATCATCACATGCCTGTTGAAGGAGTGGAGCTACAACCCCAAATTTTGGTCACTTTTAGAACTTCAGCAGAGGCTAAGATGAATTGAAATTGATTCAACAGAAAACTGATTCTGTACAGTGATGAAAGAGATCTATTACGATACAGGAAAAAAATGTGGCAAAAATCTGAGTGTGCACCTAACTAAAGAGTTCAGTAATTAGATTACACAATCTCTGCATTGAGGCTGTTTATTCAATAACCTAGCATAAAACATTCACATAATGGAGCATGAGGTGTTGTTTCAGCAGTGGAAATGGCTTGGTGTACCCATTTCAATGATATCAGCATTTATAGCACCATTGTCTGCAATTTACTGTCCACCATTAGAGCTTAGCTGTTGAAATGGTAAATATTTTGCACCTAAGTAGGGATTCTGGTCTCTAACGGAAATAAGTCTCTGTCTACAGTATATAAAGCAAGAAATTGAAGTCAGACGGGCAGGAAGTCCTTGAAGCAAAGGTACAGAAATAGGAAGCTGATCCCTGTGCACTAATTTGTTATGTTTAAGCACTAGAGGGTCTAATAGACACATTTTCAATTATTATGCCTCTTCAGCAGTACAGACGATTGTGTGTATGTGTATAATACATATATATATATATATATATATATATATATATATATATATATATATATATATATATATATATATATATATATATATATTAGACAGCATTATAAGTAGCTTTATAAATACACTTACTGCTATAAAATCATTTGACTACTACACTAACATCACCACAGTAGGTTTGTAACACAACTCCCCCTCAAACAGCCTTTTTACAACCCATATTGATCCATACTGTTTAAGAATTCAACCCAAGGGCTTCTGGGTAATTAATGCTGGCTTTAAAGCAAACATCATCGTTCTTTGGGAGAATGTGTTTGGTTTTAGGGGTTTGGAGAGAGGAGAAAGAGAGAGGGAGAGGGAGTACATAACTCTTTAAAATTATACAGACATGCACAGACCGTGTGTATATGTATGTGTGTGCACATGCTTTGTGCAGCTTTAGACCTTTAGGACCAGATAGATATTACATGTTAACCAATATTTAAGATTGTAAAAAATGGCTTTTTGGCCTAATTAACTTACTTATGGAAAAACAGAACAAGAGATCACACAATAAATCAACAACGGAGCTGCCTATACCTTGACAACATTTTTAAGCATAAGAGGCACGCGGTTTCAAAAGGTAGATTTTTATTAAATGATACTGCTGTAGAAGATAAGACCTTTTTGGCCATATTCAAAAGTTGCGGTCACATTAACAAAACTTCGGTGAGATTTTGTGGCAAAAATGGTCCATTGTTTATTGTCAATAGTGTAGTGATGAATGAAGAGCAGCTTACACATAAGTCACATTCACACCAAGCAGCTTTCTGTCGCATAGATTCCTATTAAAATGACTGGATTTCACCCGCGAAAAGTTGGCGATTAAGAGTAAATGTGACAGCACCTTAAAAATCTGATTCTAGACTGACAGTCTGAAGGTAGCCTTTGTCGCATGTATCCATCACAGACAAGGCAATCACTTGTCTGCAATGACCTCAGCTAAAATGGTGGACGGAGTCAACAGCAAAATGAACATGGTTTTAGGAATTTCTTTTTGCTTATTAGAGACTGACAAACTTTACTGGATTCTATTGAGTTCAAATAAAGAGTGCCATAATCAGAGTTGTTGCCTATAGTGTTCAAAGTCAGTCACATGAGGTTCCATTATGAAGGTAAATCAGTAGCTAAACTCGAGAGCACGTAGATGTGAATTTGAGAACTTGTACAATAAATATTCGTACTTGTATGTGGACATTTACACTCACAGCTGCAATGTGAAAACCTGTAAAATAAAAATCTGAAGTTGAATGTTGAGATTTGCACTCGCAGACAATAGTCACAAACCTGTATTCTGAATCTGAAGCTGCAGACAAGCAGTCACAAATGTGTAAAATGCCATTCACAGAAATACAATGACAGTCACAAACATGTAAAATATATTTGCACTTCTTCCAACATTCAAATTCGCAGTACAACCTCAAATTGGCACTTGCAACTTCTCAAATCTGTCACTGCAAGTTCAAATTTCGCGCCTTGACTTTTGCTACTCTTTTCGCGATATATGAGGTGCAAAACTGATTTGTGCACTTGTAACTCAGTAGCGGTGAGAGCGGAAGGGGGGCGGGAGCGGGGGTGTTGGAAGGAGCCGTTTTATTGGTTGGCGCCTAGCCAATGAAATGGGACTTCTATTGTATTGTACTATAACTTAGTGATATTAACGCCATACTAATAATGCATACTACAGAAAAGCAGATGAGCACAGAATATGATGAAAGAAAGCAAATTTGTGTTCAGTGCAAATAAACCAGCTGCCTGTGTTTTATTAATAATGTATAACGAATTGTTGTTGTTTTTTTTATATATAACTGTTGGTCCATTAAGCCTCATTAAGCGTTTCCTTGGTTTTCTATGAGGAAAATGCTTAACGTACAATTAAACGAGTTGCGTTAATTTTCTGCTCAATTGCTTTTCTGTATGCTTTATTTTATGGTGTTTCCTGAGTTTGGTCTTTTAATACCACTGTCTTAAGTTAACGTGTTGCGTTCATATTCTGTGCTCATCTGCTTTTCTGTAGTATGCATTATTGTGTTTACTAAATTTGATAATATCATTTATGTCTTTTATATCAGTCTAATGCATTAAGCCCATATACTGTAAAAAAATATTAAGCCATGTTAGCGTTTCAGAACATCCACGAGGGCGGATTTCGTGACATCATCGCGTACAATAGAAGTCCCATTTCATTGGCTAGGCGCCAACCAATAAAACGGCTCCTTCCAACACCCCCGCTCCCGCCCCCCTTCCGCTCTCACCGCCACTGAGTTACAAGTGCACAAATCAGTTTTGCACCTCATATATCGCGAAAAGAGTAGCAAAAGTCAAGGCGCGAAATTTGAACTTGCAGTGACAGATTTGAGAAGTTGCAAGTGCCAATTTGAGGTTGTACTGTGAATTTGAATGCTAGAAGAAGTGCAAATATATTTTACATGTTTGTGACTGTCATTGTATTTCTGTGAATGGCATTTTACACATTTGTGACTGCTTGTCTGCAGCTTCAGATTCAGAATACAGGTTTGTGACTATTGTCTGTGAGTGCAAATCTCAACATTCAACTTCAGATTTTTATTTTACAGGTTTTCACATTGCAGCTGTGAGTGTAAATGTCCACATACAAGTACGAATATTTATTGTACAAGTTCTCAAATTCACATCTACGTGCTCTCGAGTTTAGCTACTGATTTACCTTCATATTCCATTAAAGTTAGTATGCTGTCTTCGAAGAAATAATGCTAGCAAGGTAGGTTTTGGAACGAAAGCTCATGTTCTGGAGAAATCACACTCCAACCCATGTGTATGCACAAACACAGAAGGCAATGGAGATGCTATTAAATAGTAATTGGCTTCTTGAGAAGTATAAAGGATAGTCCAAGCTTTTAGTTAAAATCCTTGTTGTGCCACACAAACATTTACAATCACCAACTCGATCTCATTGCTTCCTCTCAAGCTTCTGACGGTAGATTAAACCTCAGCGACTCAAATGTTTGTATATGCCTTGATTTCTGCCTTGCTACTAATTCAGACCAGCTCAGTGCATTTGTGTGCGTGTGGGAGAGAGAGTGCTTGTAGGGTCACAATACATCAGGTTTGAGTATAATCTTGTAATGGCCCAGATTGTTACAGATTTATACCTCCTAGTGTTGGACGCTTCTCAAGAGGCGGCAATTCAATAATTGATTCAGACAGAGGAGAACCTCTCGGTCTCTTAAAATGATTGAGGTAGGGTATGGTGAGAGAGAGAGAGAGAGAGAGAGAGAGAGAGAGAGAGAGAGAGAGAGAGAGAGAGAGAGAGAGAGAGAGAGAGAGAGAGAGAGAGAGAGAGAGAATTAGGCAATAGCCCTTCAACAAGCCTCGCATACTTGTGAGGTGGCTGAGGAGAGGAATAATAACAAGCTTGTAACACAATGTCATGAATTTAGTCATCCAAAAACAGAAACTTGTACCAAAGACTCTTTTCTCCAGTACTCACTCTACTGCGACTGTAACATAAATGAGGTCAGTAAGGAAAAGCATGACTGAAATTCTCTTCAACTGTTATGACTGGTTGCAAATTAATTTCTTTTCTGCAGTGCAGTGCAGCATTACTGCACTTTTATCACTGATGGACTAGAAGATGAAAATGTTCTAGGAATATGCTAAATGAATACATTACTTTTTTGTAAATTGCATTCATAAATTCAAATAACACCTCCAAATTATAACATTTAATTTAATACCTCTACTTTGCAAAGACGCATTCAATTACAAAATAATTCAGTTTGTACTATTTGAAGTTTAAAGAATCCTGAAAAAAAATCCCCAAAAATATTAAGCATCACAACTATTTTTAGAATTGATCATAATAAGAAATGTTTCTTGAGCACCAAATCAGCCTATTAAAACGATTTCTGAAGGATAATGTGACACTAAAGACTGATGTAATGGCTGCTGAAAATTCAGCTTTGCCATCACAGGATTTTTTTTTATATATAAATAGAAAAGTTGTTTTAAAGTGTAATTATATTTCACATTAGTTAGTTTTTACTGTATTTTTTGTTCAAATAAATACAGACTTTGTGAGCAAACGAAACTTCTACAGCTCGGATAATCTGATATTCTGAACAATTTGATGAGAAATGTGTGAGTTTTAGTGGAGATGAGGGTATCTCTTAGCCTGGATGCCAGCCAAACTTAGCCCCGCCCACAACATTTGAGGATGGAAGTTCGGTCTGGACTTGATCCGTTGTGAAGCAAGTACTGTATGCCCCCGAACCAAAGCTGTTCGGTCCAATCAAATTGTCAGGGCGGGCTTTATGCGATGATGGACAGATGATCAACAGTCACGTAATCATCCACGTCACCAAAGAGTGCTTGGGTTGAATTCGTTAACAACAAAGAATGGCTGCCGCTGGAGAATTTTTATGTGTAGATTCCGCCATCGCGTCTGTTATAGAAGATCTAGACAGCGCATTAATTTTAAAAAAGGAACAGAAAACCGTGATCAAGGCATTTGTCGATCGTAAAGATGTTTTTGCCGTCCTTCCTACGGGATTCGGTCTATCCAATTGAGTGCAGAGGCATTTTTTTCCTGGTTCGGTTGAAACAAGCCCCATAAGCTCAATGGAGCAGTATCAGACTCACATTCTGACTAGAATCTGAGTATGACGACGTCAGGTTAGGTATCTCTGCAAATCTGAGCACAGTCTGTGACATTATTGACAAGATAGACACTTTGTTCTAACTTAAGTTTCCAGAGAGCAGCAATTTGTCTGTCCACACTAAAAGTGAAAATGCGAATTAATACTACACAAAACCATCCACTCAGAAGCAGACATACTGTGGAGCAGAATTTAGAGCCAATTACATTATATGGTGGGCGGGGCTACTAAACAATTCATCCAACAAATATCAACATGATTAAGAAAATAACTCGCATATAAATGGAAGAGGGAGCTTTTAACACTTGTTTCTTTTTTTTCTCCCTGCAATCAAACAATAAGTAGCATTTTTCTCCTCTGTTGTCTGAGGGTTGTTAGCAAGACACTCACTGGCTGGTATTACCACCAGAAAGGCTTAGATCGATTCTACAAAATCCTCACTTAAGTGAGTTGCATCAAGATTTCCACTCACATACATAATGTCATCAAAAAGCTACACAGAAGCTATTTTTGTTCAGAAATACAAACTCCTTAAACCTCTAAAGCTGATCCCAGCTTTATCAGATGATGGTTGAGCTGCTCTACAAGCAAACGGACCGATACACAAATGGAATACAGCCTGTGAGAATGAAATATAGACACACACCAATTTCATCAAACTATTTGTTCTATTTCCATGGTTTAAAACAGGAATCAGAAATGGAATGAAACAGAAACCAACGCTATTTTTCCAGAAAAAAAAGTGAACTAAATCCCTTTCAATTATTCCACTAAAAACACTATTTTACCAGTTAATATTGGCAATTTTAATCTGTAAGATTATTTGATTATTTTGAACAAAACCAAATAACTTCAGAATTAAAATTTTCAGAATTACACCAGAGCGTGTTTACACCACCTCCTTTCTCATAAACCCTATCCACTTTACAAAATAACAACTCCACAAGAAAAAAATACAATATTTGTATTCTTCCCCATAGAAGTCCGTTAAGAAAGCTTAACAGTGATTAAATGTACCAAGACACTGGCTTTGGAAGACCAAATTTTGCACTTGATAGACAATAACAGTAAATTTAAATGATTACAGTAAGCTTTCCCTATAGAAAAACATTAAAAAGAAAGGCACAATGTGGGTTAATGTTCTGGAAGACCACATTTATTTAGAATTGTATTGCTAATAATTACTTGCCATGCAAGTAAGACATGTTCCTGGTCAACATATTTTGGTGATCCTAACAACATACCTGTCCGATAATTTAGTCCTAACCCTAACCCTACACCTAAACCTAAGCCCATAACTGTAGAAGGAAATTATTGGTGAATGACACCGATGTAGATAGAAGCACCTAACCCTGGTTGAAAGCCTAAACTTGACATAAGCCACGTTTCCACCGAAATGGAAACTTTTTTTCCCGCAGACCTGTTGCTGTCTGCA
The DNA here is from genome assembly GCA_030578255.1 of Tiaroga cobitis. Lineage (NCBI taxonomy): Eukaryota > Metazoa > Chordata > Actinopteri > Cypriniformes > Leuciscidae > Tiaroga > Tiaroga cobitis. Next base: position 11,904,857 of record CM060591.1, read on the forward strand.
TTTCCATCGTGGTCTAAAGTACCGTGAAAATTAAGCAAATTAGTCTGGTGATGCAAGACTGCGCACGACTTTCCAGTTTGCGCTGGATTTCGTTCACCGCATATAAGCTTAATAAAGTCCATCTGTCCTATTTTTTAGACTCCATTGTTGATTCGAATAGCAAACAACTCTTACTGCACGCACCACAACATACTTTTAAAAATGGTGGTTGAAGTAAAATGCTGTGTGGAGTCAACCAATCAAAATGCTGCGTGAACTCAACCAATCAGCACGTTCAGCGCCCATGTCCCACCCCCGAATATTCCGGAACTTTGAAAAAGTACTACCTCACGAGCAGGGACTTTCTGGGGGGGAAATTTTTACCCGGAACTTCATTTAGACCCAGATCCCTGTAGTCAAAACACACAGAGTACCACCCGAAAGTCCCTAGTTCCTGGGTTCCTAGTAAACTTGTCCCTCAAATTTGATTGGTTGATTAGAATGTTGTTCCAGGATCAACAAAGATGTTAATCCAGGAACATGTTGTACTTGGTGAAATCACGTTTACCACAGACAGACAGATGAGAATGAGAATCCATTACTAATTCAAATTAAATTCCACATAGATTTCTCAAGACCTCAAGACTTGGTTCAAGAAATGAAACAAAAGTAACAATCAATTAACAGATAATTTAAAAAAGCAAAATGAAAAACAAAACCATCTGTCATCACACATGAATAAAATCAGCAAACAAACAAATGCAACCATATTATTCATGCCCAGCAGCAAGCTGGGAAGAAACTGAATAAGATTGAACCTCAAAACATTTTTTTCAGCAAAGGCCTATTTGAACTATATAAAAAAAAAACATCAATCCAACTCACCTGCTTGTTGGGCCCTGTCCCAAATGGCACACTCCGGACTTGTGGACTTCCTCAGAGTCCACACTTCGGTGACGTCATGTAGTGCAGACCTATAGGGCCCTTAGCGCGAGTCCGCGAGGGCGCATTGAGAGGCATTTTTGGGACAGACTCGATCGTCACGCCGGAAACAGGAAGACAGTCTGATTGTTGTTATGGACAGGAGCTACAGGTTCGGGGAAATATGCTGCCTATTGTTGTTGTGTTTATATGACTCAGTAAAGCCCTGACATTCTGTTCTATTTATTTAATGAATCCTAGTGCGATCGTATTATTCAGCTCGCTATTATTAGCCTATGTTTGAGACATCAACCACTGGTCAATGATCATAATGTTTGTATAAACTTGTCATAAAAACCGTAATGATAATTACACTTAAATGTTTTCTTCTCAGCCATGTTAACAATTGTCCGTGAGCGAAATCTCCTCCCATCCGTTGTCTGATTGGCCTTTCGCAAGGATTCCTGGTTAGTTAAAGTGCGTGGAGCCTACATCTATGCGGTCTTCACGGAAGACCGCTTCAAGGGTACAAAGGGGGCGCTGCTGAGCACACTTCAGAGCGTTAACATGCTAAATGGGACGGCCTACGGACTCATAGACTCGGTGAGCATGCGCAATTTAAGTCCACGAGACCGAAAGTCCGCATGAAGTGCGCCATTTGGGACAGGGCCTTTGTATACCCATAATGCTCTTCTGTGGTTTTGGCCATGAAAGATCTATAGCTCGATATCGCCAACTAATGGCCTGGCATGACCGTGAACGTTTTAAAGCCTTGTTGTTGTATGGATGGGGAGATCTCCTAAAACATTGTTGTTTTGACATAATTCTCAAAAAAAAAAAAAAAAAAAAAAAAAAAAAAACAAGGTTCTTTAATGAGAACTGCATTTTCAAAAATGTTCATGTATGGTTAATAAACAAGTGAAAAGCTTTAAAAAGCCATGATGTTTAATCTTATTCTCCAGTGAAATATAAAAAAAGAAGGATAACCCAAAATACTGTTGGTGGAGCAAGTCCCACATAATATTGCTGAGGCCAAGGTTTCCTAAGCATTTGGGAACAGCAAACTACTCCATTTGACCTGCCTTCAGCGTACTTTGTTTGTTTCTGTTTGTTAGCACTGAACCGCCTCAGCAAGCAGCGCTTGAGACCGTGATAGCTCACCAAGTCAGGGTCGTGAGGGAGCCCGGGGGGGGGGTTTGGGGTGGGGGGGTGGGGGGGGGGAGCAAGGGTGATCAACAGCGCTTCTTATCCACCTTTATTTTCTCGACAAAGCCACTCATCTTCCTGTCATTGCTAGAGAGGAGAATGGGGGAGTATGCTGTTCTTTTCTGCTGCTTCCTGCCTTTGCTCTCTCTCTAACTCTCTCCTCCTCTATGTCTCTTGCTCGCATTCCCTATTTTAATAGAGAGCACACAATAATGCTCTTCTGTAGGAGGGAATTGGAAGACTTAGACAAATGTACGATGGGGGAGGGGGGGCACAGAAAGGTTGAAAGAGATCGTTGGGCGTATGGAGAGTGGAAATGAGGCAACTACTGGAAAGAAAGAAGGAATGCACGATGCAGATGATAACAAAAGAGAGAGGAAGAGATGATGAGAGAGACAGAAAAAGAGCACTGGAGAGAACTGTGGGCTGTAGCTACAAGGGGCCATCGAGCAGCGCCGTGCAGATTCTATTTCGAGGCGCTGCTTAAGTTGAGGTCAGTGCTTTCACTGCCAGACCGGAATGGTAATTAGAATGCAGGCGGATCATAGGGGGAATTGTACCGAAGAGCACTCTAATTCATACTTGCACTGCCAACCTACCGCACACATGTAGCGGAGGAGGTTATGCACCAATAAGAGTCGGAGTTAGGGCAAAGTCCTCCAATGGGTGTGGTTGGGGAACGCTGTTCTCCAGTAAGGGCTTGATTGTTTGATCAAAGGAATTTGAGGTGCCATTAAAACTCAAAAGAGGAGGTGAGCATCAGCAGGGATAAAATCAGTGGGTGAGATGAGATAGACAAGATGGATTCAAAATAATATTAAATTGTACATAAATATTGGAAAGAGAGGGGGAAAAAGACTCTGATGAGATGACAGCATTCTGTGGATGAATGACAGCTAAAGAAATCCTGTATCTCAAGCAGATGAGAAAGGTGCAATTCCATGAGTTTGATTCCCAGGAAATGCAGAAACGTATCGTGACTGCAGTGTAAAGGGCCATTCACACAGAACAGGGTTCGGTGTTGAAAAACGCAAGATGTGGGCATAGGATGGGAAAGAAAAAGGAATATGGAAGTGTTTTTTAAAAAGTTGGACTTCAGTGCTGTGATTTTAGAATGCCGTGTCATGTGAGAGATGCCGCGAAAGATGCTAAACGCAACTGCAATGGTCAAACATGTCCGTCTAGTGCATGTTTACGAATCACAATAAAAAGCAGCGCAGTGGAATAAAAAGGGGAGTTTTGTGTGGACTGCCCCTTAGTTTTTGCGTTTTACGTTGTTTTTTGATGTAAACATTCGCTAGATTGATATCTTTCACCATTGCGCTCACATCTTGAATTGAAAAAAAAAAAGCTCTTGACATTGCATTTTATGTGTGTTTGTGCATTTCACTGCGCTACTTTTTCATTGTTTTTCTATGCAAACATGCACTAGACCTACATGTTCAACTGTTGCGCTTGTGTCTCACAAAAAAATAAAAAAAAATAAAACATATTTTAGTAATATGTGTCATCTGCTTTTGCTCTGTCAATGAAAACTGTTCAAAATAAGCCACAGCAGAAAGGTTAAACTAATTGGTTGAAGAAACAAGTCAATGTCTCACGCATAAAGAAGGTCCCTTGCCGCCACCTTCTGGTATAAAGATGTAACTTTCAGAAAGATTCAACTAAATCAAAAGTTTTACAGTAAACAAAAAGTTTTACACTTCCACTTCACGCTGTGTCATTTGTATCTGAACTGCAGCATATTTTATTAATCACATACATACCATTGTCAGAAGTTAAATATCAGCAGCTGTTTACCAATGTATCAAGGGAGAAGATGCCAGATTTATTGTTTTATTCAGGCTTTGGCACGCTTTTACTTCCAAAACTTAACACATGACACTTGCCTCTGTCTGCCAGATGGATTCAAAGAAATACGAAGAATGCAAGCTGCTCACTGAAACCATGCAGTTTCTGTGTTGACAAGCATCAATGCAGATTACATTCTATTATAATAAGTTATTCAGCATCAACAAAGGTTCAGTTCTACAAGCAAGTAATATTTATTTCACATCAGCTTTGAATCGTAATAGAGTCCACATAAACCATACTTTAAACCAAAATATTTGGTTACAAGGCCCACGAAATATGATGATCCACATGGCAAGTGACTTCAAATATAAATACAACACTATATTCTGAATAAAGCGCTATTTATGTGTAAAAAAATAAATAAACATGAAATAATATAAACGACATTATGTTGTTTCCAAAATTAAATAGTTGCCATTTATATTGTCACTGTATTAAATCTGAAGAATAAGTTTGATGTTAGACTGAAAAAACATTTTCAGTTGAATTTAGATTTATTTTAAAAATGCTTTTCAAATGTGTAAACATATGTAATAATACAAATATATTAACATCTTAACTTTGACAGCCCTACAAGTAATTTTTTTTTTTTGTTCTAAAATTGTCAGAAGACACTGGTTTGAAAACTCATTGTTTCAATACCAACCAAATGCATTTTTATGCACTGCAGAAGTGCTTAGATGCTGAAGTATTATCTGTATTGATGTTCTTAAGAATCACAGGGTCTTGAGATTTCTCCTTTTTCTGATCATTGATCCACAATCTGAAAATTCAGCTCAACTGGTAGATCATGGGTTCAGTTCTCAGGCAATGCACAAGTCGCTTTGAATAAAAGCATCTGCCAGTTACCCAACATATAGTTTATATGCCTGGGTTTGCTTAGTGCTTTGTGTTAAAATTACTTTGAAAGTCTAGTGAACCCTAAGAGACAAAGACCTGAGTTGAGATGACACATGTGTCTGTTATGACTAACATCAATCATAAGTCTCTTTTTAATAAACCCTACATATATGAAACTATATGTGAGTTTACCCAGGCAGCGCTCTTGTCCAGGCACTGACAGATCATCAAGCATTGATGACAGTCTTGAACCTACTCGAACCTTCCTACTTGAACTGCAAATTGGAATGGGAATAGGAGAAAATAAGAAGAGCAAGACCAGTATATCAAGGCAGCTCTCGAATGACTCATACAATCTGACCCTGAAAAGGACCGTTTAGTAGCTGCAGAAAGTTTTAAATGGTCAAGGTGTTAAATGATGACAGTGGGTGGTTTACTTTTCACAGAGCAGTTCCCGCACATCTGGGACTCTGTGAAGCGCCACCGGGCCTTTGTCCAAATCTCACAATCAACGTGACCCTGATCCAATGAGTCTGAATGCTGTCTCCCCAGATGAAGTCTTTTCTCAGATGGCTCTCAGCGGTGGCCTTTTTCACTCAGACACCAACACATACATGCACCTTGCTGGAGTAGACGCTGCTGCTCTTCAGACACACCAGATGTCTGTGGTCAAGCATGACATGGCAGTGGCAGGGGGTGAATTCTCTTTCCCTTGAGGAAAGACTGCTGAGGTGTGGTCTCTCTTTCCCCCCTGCTCGATAGTCTGAGGTGACTGTGGGAATCACAGGGCCACAGAGATTGTCCGCAGTGCTTTCAGTGGGGTTATTGGAATGCTCTATGGAATCCTTTTCAGTGAATTACACACAAATTAAATATTAAAAAGGCATCACTTAAGTTGAATACCTTCTAAAACTTGCAAAAAAGCCACTAAACTATGTATTAAAATTGTATTCTGCTTTAAATTTTAAACAAATGCATACAGTTTTACATTCAAAACTGAACAGATTTGTAATAGTAATATCAGTGAACTATTCTGCAGGTTGCATTATGTCAGTAGGTTGTGACAAGGGACTATGAATGAGTCCTTCACACAACTGATTCATTCAAAATATTGACTCATTCAGGAACAATACTTGAGTGAGAGAGTTATTAGCATGATAAGTCAAAATGAGTAAGTCATTGAATTATTAACCAAGTTGTTCAAAAACTCTAGGGGTAAGACCAAAATCGCATACTTACAAAGTATGTCCGAATTCATTCAAAAGTAGGCAGGATTCTGAAGTGTGTATATGATGGACATATGAGGCCACAGGAGATGATTTGTGAACGGCAGTGAAGCTGGTAGGTCATTGTACTTTTCTGAAATGAGTAGCCTCAATGCTGCCGACAAATGCGACCTCTGTTTTGTTGAGTGACGCAACGAATAAATTGTTCATGTAAACACATACTGTGTGTTGCTCGGACATTCACAATCAAAATGGCTTTGGCTTTGTTTGGAACTATTTCAGTGGGGAAGCAAAAACAGGGGTCAAAGTATCAGGAAATATTTCTCTCTCTGAAATGTTGATCAATATTAACTGCTTGTTAAACTGTAAAGGAAGTTTGAAGGAGCTCTAAAGGAAGCAACAGATAATATAGAGATGCAACTTTGAAGGCTGGATGTTTCAAAACAAGCAAGGGTTTTGTTATCAGTATCCACTATTCTTTTATGCACGAGTAACACAAACTGCACTCTGCACTGTAATCTATACAGACCAGAGATCTGCTGACAATCTGTTGCTCTGCCTGCAAAAGGAGAAATGCTTGGTCTTACATCTACATATATCTACACAGTTATACACAAGGATAGGATTGTATAAATCTCATTTGCAGTCAAAAGATATTAAAATGCACAAGCAGCAGACATGCAACTGAAGAATGTAAGCAAACCTACACCCGCATTAGAAATGCAAAGACTGTTATCATTCCAATAAACCACACTGAGCATCTTACTGAGCTACAATAATTGACATATTCAGGACATCGGATGATCCCTAATTGATCATATTGATTTATGGGAATAACATAAATGGCATAAAATATGCCGTAAAATTGCCTAATAATTTAATGTGAAGGTTATTGATCAGGCAGTTAGTTGAACTGACCCGTGACTTGTATCCATAAACATACCTGCAAACATAAAATGAATCCTCCATGTATGCATACACTGTTTCTTTGTACATATAAAATCGACCGATTGTCTGTAGGTTGTCTTTTTTTCTCCACTGAAAAGCAGATTACAGCACAGAACAAATGGCTTTGACTTAAATCTCTGATAATGACCCAAATAAAAATCGAACAAAATTTGTGATTCATGATCTCTAGTGAGCAACTTAAAAATGAGTGCACTGGAATTCTCACAGGCCAGAATCAGTGTTTTGTGTTGGGTTAGGATCCATTGTTCTTTGCTCCTTTGACTTCGTGACAAACGAATCAAGCGCCAGGGCTTTGTTAGGGGAACCTTTCATGTGCCAGAGAAATCAATGCTAAAGCAGATGAAGAAGAAAAAAAAAAGTATTATTTGGAAGGCCAATCTGAAAAACCTGTCGGAAATCTATCACACATCAAAGAACATGACTTAGAATGCCATCTTTGTCTGATATCAAAAGACAACGATTTTCTATATTTCAAATTCAAGCTTCAATGAATAGAGAAGATGTCCCACTAGCAGCCACTTCAGTTAATTGAACGACTCTTCAGGCTAAACTTTAAAATTCTTCAAAAACATACCATACCTTGACCAACTGACTATTCTATAAAGAAGGCCGCATTATGGAAATTTACAAAATATATTATAGCATTTTGGACCCAGACCTAAAGACTGTGATGTGCATGATAAAAACCTTCTTTCTTTTTTAGACTTTCTTTATTTTAGTTCCAATAGTGCCATAGGTGTAATTTGCGGGTGTGACATGTCCCCACCACTTTTTGCCAGGGTCGATATTGTCTCCACCACTTTTTAAAACATCTCGCTGCACAGATTAATACAAATGAAACATCTCCAGAGTATTCATTTAGTTTGTTAAAAAAAGAGGTGCTTTGACTCTGGAATATGTTGTTTTTGAAATCATGCCAAGTGTTCGTTGCCGTTGTTATCAGTGGCGTAAGGCAACCGTGTTCTCTTGTGGCTCGCGCACAGTCTTGTGACAGATGAGTGCTTCAATCGCGCTTAACGGCGTTGTGGAGAATCTATTCGTTCCGGTGAAATCACACAAAAAAAGTGCGCACAAACGTGTCCCTTGCTCTTGCTATACAATCACTGATGAACATCTTTGGTTTTAGTTAGAAAAAAATATATATATAAAGGCGGATTAGAACCCAGAACCTGACACACTTAACAAAAGTTCTACAGCGAGACCATCAGGGCACACAAACATTAATAGCTGATCTATGTATTTCTTCATGTGAAGAATCTCGGGACTAACATTATATTGTATTATAGTAGATGTAAGGATGAAACTATCACATTTAACATGAGTTATATAAGCCCCCCATACACACACACACACACACACACACACACATAACTGTCCCACCCACTTTTTAAAACAAAGTTACGCCGCTGGGTGCCATACAAATTACTTGAAAAATTGACATAAATTAAACTAAAAGACAGATAAATACAGAAGTCTTCTAAAGCTTTCTTGCTTTATTGAAGAATAGAAATGAAAGCTTTTCTTTTTTTCAAAGAAATGATAGATCATTGCCTCATCAAAACCATTTCCAATGGGATTCTGAACCAGACATATTTTTAATGTCAACCAGAAACAAAAAAAAAGTAACACTGAAACCAACTAAGTAAAAAGGGACATTTCAAAAAGCAATAAAACACATCTTAACAAGTGAACTGTCTGAAGTAGTTTATTTTTCTGCCCTTGATTCGTCTTACAGAACTGCCTACAGGAGATTCTCTGTCTGAGAAGAAATGCGATCTGAATGTCTGTTTTATGTAGCTGTTTTGTTTAGAAAATGGCGTTCTCTTTGTGCCCGGTCTCCGCTCTGCAGGAGAAGCGCTAGATCTCTTTGTTGTTTGTCATTGTTGCATGGGTGATTTTGCTTGCTTGTTTGTCTTTTGTTTTTGATTTTGATTTCTCAAAAACATAATAGAATTGTGAACATCAAATGGAGGCTTTTCAAGGCGAATAAAATAATCTTAAGCCGGACATTAGTCGTGGAAGAGAAGCCGAGGCAGACTGCCTTACCACAGAAATCAAAAAGATACATCAAAGGGCCCAAGAAAAACACCCCCAAAAAAAAGAAGAACATCTGAAGCCCCAAATATCAGATAGCACCGCAACAAATGCGGCACAAAACAACTCCGCAAGCCTGCCATACCTGGGACGAGAAGGAGGCCCATAAGAACAAAGTTTCTTTTAAGCCAGCTGTTTGATAAAACACCAAAGGACAATGGATCTTTTGACAGTCTATTCGAACTATAACAAAAGTCAACCAAAAGAAAGACAAGAAAAGTAAGTATATCTCAAAAACAATGGTTAATTACCTTCTCCTTCAGATACTTCAGCATAATCATGTCTTGCTCTCTTTGCTATTGCCATGGTTACTGTCAGCCAAAGCTAGAATGCGAGAGACCCAAACCCCAGCAACAATACAGTGGAGGAACACAGACTCTGACAGAGAGAGAAAAATCATTTTAGTTGGCTGCATCCACAGGTTAGTAACAAGTGCACTTGGGAGATACTCTGACTAATAAAATATTTGGCTCACAGGTTTGCCATGATTACCGACTATTCCAAAGAACAATGATAAATTCATCAAAGTGAATTCCTTTAAAATATTGATCCATTCAGGAACAATACTTGAGTGAGAGAGTCACTGAATCATGATGAATCAAAATGAGTGAGTCATTAAATCATTAACCTAACCAATTCGTTCAAAAACACGGGACTAGGGCTGAAATCGCATACTTCCCTACTGTATAGTATAGGTGAAAAACAGTATGAAGTACAGTACTGTGCAAAAGTCTTAGAAATGTCAGTATTTTCACCCCAAAAAAAAAGAGTTGTTTATATATTTTGCTGTAGTTTGTCAGTAGGAAATATCAGTTCACATTTCCAAACGCTCATTTTGCCATTAATTGTAATAATCAACTGAGATTTTTGTATGCAAAAGGAGCCTGACAACAGTTAGTATGCTCCACACGGAGATCTGATCTCACCATCATCGAGTCCATCAGTGATTACATGAAGAAACAGAAAAAAAAAAAACACTGAGACAGACTAAATCCAGAAGAACTGTGGCAACGTCTCCAATATGCTTCCTGCAGTTACAGTACTGTGAAAGGCTTTAGGCACTTGTGTAAAAATGCTCTAATTGCTGATTAAAATGCTGATGCTTTCAAAAATAATGTCATAAATAGATTTTATATATCAATTAACTTCTATTAACTAAATTAAATGTGCATACGATGGACACTTTACTATCCCATGACACTTTAATTCCCATGTTGATAATTAAAACGTCAGGTATGCCATGCCGACAATTCCAAAGATCATTGATAAAATAAAATAAATCTGTAGTCCATGATAAATATAGTTCCTAACCAAAATAAACCAAAATATTGAAGAATCTGAAGATTTTACCAAAGTATTTCAAGTCTCAAACTCCAGTTGCTTAATAAACAGAATATTTCATCTAAACAGCTTGTAGTGAGGTCGAAAGTGGAATCATGACTGATAAATCCACGCGTACAGTATTTCCCAAATTTGATTGTCATCCCACAACCATTTGCACTGTAATAATGGCAGCACGGTTTTAACAAGGAAATGTTGAGATGAGAGTTATGGTAATGAAGAGTCATGGCAGTTACGGAAATGTAAACACCTCACAGCTCTCTGAGGAACCATGTGTGAATTTACAGCAGATGAATGCAGCAACAGTCCATGTGTAATGACTGTGTGTAATAATAGTGAGTGAATTTGGCACGCTGAGCATGCTAGTGGCCTCGATGAGATAATTGCATCGGCTTATTAACTCCTCTTGTACGATTGTAGGACTAAATCTCAGGCTTTCACTCAATTTTTTTTCCACTTGCTCCCTGAAAAAAACCTACAGGACGCGGTCACTAACACCAGTAAAGGGAGAGTCTATGTGTTTCTTTTTCGTAGATGCCGGCAATCTTGTGTTCACATCTTCAGTGGCCACTAATAGATGTCACTAATAAGTCGTGAGCGCGGAATGTCAGGGTTCCGTCTTCAGTTTTGGATTGATCAGTCTTGACGGATAATGCTTTCGATACTGATGCTGTATTAAGAAGATCCTTCCCAAAATGAATAAAATATAAATTCTGTGTTTATTTTAAACTCGATTTATTTATTTTTTTTTTGCTTGAAAATGTATGTGCATTATATAATTTTAAGTAATTGTGCATGGCCCTCACATAAAAATATAGATCCTGTTTATTATAGAGGTGTAAAATATAGAAATATAGAGTGTTTATTTTTAACTATAGTAATTTTAAAATGTATTTAGCTAGAAAAGAAATTTGCATTATAGACTTAAATAAGTTAAACAATTAACTAAATAAATATGTAGAATAGAAACTACTTACTTTTCTCTATTTACTAATTTTGTTAATTGTAACATTTATTGTAAAATGACTCTCTGTGTTCACAAATAATCCCAGGATGTCTTTCGAAAGAGTAGGGGAGTAAAGCCGGGATCCTGGCCAAATTTGCCCAGTGGCCTCTGTCCATGGCCTCCTGATCATCCCTATATATATATATATATATATATATATATATATATATATATATACACTGATTGGCTTCATCACCCTGTCTCCTCTCCACCAGTAAGCTGGTGTCTGGTGGGAGTTCTGGCACACTATGGCTGCCGTCACATAGGTGGATACTGCACATTGGTGGTGGTTGAGGAGATCCCCCCTTCCATGTAAAGCGCTTTGAGTGCCGAGAAAAAGCGCTATATAAATGTAATGAATTATTTCTTATAAAATATTTGCATGACATTTGTAATTTATGTATTTACTTATTTACTTTTGTATTCATTTAAATTAAGGTTGGTAGAAGTTTGATTGTGTTCTGTAATTGATGGTAATGATAAATGATGAACAAAAAAACGAAATCTAATCATTTTCACTTTATTAGGTCAAACTAAACGTTAAGAATTATGGCTATTAAATATGATGTTAAATGGCTTCAATAAACAATTTTCTCTACTTTTATGAATAACAAAAAAAATCCCAAACATAATAAAAGCTCTGTGACTCGACTGACAGATCCATTTAATATTTTGAAAAGTACTATGTCTGAATGGTCTATTAAGCGAGGTGAAACCTAAAAGAAGAGCCGGGAGAATTTGCTTTCTGAATGTTCAGGTTAATTGCATTGGCACCCTGCATTTCGAAATGTATCTTTGTCATTCCCTTAGTTAATTATTTGAAGTAGAAATGACCGAAGACCAATGGTAATAGTGTATGCTCTCCAGAGGGGTCAAGGCAGATGTAGAGTCGAAAAAGCAGAGCGAGACATATGAGGAGGGGTCACAGAGTATTAAAGCTGAGAAAGCGAGAGGTGGAGAGACGGCGAGTTAGAGGTAAGAGAATGAGAAATATAATTGAATTCAAGTTTCAAATGAATGACAGAAATGGAAGGATGGAAAGAAGTGTTTAGCCACTGGTATCTTCTGTCACTCTGTAACGCTGCCTTTTTTTTTTACGCCAGGCGTATGGCCCATCTCACCTTGCCACTCGCTTCATTTGGCTCATGATGTGGCCCATCAGCCTAGAACCCAGAGTGTGCATTTCTCTCTCTTTCTCTTCCCTCTCACTTCCCAGCTTTTTCCGTGACCATTCGAAGCTGCTATTATCTTGTAACTGCCCAGCTGTAGCCTCACAGTGCGAGATCATTGCAACAAAGCTGTCCCTCTCCTATCCCCTTCACTGTCATTTTTTATGTAACATGATGCAAGAGATGTATGACTTTTCTCATGTTTGACCAAAATACACAACTAAGATGTTTTAGATTTGCGCTAAAACAGTTAACAAACTTGTTCTCTTGACAAGTGCACATGTTCACTGAGTGTCTCTTTCTGACAATAAACACAATAAAGTCACAGCAATTTTCTGTTATAGCAATTTGATCGTTCACAGCTTTGAGCTTTAAGAACAAGCTAGCGATGGTCACTTTCGAAACACTGCTTTGTGAAGCTTCAAAAACCTTTGCGAATTGTTTCGTACCAGAGATTCAAACTGCTAAAGTCACGTGATTTCAGTAAACGAGGCTTTGTTACTTCATAACTTTTCAAATTTAAATGATTCTTCCCATAGGGGACAATCTCTGCGAACCCATGAAAAAGTGTCTATATGGTGTTTACCTGATCTCGGATCAGTTTTATACATTTGTAGACATTTTTAATGAAATGTTTGCATGGTAAAAAAAAGAAGAGTTGTAGTTAACAGTCTCTTTTTTGCCTGATTAATAAAGCTCTATAATAAAAGTTGATTTATGGTTTCAAAAAGCTTTATTTCTCCTATCGCTAAGTTGCAAGTCTCTTAATCTTAAACAAAATCAGCATTTTTCGATATCATTTTTTTTTTAAACATCCTTATAAGGATGCACGTATAGACTCTCAACTACTGGCACGTAAACTACATTAATGGTGCCAATCAACAGACACATCAATCAAGTAAATAGATGAGCTCTAAACATCACCACAGAAGAAGCAGTGACAGTAACAGCATAACATCATACAAAAAAACACGTCATAAAATAAAGGCAAGAAACATATAACAATAGCCATATAATTGAATCATTATGCATTGAATGCTAGGATATCACAAACCCTTAACCAATCAATTATTCATAAAAAAGTCCCAGTTGTGAGATTGTGAAATATAAAGTCACACTGTCATAATTTGCTGTTTTGTTAAAGGGGTAGTTCATCCGAACATGAAAATTCAAGTGAGAGTTTTGTGTGGGACTCAATCACTTATTATGGACTCAAAATAAAGGCTTCTTTTCTGGACATTATAATGTGTATCAATCAAACTAAATGGGTAAACTTGCTAAAGCTGCTGTTTCTCACAATGGTAATTGGAGTGTATTGTTGAGAGGGTCAGTCTGTGAAACCATCCAATCAGCTACAACAGACCTTGCACAAAATACAAGATGGATTTCAAGTCTTAGACACAAGTTGGGTTCAAAATCATGGATGCTTTAACATTATGCATAGATATCTTTCTCAAACAAACAATCCACTCTGCCAAACGTGATTTGGTTACCATGGCCACCTAATGGTAAAACAATGCTTGCAATTAGCAGAGCTATTCTGGTATTGCAATTGTAATTATAATATGTGCAGTAATAGATTAAGGTCAGTGATTTGTGGTGTAAATTAAACCGCAATTAAAGCTGAGTTCATTTTCTCCTTTGTAATACCAGAGGAAGCATGCTAAATCGAAATTACTTTTAAAAACGATAGATTCGAATGGCTTTATTGTCCGAACCATGAATATCTAGCCGTTCAGTCGCCAGTCACATTGTGAACAACCGGACCAGTGAAACAGCACTGTGTTTTCTTCCATGGCGATGTTAACCTTTTCTTAACATCACCTGTTCAGATGACACATTGGAGTGCCTCCTTTCTTTCCTGCTACACACTCTAGGGGAAATGTTCAACACAACTCTTTTATTCCTCTCATCCTTCAGCTTTAATATGTATTAATTATTTGATACTGCTGTTACTGAGAGTTGTGTTGTAATCGGACTGCCCTTTCCCACTTGGCAGAGTTAATTAAGTGTAAAATGGATGGAGGTGGGAGGGACGGGAGGGGTGGGGGGCGATGGGAATGAAAGCTTGGCAAGGACCTTGATACTCGAAGCACTAGTGAAAGGATCAGGACACCGATGGGGCCTTCAACTGCCACTCAAACTCGGACCAGCACAGCAAACCTAAGAGAAGATGGATTACGGCCATTTGTGATGCTATTAGTGCTATTGAATGGGTCTGTTGCTCACCGCAGCTTTTACTGGCTGGTCCAGGATCAGCATGCGTGCTGAGTACTGACATTGTAGACCAAAGCAAACTGTCCTTTTTCTTGGTTTCCAAATAAGAATGACTCGGCCTTCATTGAGTGCTTTTTAATGAAAAATCACTGCATGTTTTGTAATGCGCAAATAAGATGACCAAAATAAAACCGTTGAATCTGCTACGTGAGATTAAAAGTTAGGGTTAGGGAAAAAGAGAAAAAAGAGATTTCATTGTACCCTGACTGCGCAGAGCAGAGTTCAAGTCAAGTCACCTTTATTCATTTATATGTCTTTACAATACAGATTTCCAAAGCAGCATTACAGTGATAACAGGAAAATAATGCGACGAAAAGTTTGTTTCTTGAAGAAAATATCATCATAGTCCAGCTTAAGTAAGTTCAGTGATGGTCCATTTTTGTTGAAAAAAAAGTTATTAATTTAGTTAATTTATATATCAAGCCGCTCTGGAGAAAACAGTGATGTCATTGCCCAGCACCGTTCAGTTCTCATACAATGGTGTCAATGCAGGCAGATCAATAATATTGTTGAATATTAAATGTTAAATATTACACTAAGCAAGCCAAAAGCCAAAGGCGACAGTGGCATAGGTGAACACAAAAGAAGATATTTTCTAAATGTTTTTTTAACCCTACAACAAGTCAATGGGGTCCAAAACAACACTGGACCAAACTGACTTTCATTGTATGAAAAAAAAAAAAAAAAAAAAAATTATATTTTTGTTCAAAATATCTTCTCTAAAGAAAGGGTCATTTTTGGTTGGCCTACACCTTTAAAACGAATGAAGTCAAGTTCTGCACACTTATTAATGTATTTATTACTTGTGTTTTAAATCTGTCATCCAAGTTTGCGGTCCAACCCAAGCATTTTTTTTTTTCAGTCCCTCTGAAGGAACTTTCACAGAGGTGGTAAAAGATTGGCAGTAAATTGAAATGACACTCCAAGAGATTAAGAAAGGCATTTCATCAGCGTCTGAATTCATGGGACACATACGCCTCCAGACAAGAGGCAAACCAGAGATGCCAGTTTAATTAAAACTATCCTGTTAAGGACAGAATACTGTTTGCCTCATCACCACTGTTTTTAATGACTCCTCTTCTTCTATATCTATTCTTGTCCTGTTGTCTAATGAAAAGGGTCATGGTGATACTTCAAAGTTCATATAATATGTTTACATGTTATCATAATTCATTAGAAATGTAATAACAAGATGAATGTGCAATTACAAACAGCTCCACAAAGCAATTACATATCAAGTACATGTTGTTCATTAGAAGGACCCTGCTTAATTAATTAGAGAATTACATGAACAATAATGTAAGGGTGACGCTCTACAGAAGAGTCACTGTTATACGAAGCCCTTCAACGCAATTCACAAAATGCTGATTCAATAGATGCAATGATACAACATATCATAAATGCTGCTCCAAAATCATTTCCACACAATTTTTAAAAAGTAGCTCCCTCCTGTGTTTGAAATACAAAAAGGCTTGGTAATAAATAAAAAAGCCAGAATGTGTGATTCTTTACTCAATAAGCTCTAAAATAATAATAAAAAATAGTTTGTAAGCCGCCCTGATAAATTGACAGCCACTGAACCTAGTCGTGCAATTGATCCGGTGTGAGCTGTACTCTGCATATTTTCCTTTTATAATAGTGTTTCCCTGCGGTATAGTTCTAGATTGACCATAGTATATTATTGGTATGTATTATGTTGTTTTCATGATTTACCTATAACTTAAAAGTAAAGGCACAGAACACTGGATCATTGTCTTGATATAAGAACTTTTATGTGAGGCTTGAGTGTAGGAATGGTGCTTTTGAGAATCGCTCATTTAATGAATAGACATTTGCTTGGTTTAAACATCGATCCTTTGAAATCACAAAGCTCAAACCGAATACAATACAGAAATCAAGTGAATTGGAGAGAAGCAAATCTCCTGGCAACAGATGCCAATCAAATGTAAACACACTTGCCAGATTCAGTACATGTTGGCAATCTCTTTCCCTCTCCTTTCCAGACAGACAGAGAGAGAGAGAGAGAGAGAGAGAGAGAGAGAGAGAGAGAGAGATACTGTATGATAACACTAAGATCACCATTCACCGTAAACAACAACAACACATTTTAATGGAAAAGTGTTCGATTTCTACAGTAAAAACCTGTTAATTGGTAGACTGTAAGTTAACCAAATCTTTGCATATATGGTAAAATGATATTTTCAAGGCAAAACATGTTATTTTACTGTAAATAGTTTTAAATATTTTTATAAACAAAACTTATTAATGATCTTAAAATTACCTTATAAAGACCTGATAAAAATACATCATATTTAACAAGGCAATGTGGATTCTTGAAGAGCATAAAACAAACAAAATTCTGCTTCTTTAAAAGTAAGCAGGTTTAATTCTATTTTCATTGAAGGAGACAACCCTGACAAACCAACACATTTGTTTATATTTAATTTAAAAATGTTACATTTTTTTTCTTATTTTTGTTATCGGTTATGTTAACTGGAGTGTTTCATGTTATTTTTTGATAATGCTTGTTGCATTCTTATAGTGTCATTCGCATTATCCTGATTGTGTTTTGTGTTCTGTATATAAGTTATTGGCCACAGTTGCTAGAGAGAGACCAACTTCCATTGAGCCACATGTGTTCCGAGAAGAACACCTTACAGAAACAAATAGACTTTCATAGCTCAAATAGGTTATTGGCATAGACAGTAAGGAAATGTAAAAAACACAATCAGCAAAATATCCACCTATCATGTTTGTAACAACATCGCCGTATTTCACATGGTAAACTTCTGGCAACCACAGTTGCTACCCTAAATGTACCATTTTACAGTGCAGTGCCGTCAAACCCGGCCACACAAATCTCCCATACAGCTGTTCCCCAGTGTGATCTGTGGAGCTGTCCAGTGCCAGAGGTGCTGAAACACACAATCCCTCAGCGGGACTCCTTTTTTCGTTTGTGAAAAACGCATGAACATAAGCATTGACTTGAGCAATAAGATAAGAATCCTCGCGAGTTAAAAAGTTGTTTTCAAAAATACCACTGCATATGGATAAATGAGGATGCACGCGATCGATGGAAATGCCTGGAGTGGGAAGGAGATCGAGGGAGGGGTTGAACGGGGGAAAGACTCGTTTTTGCTGAAACCCATAGTGCATATAAGATTTGTTAGCGAACTATTTGTGAAATTAAATATGATCATTATGCTTCAGAAGCAGCCCCAGACATCGGCGCCTATGCCTTTAATGGCCGCAACTTGAACGAGGGTTATTGAAATGCACCCCACGCACAAAACCCAGCACCGCACTGAGCCCCAAACACACACTACACGCTGCAAACAGCAGCAACACGTCACATCAGCAACTCACCTTCAGTGCCTCGATGTCCAGCGATGCCGATCGCTCCATATCGAAAGATAAAGTATAACACAAAAGTTGTATCTAGCCTTGTAGTTCCCCAGCGAAAGCCAGCCCAGTTCTCCGAGCCGCGGCGGATTCCCTCAGTCTCATTCCCGCTGATCACGACTCCAGCGACAGCCTCAACTATTCAATAGCCTATGTAACTAGTCACTCGGAGTGTCCCAACAGCAGTAACGTGACATAAACAGACTTGCGTGTCGCTCTCCGTTTTCCTCCCCGAAGGCAAAAGTGTTTCCGTCAGTAAGAGACCGTGTTGTCATTGAGAGCGTTGAGCGCGAGACTGGCACGTTTGCAGCAACCCTGGTTGATCAGTCTTTCAAATCATCCTTTTGCGGTATATTTCAAGAATATCGGTTCGATCCGATCAGGCGGATGAGAAGGAGGCTGTCAGCTCCCTGGTGTGATCCGACTGATTGATTGATTGGTTGACTGATTGGCTGAATGATCGTTTGATTGGACAGGGCGCACCGCTGCTGCCCTACTTGGTGATCTCCAGAAACCTCCCGTGTCCAAACGCGATCCTCCAGCCGAGTCCCGGTGCTCTGAGTACGGACTCTGTGTCTGGGAGAGGGAGTCTGAGGAGGGAGGGATGGAGGGTAGAAAAAAAGGGAGAAGATCTTCCTCGAGTGGAGGAAGTCTTTGGCTGCGTGATGACTATCCAGACAAGCCAGGTGACTTGAACAGTCCCTTAGTCTTCTGCGTGGAGAAACGAGCCGGTTCTTTTCATCACTCAAAAAATAAACTGTCCTGCTAGTTATTCTCCTGGGTCCTAGAGCCAAGAGAGAGAGAGAGAGAGAGAGAGAGAGAGGGGGGAGGGGGGAGGGGGGGGGGCGATATCGAAACGCAATGCTTTTTAAGTTTTAATTCGCATGCGTGTGTGTTGCATCTCAAGTGCACACTGTTGACATTTCCTCTTTAAAAATTTCCAAAGTGAATATTTCAATGCAGAAAATTCACACTAAAAGTGTTGGTAATTAAAGAATGTAAACAAACTCGTTGTTGATTAGCTGTATTTTTTAAGTAATGTATTACCATAATTGTATGGAGAATTTTATATTTAAATGCATAAGGTTTTTTATACTAAAATATTGTTGGTAAAAGGACTGTTGATGTTTTGGCACTGGTCAAATAAAGGTTCAAATGTTGTTGTTTTTTTTGTTTTTTTTTTGCAGTGAAGCATTTTGGGTTCTCAACAGGACCTTTCAGTGGCCAGTTAAAAAATGTATTAAACGTGTTGTTTTACTTAGTGTGTAACATTTGAATAATCTAAAGTACCTTACCATTTGTGCAATGGAAAGGTTCAATGTTGAAGGTTCTTTATGGAACCACGGTGTAGTTGCCTATATGTTTTGTTATGTTCATTGTGGATTTTCAGTTTCAAACTGATTTTAATACATCAAAAAAGTAGCTATACTATAATATTATTTAATGATATATGCAGTTAGAAAATGTAAAATACAATGACATAATGTCCAGTTCGAGCAGCCACAGCTGGCAGTTTTTACTGTAGATTTAATAATCTACACATGCGCAATTCATTCACATTTGGTGTAGTTTAAAATGAGAAAATTACTTTAAAAAAATGCTCTAAAAATAACCTACACAGCAGTATTACAGCTGAAATCATTGTTCCAAATGCAAGGCTTGCATTGAGGATCTTTTTTTTTTCATTGTGCCACTCCGCAATTAATCATTCCTTGGCATGGATTTTACATGCGCACCTGACCTCAGCTGGCTATATTGTGCCAGCCCCAGCTCCGGTGACGTCAACTCCCAGTCTAGGACCCAAATTAACAGCCCACCGTAAAGTGAGCTGAAGCGACAGTGAGACAGATTTCAAGTGGAACAGCTCAACAGCTATCGTGTGTGTTCGAGCATCCGTGCCTGTCTGTCTGTGAGAGAGATTCACATGCAGTCTATAGGGCTGTAAGAGACACACAAAGAGAATATGTATAGGTTTAAAAACTGTGTCCTAGATAAATGGAAATCATTCATCATCCTCTGTCCTGTTATTCCTGGATGAGGTTCAACTAAACATGTCGCGTTCAGCTGTGGCTCTCTGTCTCACACATCTGCGTGAGGGATTATATTAAGGTGAAAACATTCATACCGAATCTTTTATAAACACCTGCAGTGTGTTTAGAACAGACAACCTATTAAATGTGAGTCAGATATGTCACCTTTCTCAAAATACGACCACTTGACGACAGTGACGTCAAGGTTAAAGGGCTAAAAGATAATCTTAACCATTTGATTCCAGCATAAGTATTGAAGTCTGACATTTGCTACATGCATCATATTGAATGACATCGGTGTTTACCCTGTCTGACCTTATATTCAATTCTGCATGCATGCTGGCCAAATAAAATACATCATTTGCTACAGAGTGAGTCAGATTCTTAAAGGGAAATGGAACGGACCAATGCACTTAGCTTGTACGTGAGCTAATATAAAAGATTAAATAATTTGGTTATTTATGCCATCTAAGAACATACTGTTCTTCATTCAAACCCAAGTTCAGGAGAGGCTAATCTTATAGAAACTCCAACGGAACATTCATCTATTTAATCTTTTATGCATATATATTCCATCTTTCGTTCGCAATCATACAAGCAAGCATCAGAGCGTACTGTATATTAGCCATATAGCATTAAACCTTTGGGTGATTTGTGTGAAAAGGACATTATTTTTTCTAACAATAAAATGTGAAAAGCTATAAATAGCTGCGCTCCCCCTTGTAATGGTTTCTTACCATAGTGCCCTCTCAGCTGCTACTAGAATAAAACAACTCAAAGATGTAGCCTATATGACAAAGAATCACAATATGTGACCATGGACCACAAAACCAGTCACACGGATACATTTTTTTACAATTGAGATTTATACATCACATGGAAGCTGAATAAATAAGCTTTCCATTGATGTATGGTTTGTTGGGATAGGACCATATTTGGCCATGATACAACGATTTGATTATCTGGCATCTGAGGGTGCAAAGAAATCGAAACATTAAGAAAATCACCTTTAAAGTTGTCCATTTATTTTTGTGATTGTGCTGCATTCACTCAAAAAAATAAATGTTTTATATACAGTATTTACGGTAGGAAATTTACAAAATATCTTCATGGACCATGATCTTTACTTAATATCCTAATGATTTTTGGCATAAAATAAAAATCGATAATTTCGACCCATACAATGTATTTTTGGCTATTTGCCACAAATGTACCCGTGCTACTTCTGACTGCTTTTGTGATCCAGGGTCACAAATATGATAAATATAATAAAACAGTATGCCTACATTGAAAACGTTACGATGGTATTGCAACATCTACAATGTATATGTAAGTTCTTTACAATGACTTCAGGAGACATTTAACATTTAATTTTGTAATAGCCTATATATGCAGGTGAGAAATTACAAACAAACAAACAAACAAACAAATAGACAAATAAATAAATAAATGAACATACAGGAACGTGCAGGAATAAAAAAAAAACTATAGGCTTTACTTTACAACTAAATAGCTTTTTAGTTTTTTAGTGAAAAAAATGTTTTGGCTTTAATTTAAATGATAATAATAATAATAATAATAATAATTATTATTATTATTATTATTATCATTATTATTATAAAAGGATAATAACGATAAGTTATTATCCTTTATTATTTGATATTATTTAAGCATTGTAATATTATAAATAGCTCTTTATTTAACCCTTTAGAACATTTTTTAAAAGCTGTGATTTCTCATTTTTGCCATGTCATGCATTCTCCATATTCAATATCATTCTATATTAGAAAACACTTTTTGGGTTTGCCCCCCATTGGCAGCAACTGGAGATACAGCAAGGCTAAAGCCTATATAAATGTGTTCATCTTCCTGCTCTCTGAGCGCTAAGACAAAACAACAATGAATATATTTTTTTAAATAATTCACAAAATAAAACTGAATAACGAATAAAGTTACTTCTGGTGCATTTTGGAGGATTTTACATGGTATTCCCACTCTTACTGCATGCATTTAAAATCCAGGTAATAAGAACTACAAGTCCCACAAAGCAATTGCGTGGCCTCTGGTTGGACCCGATTGTAGCCAATCAAAGCGCTCAGCAGGACTGATGCGATAAGAGCATCTTCCATCATGGCGGTGGTATACAAGGGATTCCCATTCAACCTGCCGTTTGCATCCTTATTGTTGATTCTGCTGTTATGTCTTCAGTCTGGAGGAGGTCAGAAGAAAAAAGAGGTACTGATGCATTCATGAATCTACCTTTCACAGCACCCAGTGATGTTGATTTCTGGCAAAGTCCTACAGTGTCCGTGTCCAAATAACATGTTACCCG
This sequence comes from Tiaroga cobitis, assembly GCA_030578255.1. Lineage (NCBI taxonomy): Eukaryota > Metazoa > Chordata > Actinopteri > Cypriniformes > Leuciscidae > Tiaroga > Tiaroga cobitis. The sequence goes on from CM060591.1 coordinate 11,927,503, forward strand.
GCGGTCGGCACAGTTAAATGATGTTGACATTTAAATTACCTAGGAACGGCTGTATCATGGAACAGGAAACTGCTCCAATATTAACATATGTTTTTTTTGCATGAATGTTCTTACAGAATATGTCAGTTCCATTGTGATTGTCAACGTAGCGTGCGCGTGTCCGTGTGACGCTGTACGCGCGTCCTTATAATAAACATCTAAGATTTCATTCAAAATCTTCTAAATGAACATTAAACGCATAATGATTTATATTTGAAAAGGTGGCGCTATTTATTTCATATACATGTTATAAAAGTGACATGGCTCTCCTAATATTCCAATCCAAGTTGTGTAGCAGATTATTATCATTGAAATCCAATGATAATAGTAATCAACACAAATGAATGAACACTCACGTTCTTTTATAACATGTATTAATTTTATTTATTAAATTAATCAACTTAACATATTAAGTGGCATGGCTTTTGTAATATTCATAATATTTGATCTATTTGATTAATATTCATTTTTAAATGAACCCACACTTTCCTTTAACATCCCAAAAAACAAATTTAGGCTACATTGAAGTATCAGGTTGATACTTGACTCTAGAGGTTAATAATATTGAAATGAATATATATGAATTAAATACTCATTACTTTTTTACCATACGTTAATGTAATAATTCTGAATTGCTATTAAAAGAAAACGCAGTGCCATTGAATGTCAGAATGTCAGGAGTCTAGACAGTCTCTCTCTCTCTCTCTCTCTCTCTGTCTCTCTCTCTCTCTCTCTCTCAAATATGATGTGTATTTGACCTTTTCCTCTCACCTGCAGCAGAGGAGCAGGGAAATGATCATATTGGGAACAAATCAGGCAAAGTACTGAAGCAGCAACTTTCCGCTTCCCCCTCCTGCATTTTTAAATAATTTCTTCATATTTTCTCTTCTTTTTCTTCCTCTCTTTCCTGCCCCGGTGCTCTGCGGGTGCTGAGAAGGGCAGTATTTTGATTCCCTGTCTTTAAGCCTTCATCTGTTCAGATTTGCACTGCCCTCTACAAGCGAGTGAGGAATATTGGAGAGTGAGTAGGGGTGATTTTTTTTTTTTTTTTTTTCTAAGCTCAGCTACTCGTTCATTCATCAGCACAGGCAAAATTTTGAGTGTCTTGTATCTTGGCTTGACTAATGTGAAGAGGGAGGAAAAGATGGTGTAAGCAGTTTTGAGCTGCTTGAGTTGCAGAGTCTTTGTTTGCCTTTGTTCCCCCTTTGAGTCGGCCTGAGGTGGACTCTTCTTTATAGATGACTTGCCGATTTATTTCTTCACATTTTGTCCTTTGTTTACTCTCAGGGAGGGGCATGAGATTTCTCTTCAGGTACTGTTTTGTGATTTTATTCCTGGCATTTTGAGAATTTGGCTGCAACATTTATTTCCAGCTTTATGATGGTTTTAATGCATATATATATATATATATATATATATATATATATATATATATATAATCACCCAACATAGGCTTCTTCTATACATGGCTGTGTCCAACCCTTGTCTGGATTTGTTTACTTTGCAGCGACTCTTAAATCATTCCCATATGCTATGTTGAATCATTCCTGAAGAATAAGTCAAATGAATATAATTTTTTGAATATTTATTTTTTCATGCTCTGTTCGGTGTTAAAGCGTGTAGTGGTTTTGCTTATGGATGGTAGATTTTATTAGTGGTTTTTCTTATGGATGGTAGATTCCCCATTCGATTGGTAGATTTGTATATGGACAAGGTACATGCATATTAATAATCCCTAACAATATTTTTAGCCATTAAAGTTGTGATAGAATGTATTGTAAGTAATATACATTTGTGTGATGTTTTCAGGTTAGGCTGCAATTTAGGTTTACAGTTATCACTATGGGATGGTAAGAATTTTAAAATTGTTTTATTTGTTAAAAAAATACGATAAAAACAACATTTTGAAATATTATTACAATATAAAATACCTGTTTAGTAAAGTCATATATTTTAAAATGAATTTTCAGTATCATTACTCCAGTCTTCTTCAGTGTCACATGATCCTTCAGAAATCATTCTGATATGCTGACTTGGTGCTAAAGAAACATATCTTATGATTATAAATGTTGAAAAAAATAAAATAAATACTGACCCCAAAACTTTGAAACAGTAGTCGATAAGGTTGATATATTTGCTATATAGAATTTATGTACTGCACAGAAATCAAGCAGTATTATTCAAACTGGTTAACAGAGTACACTTTTTAAAGATTATAAAAAATATAGAGCCCCGATTATCTGCTCCAAGTATCAAACAAATCAGACACTTGGCTAAAAGTTGGTGATACTTTCATGTTTAACAGATTATTTCATTTTTTTACAGTAAATAAAGTATGTTTACAAGCTGTTTAATTCATACAATTTTATCAAAAATCGATAAACAAAATGAATTAAAACTAAATCCATAAAATTATCCAGTGATGTGAACCTCTAAAAGGTTCTATATACAGTGTGAAGCACCTGCCTTTTCTCTGTAAAGTGCAGTGTCAGCTAATACGGATTTGGTCTGATATATTCTATAGTTAGGCTAGTTCTGCTACTTTTTCTCTGTTCGACTTGCGGGATCCTCTGCTCTCTCTATTCCTCATAATATCTCTGAGTCTGGTAGAACATTTCTTGTAATATCTGCCTCAGGAATAGTGTCCGGGCCCATGATCGCTTCATCCTGACTCTAGCAGCTGGAGTTGAAGAGCAGTGTGATCCCCTCTCCCTTCAGCTCTCAAACTGCAGCTCGACTCATTACTGCTCCGAATGGCACTGGGGCAAAAGGCTTGAAAGAGTTTATGTTCTGAAACAACTGAAATGTTTGAAGTCTTGAAGCCTCCCTCTCGCTGGGGTGAACAGTGCGAGAAGGGCCACCCTGCTGAGTGTTTGATGAAGGCAGTTTAATTCTAAAAGCTCAGAGGCATAATGATGCATACGTGTAGTCATCCATAGATAGGAAAAGCGCATCATGCTGCTCTGCCTCTCTCATTCTTTCCCCTTTTCCCTTATTCCTCCTTCTCGTTCTTGCTAACTTTTTTTCCCCTCTCCGCATCGTGATGGACTGCTCTCGCGAAGCATTGTTCTCTAGGATTGGGAACACTGTTTCAGCGTGCCATCCTGCATATATACATTTCCATAATGAGTCTCAAGACTCAGCAAGATTCTAATTCTAAATTCATCACGGCTCACTGCAAATTAATCTCCTGGAGAATGATGATGTCTCCAGAGCATCGGGAGGTAGTTTTACATTTTTTTAAATTTGTGGCCACTGTTATTGAAAGGGACAAAGGAGATGAGGAATGATTGGCAGAAGAGGAATGGATTAAATGATTCGGTAGGACTCGTACTCGTTTTACCAGCTTGAGCACTATGGCTCAACATGTTAAATGTTGCTTCTACATGCTTATTTTTTTTTTAATTCATTAGGTTAGTAGAACATTTCATGTTTAATTCAGTGTGTTACTTGTCATTTATTTGTACAGTCGTTTTTTGTGTGAAATATACAAGCAATTTCCGTGTGAAAATTGTTTGATTTTATGGTAAATCCTACACTAAATTGTAATCAGTGTACATTGTGTGAGTCATAAGGGTTGCCATTTTGAGGTCACGACTAGCTGAAAAACATTTTGCTTTATATCTGTAATGTTACTGTACAATTTTGCTGAAATCTCGTATCTTCATATTTTGTAAAACTTTTTTTTTTTTTTTTTTTTTGTCATAAATCATTACTATTGGTCAGCCCTCACGTCTTTTTGTGGGTTTTGAAAAATGTAGGCTAACCAATGAAAAGTAATAGCCAGTTCTGTCTTAAAGGTGACATATATTATGCCCCTTTTCACAAGATGTATTATAAATCTATGGTGTCCCCAGAATGTGTCTGTGAAATTTCAGCTCAAAATACCCCCCAAATAATTTATTATTGTCAAAGTTGCCCCTTTTTGGGTGTGAGCAAAAACGCACAATTTTTGTGTGTCCCTTTAAATGCAAATGAGCTGCTGCTCCCAGCCCGCATTCAGAAGACAGATGATCCTTTACAATAGCTTCGGATACTCCGGCAACAAAACAAAACACGTGGATTTCATTTATCCAAAATCTCAGAAATAACCAGTAGTGGAGTGCAGCCTTATGGAGAGACTCAGGAAGAGGTCGCAACTTTTAGACAGATTAAGGGGTGGTAATATTATAATAAGATCCCCTTCCTACGTCAGAAGGGGAGGAAAATCTGATCGGCTTATTTTGGACATGCTTGCAGAGAAAGGCTTAGCAAAACAAAGTTACTGGGTTTTCACTTTTCACATTTTCTGGGTTGGTAGATACACCAAGGACCCGATTATAGCTTTTTATACACAGAAAAAGTCAGATTTTCATGACATGTCCCCTTTTAAATAGCCTGTGCATAGCAGCTTCATCTTTAATAACATGAGATTTTGGCCAAATTACAGGAAAAAATAACTGAATGACTGCATACAGTAATCTTTAAAAATCTATAAAAGTTGATGAAAACATAATGCGATGCATTTAGGCTACTGCCTCAGATGTGGCCGTTCTAATGATGGACATCTCAGAAATGTTCTTGTCAAAAACCTTGTAACTCCATTTGGAACTTTATTTTGGTATTATGTTAATAAGATAATGACACATCAAGTGTCTGACTATATATATATATATATAATTATTATTATTATTATATATTTTTTAATACATATTAGGGTTGTCAACGTTAAAGGGATACTCCACTTTTTTTGGAAATAGGCTCATTTTACAACTCCCCCAGCAACATGACATCATGACTTTTGCGTAAACATACACGCCACTTTCAAGTCAAGTGGAGTGTTATCTATATGCATTTTGAGCTATCTGCGTGTTTCCGCGTGTATGCGTTTATGTCTACGCCATTAATGTCCAAGTGATTCCACGTATTTGTACACGCCATTAAATGTCCGAGCGAAAATGAAGCAAAATGTAGATCTACATCTGGGGAGCGATATTTTTTTTCCTAGGATGGTAGGGGAAGACTCATAAATGCTATTAACCCCAGTGACGGGTAGGTTTAGGGACGGGGTTGAGGTAGGTCATTTATTTATATATACAGTAATAACGTTAAGTCAACTGCGTTCATAAACACGCTGAAAAGCGATTATGCGTGTTGATAGCACGCCAAAAATGGAAATCCGAATTGGCGTGTCATACACACGCAATTTTATGAGATCAGTCTGCCCCCAGAGTTAGGCCCTGTCCCAAATGGCGCGCTTCATGCGGACTTTCGGTCTCGTGGACTTAAATTGCGCGTGCTCGCCGAGTCTACGAGTCAAGTCAAGTCAAGTCACCTTTATTTATATAGCGCTTTTTACAATACAGATTGTATCAAAGCAGCTTCACAGTGATAACATGAAAATAATACAACAAAGTTTGTTTCTAAAAGAAAATTGCTTCAACATCCACCTTAAGTAAGGCAGATCAATAATGTTATTGAATATTAAATGTCCCCAACTAAGCAAGCCAAAAGCCAAGGCAACAGTGGCAAGAAACCAAAACTCCATCAGGAGACAGAATGGAGAAAAAAACCTTGGGAGAAACCAGACTCAGTCGGAGGGCCAGTTCACCTCTGGCCAACGAAGGAACAGTGCATGATTCGGGCAGCATTACAAGTCATTTTGGAAGTCCAAGTAATCGTGCCGGTATTGAGACGAGTTGTTGAGGATCAGTGCCGTCCACCATAGAGGGTCAGATTGAAACCAAAACTCCATCAGGAGACAGAATGGAGAAAAAAACCTTGAGAGAAACCAGACTCAGTCGGAGGGCCAGTTCACCTCTGGCCAACGAAGGAACAGTGCATGATTCGGGCAGCATTACAAGTCATTTTGGAAGTCCAAGTAATCGTGCCGGTATTGAGACGAGTTGTTGAGGATCAGTGCCGTCCACCATAGAGGGTCCTTATCGCCGGCGTTAAGTCGTCTCTTCGCAGGCTTTGTGATTGGGGCATCTGAAGTCTCCGTGAGAGGCTGGATACAAACTGGAGCTGACGAACGCCATTTTCCTCGGGACTCGCGTCCCGAGATAACAGCAGAAGAGCAAAAAGGGAAAATAATTAGCATAGCTGCTGTTCATAATGATTTCCATAACACGAGTGTAGATGATAAAAACATGAAGACAGTGACTCTTGCGTCCCAGAGTCACCCTTCCGTCCCCCACACTACTCAGCCCAGCTTACTGACCTCTACATCCCTCCTGCTGCTGAGACCTAACCACAATCTCTCCGAAGCCCAACCATACGCGCCAACCCGTTTGAATAAGGCTGTCGAGCCCCACTGGTGCGTTAATATGCAGTTTCAGTGGCAAACGGTTCCGTATGGCATAACACCTACCGCAAAACACAATATCTGCCCAACCACCCGTCATTCACGCAATAGCTATACACAGGAACGTAATGACTGTAAATACTATACAACCTATACAAATAACCTACAGACTCTTCAAGTTTTATAATAGTAAATGCATTAGATCTGATTCAGCAGTGGTATAAAAGGTAAACATTATGTGAATGCTTGGCTAAAGAGATGCGTCTTTAATCTAGTTTTAAACTGGGACAGCGAGTCAGAGCCTCGAACAATATCAGGAAGGCTATTCCAGAGTTTTGGAGCTAAATGTGAGAACGCCCTCCCTCCTTTAGTGGACTTAGATATCCAAGGAATGACCAGAAGCCTCGAATTTAGTGATCTTAAAGAACGCGATGGATTGTAGGGCGATAGAAGGTCCATTAAGTACACAGGAGCTAGACCATTTAGGGCTTTATAGGTCAGTAGTAGTACTTTGTAATTGATATGGAACTTGATAGGTAACCAGTGGAGAGATGATAAAATTGGTGTTATGTGATCATATTTTCTTGACCTAGTAAGAACTCTAGCGGCTGCATTTTGGACTAACTGTAGCTTGTTTATTGAGGATGCAGGACAACCGGCTAATAAAGCATTACAATAATCTAGTCTTGAGGTCATGAATGCATGAACTAACTTTTCTTCATCAGAGACAGATAGCATGTTACGTAGCTTTGCAATGTTTCTAAGGTGGAAAAAGGCTGTTCTTGTAACATATGAAATATGATTTTCGAAAGACAAGTTGCGGTCTAGTATAACTCCCAGGTCTTTTACTGTAGTGGATAAAGTAACAGGACATCCGTCTATATTAAAGTTGTATTGTAAGTGGTTTTGTGGGTAGTTTTTTGGACCAATAAGTAATACCTCCGTTTTATCTGAATTTAGTAGCAGGAAATTACGCGTCATCCAGCATTTTATATCTTTAAGACACTCTGTCAAATTAGATAAGTTAGTGTTTTCATCTGGCCGTGATGAAATATATAATTGAGTGTCATCAGCATAACAGTGGAAATTAATTCCATGTTTTCTTATAATAGCAGGATATATATTGAGAATAGCAGTGGGCCTAACACCGATCCTTGCGGCACTCCATAGTCTACTGACGTTATCTTTGATTTTTCCCCATTTAAACAGACAAAATGGTAACGGTCCGATAAGTACGATCTAAACCAGCTTAATGCCTGTCCCTGAACACCAGTGTAGTTTTGTAGTTGATCCAAGAGTATTTTATGATCGAAAGTGTCGAACGCAGCACTAAGATCGAGTAGAACTAATATTGAGATACAGCCTTGGTCAGAAGCTAAAAGTAAATCATTTGTAATTTTAACTAGCGCAGTTTTTTGTGCTATGATGCGGTCTGAATCCTGACTGAAAATTTTCATATATCTCATTTACTTGCAAGAAAGAGCACAATTGAGCGGACACAATTTTTTCTAGTATTTTAGACATAAATGGAAGATTTGAAATGGGTCTGTAATTTGCTAAGTTGTTTGGATCTAATTGCGGTTTCTTAATGAGAGGTTGTATTACTGCCAGCTTGAATATTCTTGGAACATGACCTAAAAATAAAGACGAGTTAATAATATTAAGAAGAGGCTCTTCCACTACAGGTAACACTTCTTTCAGAAGTTTAGTGGGTATTGGATCTAATAAACATGTTGGTTTAGATGCAATGATACGTTTATTTAGCTCTTCCTGTCCTATAGTTGTAAAGCGGTGTAGTTGTTCCAGAGGGGCCATAGTTGAGGCTGAATCATAAGACACCATAGAGGATTGTACGAGTCCGTAGGCCGTCCCATTTAACATTTTAACGCTCTGAAGTGTGCTCAGCAGCGCCCCCTTTGTACCCTTGAAGCGGTCTTCCACGAAGCCCGCATAGATGTAGGCTCCACGCACTTTAACTACCAGGAATCCTTGCGAAAGGCCAATCAGACAACGGATTGGAGGAGATATCGCTCACGGACAATTGTTAACATGGCTGAGAAGAAAATATTTAAGTGTAATTATCATTACGGTTTTTATGACAAGTTTATACAAACATTATGATCATCGACCAGTGGTTGATGTCTCAAACATAGGCTAATAATAGCGAGCTGAATAATATGATCGCATTATGATTCATTAAATAAATAGATCAGAATGTCAGGGCTCTACTGAGTCATATGTAAACACAACAACAATAGGCAGCATATTTCCCCGAACCTGTAGCTCCTGTCCATAACAACAATCAGACCGTCTTCCTGTTTCCGGCGTGACGATCGAGTTTGTCCCAAAAATACCTCTCAATGCGCCCTCGCAAACTCGTGCTAAGGCGCCCTATAGGTCTGCACTACATGACGTCACCGAAGTGTGGACTGTGAGGAAGTCCACAAGTCCGGAGTGTGCCATTTGGGACAGGGCCTTAAAGGCACACCATGCAAGAATTGTACCTTAATATAACAGCTTCAAAGTCATTTCGGTGGTAAACAAACTCATATTAGGGCGAATCATCCTGGTAGTAAAGCTTGGGGGGGACGCCGCTGGAAAAACCAGCAATGCAAGTTTGAGAGGAGCGCCCCCGACAAATCTCGCGAGAATGACGACATGCTTTACGGCAACGATGTCACACACATCAACAACAACATTTGAAGCACGAAGCCACTTGCGCGCATTTCAGACGTGATACTTGACGATGGAAAAAGCAAAGAAAACGCGGTCGGAAGAGACTAGGAAAAGGAAAAGAGAATCTGACCGCATCTGACAAGAGTGAGTCCCTCTCGGTCGGGCTTTCACTCGTTGGCGCGAGCTAAAAAGCAGCACTGGATGCAACAGTGGTGCTGACCTGGCGATCTTGTTGATGGCCTAGTAAGTAAATCTTTCTAAGTTTGTGTGCATTTTATTTTGTGATTTCACCGGAATAAATAGTGTCCGCAACGGCGATAGATTGAAGAGCGCGTCCGAGTGAAGACTGCGCGTGCGCCGCCACAAGAGACACAATGACTAACGCTATGTATCTATGACACTGATAGCAGCGGACACGAGCGCTCAGGTTGAGTTCAAAAACACATTTTAGCGCTAGATCTCTTATTTAAAGGCACACTATGCAAGATGTGTACCTTAATATAACAGCTTCAAAGGAGTATCAGGCCGTGAGTGCAGAGACCAGTCTATGGCAGACGCTCTCCGTGAGTGGCATTTACGACAGTAACGTTAAATACAAGTTCTCCACAGCGACTCTAGGGGTCGCTGTTTGACAAAAACGGAATTCCAGCATAGTGTGCCTTAGACATGTGCCGGTATTCGGTAATGCGATAAATCACGGTAATGAATATGCACGATATTGTTATCGCGGCCACTTCAAAATACCGTGAAAAATAATAGATTTGAATTTAGACTTTTAGAACACGCATTAGCTAATTTTCTATCAACCGCTTAAACACTGCGTATATGCTCCGCAAAACACGTGCGCACTCTGATGTAAACAATCCCCACATGTATAAGCACTGTGTGCATGCGGCGCAGAGCGCACTCTAGTCTAATGTAAACAATCATCACATGGAGTAGAAGCATGGCGGAAGGAGGAACGCTGCCGACGATTTACCCCCCGCAGGGCTGCCAACTCTCACGCATTCAACTTGAGACTCAAGCGCCTTTCAGACAGGACGCAGAATACTCGCGGGGACGTTTTGTTGCTGCGTTGACCAAAGCACGCCCGGGTCAAAGTTAAAAATAGTTCAACTTTTTATTTGCAAAATAGCAAATCGCGTTCTGTCTGAAAGCCGCTTTACGGAATTGACACTTTTCACACGCTCTCACGCAGAGAAAAATCGCGGAGCAAAGAGGACACTGACACCGACAGACTAGACAGAGCAGGTTACTTTTGATATGAAAAAAAAAAAGGTTCTGTCCATTGTGACAGATCGCTGCGCCTCAGTTCAAGTAAACCGATCATCTGTTACTTTTTATTTAAAGATACAGTACAACTTACCTTAAGGTTTATGCCTCATACAAAATGTCGATCAATCAGTGTTTTTCACGGAAAGAGGTCAATAAAACTGCAGGAGAACAGTTATGTCACAGAACGTTACATTTACCTCAGGAAAGCCATTTAATGACCAGCACTTTAGTTGACTAGAAAAAATTGTCATTTTGCTAAATATGTGCACTTTATTACATATTAATTATATGTTTACTTGTCATTACATAATTGTTATTATAATGAAAACCGCATTATATTTAATTTCTCTCTGTTTACAGCATTATGTGAGATATATTTTTTTCTTGAGAAAAATTAACATGCAGACTGTAGCCTACCTAATATTTATCCAAATGAGTCAATATTGAATTAAGATTAAAATCAAATACAATAATTTATTTGAATAATACAAACAGTAACCTACCAGTCATTGTACCATGTAAACATTGTAACACGTTGTCACTAAACTTAATAAAATTCTGTTTAGTTACCATGTTTTGAAAATCACAATTACACATTGTGATGCAAGTTGTTTTTTAGATACCCGCAATCCATCTGTTTCTCTTGAGCAATTAAAATATCGTGATAATACCGTATACCGTGATAAAAGCTCATTCAATTAATCGCAGCACGAAAATTTGATACCGGCACATGCCTAGTGTGCCTTTAAACTGTTGAGTTTTACCGTTTTTGAATCCATTCAGCCGATCTCCGGTTCTGGCGGTACCACTTTTAGCATAGCTTAGCATGCATCATTGAAGTTGATAAGACATTAGCATTTCTCAAAAAAAAAAATTACCATAGTGTTTCGATATTTTTCCTATTTAAAACTTGACTCTTCTGTAGTTACATTGTGCACTAAGACCGACGAAAAATGTAAAGTTGCGATTTTCTAGGCTGATATGGCTAGGAACTATACTCTCATTCCTGAGTAATAATCAAGAAACTTTACTGCCGTGCCATGAGTGTAGCAGGCGTAATGATATGACACAGCGCCTGAAAATAGTCCCCAGCTCGGTAACGCTGGTTATGTTGACGGAAGGGAGCCTATTTTCAGGCGCTGCTTCATATCATTACGCCTGCTGCACTCATGGTACGGCAGTAAAGTTTCTTGATTATTACGCAGGAATGAGAGTATAGTTCCAAGCCATATCAGCCTAGAAAATCGCAACTTTACCTTTTTCGACGGTCTTAGTGCACGATGTAACTACAGAAGAGTCAAGTTTTAAATAGGAAAATATCGAAACCCTTTGGTCATTTTTTTTTGAGAAATGATAATGGTCTTGTCCACTTCAATGATGTATGCTAAAAGTGGTACCGCCAGAACCGGAGATCGGCTGAATGGATTCAAAAACGGTAAAACTCAACAGTTTACCTCGGGTGGAGTTGTAAAATGAGTCTATTTCCAAAAAAAAGTGGAGTATCCCTTTAACGCATGCGATTCATTTTTGTCCAGTTTAATGCGTTAAAATATTTAACGCAATTAATGCAGCATCCGTTATTTGTTGTCACCCTTTGGATAGCTTTACATTATATGATCCCACTCTTATTCAAATGCTTTTAAACCATTCAAACGCGACAAGACAAAAGAGAACGTGCTGCCTGTGAATGTCCTGTCTGTGACACATACATGACATACAGAAAGCATCGTGCCCACAGACAGCACGCAAGTTCTCTTTCGCGCTTGAACGAACAATAACACACACAATTATGCCAAAATGTCCGATTTGTCGAGTATTCTCATAAGAGCACTCTTAAATGATTTAAATCAAGTCTTAAATGAACGTAAAGAGTTGTGAGGGAATGGGACACATGTGAGATCTGCGTCATGTGCAGCAGCGGCTGGTTTTAAAGTGACAGCAGCTCGTAAAACTTTCTGTCAGTATGTTAATCAAAGAACAAAGGTAACAGAGAAAATCACTCACTGCTCTTGCCTAAAGAACTTTTGTAGCTTTAATAAGGAATCATTTTTGTCCAGAGATCAATAGCTGTATTAGTATCAGTGATACGTAGGCCTTCATTCATAAAAATATGCCAAGTATTTAAAATATGCTGTCTTTGTTGTCTCTACATTAATTTGGAGATTAACTCTGAAATTATAACATTATAAAATATATAAACTAAATTTAAACCTATAAAAACGTAAGTGTTATGATTAATTAATAATAATATATATATATATATATATATATATATATATATATACACAAGGCCGCTATATCAACTTTGTCAACGCAGTCTTTAATTATTTCAAAAATACAGTGTTTTTTTTCCCTCATTTCTAAAAAAGTAGTCATCTTGGAGATTTCGCCCGACAGTGACAATATATTAATCGTGGCTGACTGCTAATGGTGTGTTTCTGTGTCTGCATCTGTATCTGAAAACACTTGCGTTTGCATGACGTGACATCCACACCATTAGGTGTCAGTGTATGTCCAACACGAATGCCTGTGTCTGTCAGTGACAGTGTATACGACAAAAAAAAATGCAGAAAATCGTATTTGTCTGAAAAGTAACAGATGTGGATCAGTCATTTTCCAGTGTTTTTTTTTTGTGTGTTTTTTTTGGTAAAAACAATCACTATTTAGGGCCCGAGCACGAATGGTGCGAGGACCCTCTTGGAATTGCTCTGTTTATTTTGCAATTGTGTTTGTTCTGCTGTTAATACAGAACGTAAATGCTTCACCTTTAACATATTACAACAAAGCTTTTCGTGCAGACTTTCAGTAATATCTCTACTCAACAGAAATAGAAGACTGGGTAAAAGCGCGAAAGAGCATGAGCCCGGTGCACATGTGCATGGCTGTCCCTCCCATGCCTGACTAGAGTGACAGCGAGTCGTCTTTAAGGCCCAGTGTAGTGGATTTGCGAAATGATTTGTATTGTGCTTGAGAAGCATTAGCAAAATGATTCTCCATGCCATCCAGACAGACGCAGGGCACCAGCCGCTGGGAGGCTGTGATATATCAACATTAGACCCAGAGCCATTCCACATGCATTGCTTATAGCAAGGGCGAAATTGTCAATCACACATTGGGGGGGACAGCTGTGGAATTTTTGTGTTGGCGCATGCACACATTTTTTTTAATCAAAATAAAATAAAAGTCAGAGTCCGAATGTTTGTAATTGTATAACACAACAAGGAATTTTATTACATCTGATCGTCAAACCAACGTATAGCCTACTCACAATGATTACAGCATCGGCATCAATTACAGGCAATGGCGCCACCAGGGGGTGGCCAGGGGTGGCCGTGGCCACCCCTGGCCGACTCCTGGCCACCCCAATGGCCAGTACAATTTTTAGTAGCATCAGTTATGCATTTCATAAATAAGTCAAAAATATTCTTTAGTGAAAGAAGACGGGGAATTATGTGTCGTGACGTGCTTTTTAAGTGCCAAACGGTTACAGTATACTGTTTCAGCAGCTTTTTGACGTGTCTTTGCCACGTTTTGACAAGCAGGGATGCAACAGCGCGCTTTTCGGCGCCTCCCGATTTTTTCACTTCAGTTTGGGTGACAAAGTCATCTGAAGTCATTCCATAGCTTAATGTGAGGGACAGAAGTCTATTTACATCATTAAAGTATACGAAAACTCGTTTTCCCTCCTCTGCGGCTGTCAATCATTCTCCATTCATATTCAAACAGCGCGCGCGCCTCTTGGATGCACGGTAAAACTCTCTGATATATTCACATTATAATGCATTATCTGTAGACAAAAGGCTGTAGATTTGCATAAAATTACTTTATTTTGTTAGAGTTTGTTGCTGTTTTTAAACGACTCACTACCGTGTGCTTGCTAGATCACACACATCACAAGGACTATGAATCGGCATCAAACGCACAATAACTGGAATTCAAAACTGTGAAACAAAGGAACAAATCGCACTAGGATTTGTGCGCTCGACAATTCTTCGCTTTGTGACGTGAACTTTTAAATGCGCACTTATGGAGCGCAGCGCTGCACACTGTGACTCCATGTTGCTTTGAGCACATCATTCTGCACCCGCGAATCCCGCGATGCACATACACGCTGTGTGCGCTCTGTTTTTCATGTTATCATGGGTTTGCGCACTGAAATATTGTTAAAAGCCAATATAGTTTGTTATACCTAGCCTGCTCAATACATTTACAATAGGCATAATTTAATTGCATATTATTTCTTTGTAGTGTAGGCTATATATGCACTTCTGAATTCTTGACATTCATATATAAATATAAAATTGTGAAATGTATGATTTCCTGATTGAATTTTATAAGAGAACTAATAGTAATTTGTTTTTATTAACATATTTAGATTTTATAAAATTACTTTGCAGATTTTTTCAAGAATTGCTTTTTGCTGCTGATTTATACACTCATTAAGTTTATTAAAAATTAATAATACATTTATGTAATATTTAAAGATGTTAAATGTAATCTTACACTGCAAAATAATAACTTAAAAAGGATTAAATTCATCACAATTATGTAAGTATCTGGAAATTTGCCGCGGGGCGAGGGCCCTTATATATCATATCTATATAATATATATCATTATATATAATATAATATATATTAGTAGGGCCCTACTAATATCATTAGTAACATTAAATATAACACAATAAACCAAAGTATATCAGTAGGAGTTTCCTTAAGTCTTTCTGATAGTTTTCTACAGGCCGGTTTACTACAACAGATACAATTCTGAAATTATGGTTTATAGTTTTGGTGTGCCACCCCAAAATTTTAAGTGGCCCCATCTGGCCACCCCTATGAAAAATTTCTGGAGGCGCCACTGATTACAAGCCTGAATTTACAACAAAGCGGTCAGTGATCTCTCTCTCTTATATTCTTCTATAAACATATAGTGGCTATAAACATTTTGATTAAATTACTGTTACAGGATAACAGGATATTTACCATTCATAGATAACCTATATGCCAAATGTCTGTCAATTTCCGCGCTCCTCCTAACTCTTCTTCTGTTTGGTTTTTCCTAACTCACTGACGATGCACGAGCTAGCCTACTAAAGGGATAGGAAAACATGACATGGATTTCAGGAGAAATAGGTTTTGCTAAATGTATAGTGTAAGGCAAGTCGAATGGATTTGGGAAATGGACCGCCCGGGATTTTATTTATTTTTCGGAGCTGGAAAGAAAGACGTAGGCTATTTGCAATCACATCGATATGGCCCTGCCCGCATAATCATACAAGCCGCGTTTCCATTACCCTTCAAATTGCGCAAATTGAAATTGCGTAATAAAAATGCGCACAATGGAAACACGTCCATTTCGCAAAAACTCCCGTTTATCCCAATAAAGTTTTTACGCTCGCATGAGGAGGTTTTTCAGGCAATTTGAAAAAGGAATATTTCGCAAAACTGCAATGGAAACGGGTTTTGCGCATTTACAGTCACCTGACTTAGAATACGCGGTGTGTTTTCCGTGTCCGCAAATAATAATAATAATTATCATCATTATTATTATATGTAGAAGACACTTTTATCCAAAAAAGGAACAAAGCAATTCGTCACATTTCATTCATAATACAGGTTGGACAATAATAATAGGGCTAAGATTATCACAAATAAACACAAGATTTTGACGCATGTGTGTGCGGACTGGGTGTGGAGCGCGCACTGGATGGCACGGAGGCGCGGGCGTGAACACTTGCATTTTCCTATCAACAGTCGAAACAACTTAAAATACTCTATCATTTCTGGTCATACAGAATATAATAATACATTATTCGCAACTAGGCTACTTTTATTTGCGTAATCTCACAATAACAAGAAAACGATGTGCTTTTGTAAAATAAAATAAAATAATCAGGCGCGTTTTCATGATCTCCGTGAACTGAAGCGCGAGAACTGATACGGTAGCCTTTGTAGACTGAAGCTTAAAATGTCCACTTTAAAACGAACAAATTCGATTTGAAAGCTAATACCTTCTGATTATGTAATCCGTATGAAAGGTGGATTTCTCTCTAAAGGTGCATCCGGAGATTTGAAATGCCTCGTTATTTTTTCAGACACATTTATTATAGCCTAACTCACCTATACATCCCCTTTCTGTAGGCTGTGGTTATGGCTCTTCTCATTCAGCACTGCGGGAAAAATATCATTTCCAGGTTCTAATTTGGCCTTAGAAAACCAGTAAAATCTACATTTTTTTCTCCATATTAATTTGTGAATATTTTAAATGTTTAATAAAGAGGCAAAAAGTCATAAACAAATATCTGAAAATTCATCTCTCTCTCTCTCTCTCTCTCTCTCTCTCTCTCTCTCTCTCTCTCTCTCTCTCTCTCTCTCTCTCTCTCTCTCTCTCTCTCATATATTCCGCCTATTTTTTTTTTTATTTTTTTTTTTTGTGCAGCATTTGGTGTAGGCCTCCAGGTCAAACTAAAATGTTGGTGTTCACCTTTGCGTTTTAAAAATACAACAACCGTTCATTTTTCGTTTTGCGATTACGGGTTAAATAAGGAAAAATGAATGCAAGTACACTGACCGTTTGGACATAATACGAGACAGTTCTTTATTGAATTCATAAAAGAAACAATAATTACAGGAATAGTCTACTGGACTCTAAACCCACTGATCTATATAATGACATTAATAAAGTCATTCTATATTGGTCAGTGTCTAAACCTCAAAGAAATGCCACAATCAAGACATCGGAGCAGAAATGAGGGAGAAACACCCAGGAACTCCGTGTCTTTCCCTGCCATTAACGCTTGGATAACACGCCACGTCTCCTTCCATTAATAATAATAATGTATATGCGGTGGCTGTGATATAGGCTATAAACCTACCAACGTCCGTTGCCATGATTTTTGGAATGACTTATCGCGAGAGGAAAAAAAGACGTTTTAGTCGCATAACATTGGTTAATGGAACGCCGTCATTTCGCAATAGTTTTTTATCGACATTTAGAAAATATCGCAAAAGTTTTGCGCAAATATTGGGGGGGGGACAAATTGCCCTTCGTTGAATATTGGGGGGGACGTGTCCCCCTGTCCCCCCATAGAATTACGCCTATGGCTTATAGAAATCATTCTGAATATTGAACAGCCCATGGTTGGGCGAAACCTGCAAACCCTGCACTCTCTTCTCCAACAGGGCATGCTTTTGTGGTCCGTTTTTTCACTTTGTGTTTTAAAATGCAAAATAAGGCTTTAAAAGATAAATAAACAAAAAAGAGGCATGAATATTTAGCAGGCCCCGGGCCCTCTCCAGTTTCCACTCGTGTCAGATCCAGGTCTGCTAGTGTAATTCCATTTCCCTTGTACGTTTTATTTAATATTCAAGAGATTTGCAGGCCATTTGTAACAAGTGCATTGATATTCTTACCTTCTCACCATGGGAAATGGAAAAAAAAAAGTTAAAGAGAACGCTAGCGGACAAGCGGTGTGTGTTCAGTACACTGCAATTAATGTATGAAAGATAGAGGTACACAGTATATACAGTATGCACTGAACACTGAAATAGTATTTTGTTAAAATTACAGTAAAAATGTGCAGCTGTTGCCTGAACTTTACCATTAAAATGCATTCACAATGTTTAATTATGGGATGTAATTTTAGTCACTGTGTACAGTATTTATTCATCAAAGAATAGGCTAAACCAGAATCAAAAGTATTTAAAGAAAAGACACCCAAAATGACAAATCCACCTGTATGACTTTCTTTCTTCTGGGGAACACAAACAGTGCATCTTGGAAAATCTTTTCAATGCAAAAAAAACGTGAATGAGGACTTAAATGTGTGTCTGTTCCTCACACAATAACTATCGTATGGCTTCAGAAGATTTGGAATATAGTGCATGAGTTGTATGCGCTACCATTGCTACTTCTATATTATATTTAGGGCTATCAAGCAATTAACATTTTGGTAAAACTTTAGTTTAGTGTTCAGTTCTCACTTTTAACTTTAGTTGCTCATTAGCATGCATATTAGAAGGTTATTTAGCTGTTTATTAGTTCTTATAAAGCTAATATTAATGCTTTGTTGTGCAAGACCATATTCCACATCTTTTAATCTTACCAAATTCTTACCCAATACCTACTTGCCTAACTGTTAACAAGCCGTAATCAGGACCCTAATTAAAAGTGTGACCAAATCTTTAATCTAATTACATGATGTGCCGATTAATTAATCAAATTAATTGCAAATTAATCGCACATCAATTTTGGCAAAGAAATTAGAAGTCATTATTGTGTTAGATGAGACAAATATTTAATAGACATTACAAAAAGTAGCTTTAGAAAGAAATATTTTGATTCAACATATGTATGAATATAGTTATACATTATCTTTAAGTCTACAATGTGGCCATTTTTTTTAGAAGCTGCATCTGAAGTGGCATTTAGGTATATTCACACTGACTGTTTAATGAAGCTCAGATGTTGCATGAATATGAATGAAATTCATGTCATTCATTTAACAGATTCATTCAAATGGCTGATTCATTCAGGAACAAAGCAAGTGGTCATCTTTATGAATGAGTCACTAAACCATTGGCTCACTCGATTGGTTAAAAACAGCAGATTCATTCAGTAATGAAACACTTTGTGTTGCTTAGAGACGCACACCAGTTCTGCCGTGGTTTTGTTTGGAACGGTTTTCAATGGCGAAATTGAGCAAAATGGACAAGATTGACAATATTGTGTCTAAAATTTAACTTGTTTATTAAACTGTTTTATAAAATCAATATTACATTTGTAATTGTGCAGATATTAGGGGAAAAAACACCACTTTTGCTCTGGTGAAATTGTTAAACTATATCATATGATATAAATATGAGACAAAAGCCCATATGGGGCATCTTTGCCCTCATATCTTGAATTTTAATAAGCATTAATAATGCGTTATTTTTTCCAGAATTAATAGCACCACATACATTTGACCATATATGGTGCACAATAGGCAGTTTCCAAATTAACAAGCTTATTTTTCCATTCATATTATGCATGTTTTTTTTTGTTTTTGTTTTTTGTAAATTGCATACTACCAAAATAGTTTCAGATCAAAATATGTGACAAGTTAATTTTATTTATGAATTTGAATGTTTCACCATTAGCAGTCCTGTTGAATGAATGATAATAGCCTGTGTGGCAGAGCTGTCCATTTGATGGATGCGTTGTGTTCCCGAGACGTCACCCTGCCCACTTTCTGACATTTTGGTCAGAAATTGGGCATAATCAGAGGGCAGTTATTTTTGAAGGGTACGTGACCACTAGGAAGTCATACCTGCTCTATCATTATCTTTTGTTTTTGTCATTTTTGCTTCGGCTTTATAGGCTTTTTTTGTTAGACTTTAAACTCCACACCGGTTTATTTCCACAGATTCTTCCATTTTCCGACTATCCCCATGTGGGTTTTTTCATTCTAAGCTCCCTGGGTTACATGTGAGCTCTGTTAACCTGTGTCACGCTGTGTGCTCCGACCCAATGTCTTTCGTTCAAACTCCTGGCGTTCACTGAGCCCAAAAGAGATCAACAACTGACCACAGACTTGGTGCAAAACACAAAGACATCAGAAGAAAAATCTCCACCTGTGTTGTGTTGTTTTTTTTTTGTTTTTTTTGCAAACGTCATGTTGTCTTTCTTTGAAATATGGTATGAGGTAACAACTTCAAATTCATTTTCCCTTCTTCTTTCATTCCTCCAAATCCTGTGCACCCTCCATCTGTCCACCCCATAGCTTGTGACATCTTCGATTGTCCTTTATCAGTGCTGTCATAGCAGTCGTCATCACAGCGTGGCGGCGGATGATCCGACAGAGATGCTTTAGGCAGGAGGCCGGCGTGGACGAGTCAGCCTGTCCAACTGGATAACGCATGCAGCCTTATCAGCGCTGTGCCAGCTGTCCATGGCAAAGCCTTAAACATGCATTAAAGAGTGTATCAGAGAGAGTCGTTCATTAGGGAGAGTAGTGACGGGGAGGAGAGAAAGCGAGAATCTGTCCAACGCATCTCTCCACCTGTCTTTCTCTTCTTCATTCCCGTCACTGGTTTACTCTTCGTCTCCCTCTCTATTTTTTTTTTTTTTTGTCAGATAAAGACCGCTGTTTCTAACTCGTTCCGTTTTTGAGATGTTTTTATTTTGTGGTTTTATCAGTAGTCTCAGTGTGCTTTAGTGAATTAACCAAAAAGTGCCATTGCTGTGATGTGACTGGTTGCTTTGTTGCATTTTAAGGGCAAACGCTTCACCATGTTACACAGAGCAAGGAGAAAGAAAGAAAAATTACTGTCAGCTCCTTGGACACCATGAAAAAAAAATGGCTTTCAAACTTTAAAGCTGCACTCCGTAACTTTTTTCGGGTTAAAAATTATCCAAAATAAATTTTAGCAAGTACATAACCAGCGAGTGTTCAAAACTATCTGCTTGCCTTAGCTCGATTCAAAGCGGTAAGCTTGTAATAATGTTTTTAATTTCAGTGGTACTGGTGGATTTCCGCAGGAAATTCGAGCATGTATTTTCGTCATTACGTCACATTCTGTACACATAAAGGAGGAGTCTTGGCTAGTAGGCTATGTTGAGTTATCTATACACATAAAGAATGTGTCTCGGCTAGTAGGCTATACTGCGTGTGAGGATGTTGGAGGTCGAGATTTATAGCCTTTTCTCACAGCACTTGATATAATTAAACGTATCAATTTAATGGCGGATCCAGAAAGGTTCAGACGACAATCACCAGTGACAACTGGAGATTCACCCGCTGTAAAATGCAAAAGACTTCTAACTTTGGAGTGGCTACAGAAAAAAAGAGTCTGCAACCGGGCCCATGCGAAAACAAGGATACATATTGGAAGGGCTTTTGAAAGGTGGCTTGAACTCTTTTTTTTTTTCTGCTGGACAGGTAAGACATAAGCGATCGTTAGATTTAATCAGCGCGATTCACTGCAATGCTTTTTTTCCCTTAGTTGGTCAGAACAATAGTGGATGTTAGCCTACTTATTTGTTCAGATGACATTTTCCGGTGAGAATTCATGTTGGTCATCCATTCAAAAAGTAGAATCTGTGATTGCGAATGCCAGTATCCACACTGGCGCGGCGACTGACAGCCACACATTCTCCTCAAAAAATTTAATTCATCTGCGCTGTGCTGTGCCGTGCCGTGCCGAGGCTTTTGTGCGAAAAAACAAACAAAAATAAGGCCTACAAGGAAGAAAAGGAATAGTCGAATAAAGTCGTTATTTTTGTTTGTTTTTTCGCACAAAAAGTATTCTCGTCGCCTGATAAACCTATAGTTGAGCCACTGTTGCGAAATGGAATATTAAACATTTTCTTTAATGACTTTCTGGGCCGTCAAGTTTCATTCCCTTAGGCAGCCTATGGAGGAGTGATCAACCTCTCAGATTTAATCATAAATATCTTCATTTGTGTTCCGAAGACGAACGAAGGCCTTACGGGGTTGGTACAGCATGGGGGTGAGTAATTAATGACTTAATTTTCATTTTTGGGTGAACTAACCCTTTAAGTTTTGCTCAAGGTAAATACAGCAACAGTTTTTCAATAACAGAAGAATTTGTAAAAGTATGGTATTTGGGGTAAAAGTTGCCTCTGCTGTTGGGGCTAAAGGCACAATAATTGACATGATGTAGCAACAATGACTTTTGCCTTAATTAGCTCAAATTATTCATAGGGAATTTTCATAATTAATCATGGATATGATCATTATCTTGCATGTTGCAGTTAAATTATCGAAATTGAAAATAGAGCGATCGAATATATGAATGATACATCATAACGAATTATAATTCCTCATTCATACATCAATGGTCTCATTACAGATCGATTATATGAGATAACTTTAAGGGAATTAATTTAGTTATCAAACACTCGGTTTGTCCAGCAAACAGCCGTAAGATTAACAAAGTTATCCCTTTTTATAAACTCCAAGAAATCTCAATGTTCCGGCCGGTGAACATTAATTTTCTTGTGCTTATAAAATTTACGTTACTGAAATCGTAACAACTTGTAAAGCTTTGTAGCTATAAGATCATAATTTCATTGACTTGTAATATAAGCTCTGAGAGAGAGAGAGAGAGAGAGAGAGAGAGAGAGAGAGAGAGAGAGAGAGAGAGAGAGAGAGAGAGAGAGAGAGAGAGAGAGAGAGAGAGAGAGAGAGAGAGAGAGAGAGAGAGAGAGAGAGAGAGAGAGAGAGAGAGAGAGAGAGAGAGAGAGAGAGAGAGAGAGGTCTGATCGAAAGATCATGTGAGCTAGACAGAGAGGGAAAAATAAAGCAGACCTGGAAAGATCATGAGTTTTGCAAAATTCATCACAGACACAGAACCTTTGAGACAACAAAAATCAACAGATCTTAACCCTTGAAAGCATAGTAAAACAGGTACTTGCACCGGTAAAGCTCCTTTGGATGGGTGGGTGTGTCTCTCTCGGTCATGTGGATGCCGAGTGTTTGGGTTCGTCCAGCGCGCGTGAGCGCAGCATGTTTGAATGTCCTTGGAGGTGAAGCTTGCCAGTTGAGGTCGGGCTTCATTTTCCTCGCGAGAAGAAATGAACCGGGGACCGATGCAGGGATAGGAGAGTGAGAGTTGCACAATGGTTCTCTTTGTGTTGCCGAGGAGAACCGCGTCTTGCGTGTGTGTCCTTAAGAGCGGGTGCGTGCTTTCTCAGCTCTTCCGGGCGAGCGTGGTCGCTGAAGATTCAAAGAGTCTCTTTAAGGTTGAAGTTGCCGATTACGTTCATTTCACTGAAACTAAACGTAAGAAAAGGTCCGAAGACAAAAATAAAGAACGATTAAAGAAAAACGGAGAAAACTCCCTAAGGAGCCATGGAACCGGAAACCTCTCACAGGGAAAAACTCTCTAGCAACGTAAGCGCTCTTCTGTGTCTCTTATGGAGAGGAGGGTTCACGCCCCTGTTTGACACATGACCGTCCGCGGATCTGAAGCGGACACAGTTCTCTTTGACCTGTGGGGAATTGCCTCATGAGTCATGAGGAGATTACATTTGAGCCGTTCGGCTCCTGAAATATGAAATGTGTAAAATAATGCACCTTACTTCATTATGCTATCGGAATTCGGCTCCGTTAGATTGAGGGAATTACAGACATATCAAACACGTCACATGAAGATTATCGGAATACAGAGATATGCATATTATAAGCATTTAGTTCCTTCAATGCAAGTCCATTCCTTCAAACACACGTCATACACAAAGGGACTATAAACTGGGAAACACACATGAAATATGACATGCTTTTATGCTAAGCTTTAATATTCAAAGTTTGTGTATGAGTGTACGTTAAAGCATGTGTGTGTGTGTGTATGTGATTGTTCTTCAGAGTTCATTGAACGATGGTGGCCGGATGAACTCCTGGTCATCTGCAGTCCCGTGTCTTGGGTGTGTGTGTGCTTCGAATTTGATGAGTTTAATATCTGCGACAACTGCCAATTGTCCTATTGCACAATTCTCTTCTGTGTGTGTAAGCGAAAACCCCCCAGGGGGGGAGTCACTGGACTTTTAGCTTAATGGTGATGAGTCACATGTGCCATAGTAGTTCTTTTTGTTTACTAATCAGAGACAAGGACCTCATGAGCGCATCAGTATCAGTAATTCAATCAAGTCCAGGCACCATCCGTTTCGTGTGGCAAACTACCAACAGAGGGGCTTTGTGAGTGACTCAGTAACTTAAATTAACAGTCCCAGGACACCTACTTTTGTCATAGTCTCTGAATTAAAATAATGCAAAACCAGTAGTTTAGGAAAATGGCAGATCTGACCATCTGATCATGGCTACAATGATAATAAATAGCTGGCTGACTTTTCCATTTGTTGACATGATATTGTTAGATTTAGATGGTAAGGTTGGGTAATGTTGGATTGGGTGTCCACCTTAGAGATAATCCCCATATTTATAATGAAACAATCATGTTTAAAAAATACATTAAATCATATTGGGATCTCCTTCAATGCTTTCAGAATCTTTACTTTTTTAAAATAATGTTGTTTCTGTATTTTTAAATTGTTTTTGTTTTTTATTAACATATTTTAATGACAGTATATTTATTGAACAAAAGAATATTTATTTTGTTTATCAAAATAAACAGAAAATGGTACAAACGTCCTGAAGCAATTCTTTTGAACAAGTATTAACTTAGATATGATTAAAAACATATTATTTTAGCTACAGTATTTGTATAAATAATGCATGCCTTTTGCCCCATGTGTGGGGTAAAAGTCCCATCATGCCACCTCATTCATTTATAAGATTTTTAGACAAAATTAACCACATTTATGATTTATTTTCACACAAAATCTATTGCTCCGTCAATGTTCAATGCTCCATCAATGTTCAATACAAATTTTTTTTTTCTGCAGTCATACACTATGGGAGTAGTGCAAACATTTCTTCTTAAAGTGTGCCTTTAGACCCATTTTACCCTATAAATAAATTAATACTTATATTCAGCAAAGGATGGATTAAATTGATCAAAAATTTACAGTAAAGGCTTTTATACAAAAAATGCAGTTATTTTGATCTTTCTGCTCAAAATATGCAGAAAGATCAAAGACTTCTTTCATAAATCTTACCAACCTCCAAACTTTTGTAGATTATAGTCACTATTTTTAATTTCATGGATCTATATTATTTTACATATATTGAGCTTATTTTATTATAGTGAGTTAAAAACTTTTTTTTGTATTAGTCGTGTATACAAGGGCTAGAAAAAATAGTCTTTAAATTCATTCCCTGTAAAGCAATGCCCCAAGAGCCCTACACATGCAGTTGGATGTCTTTGTCTGGTGAATTTCAGCTTACATTGAGCTTCCTTATTATTCTGTTCCTAGGGATTGTTTGTGAAATGTCTTTTTCATTAAGTGGAGGTGGTGTAAGCACTTGGTGCCTATCAAAGATTTAATCCCATCTCAAGATCTAATATCGCTTCACTCGTGGCCATCGCCATTCATTTCCCAGTCACCCTCTAATTGACAGCAAAATTAGATCCACGTTTCTCTCTCACTCGGAAAATGGAGAATGGAAAAAAGAACAGCATTTAAGAAAAAGAGAATAATACGCCAAAACCCCAAATTGAGCTGCTTTGTCTTCTATTACACTCAGGCCTGAGCCAAATCCTGAAGTAAATTATCCTCAATAATTAGTAATGATAATCCTGAGGAAAGCCTGAGGAAAGTCTTTTGTTGTTGTGGAGAACAGCCTGTTATTATTGCGACTTACTGCTCCACTTTTAGTGGCTGTCAGACCAAGGCTCAAAGGCAGTATTCATACAGTCATTATCTGGGAATTTACTAACAGGTTAGACTTTGAAATAGTCTTTTGTGTAAAACAAGAGACAGTAGCAGTTTGAATAATGTTTTTTTATGGACAGGTAACCCCTGTCAACCCCTTTCTGTGAGGCCAGAAACAAACTTGAGCGATTCATTGCAAGTGCGCAGTCCCATTGTACTTATTGTGTGTTACTGCGGCAGTGGCAATCCTCAACATTCCAAGTGGAAAACCGAGTACTTGGTTACAACTATGTCATTAAATCGGATGTACTGTACCATTTAAAAGTTTGGGGTTGGTTAGATTTTGTAAAATGTTTTTAAGAAATATCTTATCACCAGGGCTGCGTTTATTTGATCAAAAATACAGTAAAAAAAAAGTAATATTGTGAAATATTACAATTTAAAATAACTGTTTTCTATTTTAATATATTTCATCTAATTTATTCATTTAATTTAATGGAAAAGCTGAATTTTCAGCAGCCATTACTCCAGTCTTCGGTGTCACATGATCTTTCAGAAATCATTCTAATATGCTGATTTGGTGTTTATGCAACATTTCGTATTATTGCGTTGAACAGGTGTGCTGCTTAATATTTGTGTGGAAATCCTGATGCATTTTTTTCAGGATTATTTGATTAATAGAAAGTTCTATGATTTAACTCATTTGCATCACAACATTCTCTTAACACTTTTTCTGAGAAAATTAACCATAGAAGACAGACTAACTATTACTTTATTTGACACATTTCTTAAAGTCGGCATGAAACGGAAGTTGTGGTCGTATTTTCTTTCCTTTTGTGATGCATATCCGAGTGAAAAGGGTTCTCGAACAAGAAAAAATGTAGGGCGGGATTTGGATTTTGTCCATCAAGTATTGATTGGATTATTGTGGTTTGCTGTTGCTATCATAGGATTAAAAAAAATTGTTCGCCATTTCGGGGCTGTCCTACTGCTTTCCTCAATCAGATATGTAGCCCTATATATGTACATCAGTGACGTCAGCTGTCACTCTCAGTTGTCTTTCTGCCAACAGACAGACAGTGGATTTAGTGTCTGAAAAGATCAAGGCAATCACGTTCAATTAAGACCAACCACCATTGTGGTACTAAACTGTCCTCCATACATGTAATAGCAATTGAAGTTATTAAGCTCAGGGTTGCAATGCATTCACAAAATGCTGAATATAAACATTAGCCTTGGATGCACTCGCCAGTGTAGACTCAGGTCTTTCACGATTGGTTTGTGGATGGATCGGCAGAATAGCTGCTGTCTGACATCCCACTTCCATCAAACAGACTTGCTGTATCAGCAAGCCCCACTTGCTCCCTGTGGTTAGCTCCATGCCACCTTCCAGCTTTCTGTTTATTAAACTGAAGCACTGTTTGATTTTTTTTTTTGATTTTTTTTTTTTATAAACACAGCATAATAAAAGCAACCATGTGACTTTATTGCATTATTCTCCTAGCAGTAATATTACCTGCTCTTGCTGTTAGGGAATGTATTCAAGTCAAGTCACCTTTATTTATATAGCGCTTCATTCAATAAAGTTTGTTTCAAAGCAACTTCACAGTAATAAACATTAAAATAACGATCAATGCTGCAAACTTCATCAAATATGCGACAAATTCTAATTCTGCTGTAAAGCATATCTATAGACTGCAGTAGTGTCATTATTCAGCTCAAGTCAGTTCAGTGTTGATTCATTTCTTTTAAACCCCAACTAAGCAAGCCAAATACAACAGGAACCCAAACTCCATCAGGTGACAGAATTGGAGAAATAAGGCTGCATCGCAAGTCAGATTATGGATTAATATCATTAAAAAAAATTCATCCAGCTCCTTCGGCTTGAAGATCGGGATACGTCACGTCAACATTTGGTGGGACGAGGAGTTGTAGTATGTTCCGCAGAGCTGCTGTTTAGCTAGTAATGGACCGACGCTTACCAATTACTCATGGCGAAACTCCGTTAGGTCAGGGTGAGCATAGTGGTTCAAGCCTTGTGGTTAAAGAGCTGGACTGTTTACCAAACGTTTGTAGGTTTAAACCCCACAGCAATTGATCTTGGTGACGTTTTCCTGGAGAGTGTGTGTTGGTGTATTAGTGACTGTGAAATATCTGCATGTTTTAGAGTGCATTCAGACACTGTTTCACCATTGATACGGCTTTCGTCTCGCCATGCCTGAAAAGCAACATGAAATTTACTTTGTCAGTTTAAAGTCACTTTGACGACTTCATCGTTTGACAGATACGGGAATTCATCAAGGTAATTGGAGCGGAAAGATTCCCTTATTTTGCTTGCCCAACAGAGCAGAGTGATGTGCTTTTATCTGACACTCCCTGTAATTAAAGATAAGAACCTTAATATTAAAACCATCTAGAGAAGCCAATCACATCCACAGCCAGCTCCTGCAAGCCACAGACTATAGAATATATACAGTGTTGTGTGTGTGTGTGTGTGTGTGTGTGTGTGTGTGTGTGTGTATATATATATATATATCGAGAGGTTTTTTGTAACCGTATCAGCAAATTATTCACTGAAATGTTAAGCAATCAAGTTTAAGTATCAAAACAATGGTATATCTTAGTTAAGGGCTAAACGGTGTCCACAAGGCACAGCATTAAGCAATTAACTGTTCAAACTTATCCAAATCCACATGAATGGCCCATTTGGTGCTCAGTACTGCAATGTCCGAAAGTCTGTCCTGTCTCAATGTGTTTCTCATTTGTGTTTTCAGTTCAATGCAAGTAAGACAAATTTATTTCACTGCGGTGTTCATCTGCAAAGTCAAGAATAAGTGAAAGAGGTTGCCAATGTTTACTAGACAGTGGACTGGCTTTGACTCTCTGAACAGTGACAATTGTTGTTCAAAACTTGCTTCTCCCATTGACATAGCTTTGAAAAGTGACAATTCTGCATTTGTCTCCTCTTTTGGATATCCATAGTGATGAAAAATAATTGTCAGGTCCTCTTTGCTGTGCGTACTAGAGCTGAGGATGTCGTTAAGCAATCAAAGTGTTAATGTAAATTTTATGAAATCGCTCTTGGATCTCATTAATATTGTTGTACCGGATGCCGAAATGCAATTCCTTATAATAGTCCTTGACTGAGGCCAAATTCGGCCCAGTCACCGTTGCTCTCCTCCATAGACGTTGCTGGCCGCAGTAGTTGTTCTTATCGCACAATTTGATTGTGAACTCCTAAAGCTGCTGAAAGTGATGATCAATTCTCATTGCTAAAATAAAAAGTGCAGAGATTGTGGTAGGCTTTTTACACTGGAATAATGTAAGGTGGATGACTGTTGCAGTTTAGACAGTACATTACACTGTATGAGAACTTGTCACATCAAAATGCAAGGGAACACTAAGGGAAAATCGGTGTCTGATGTCAGCAAACTACTTGCCTGTCCCCTGACTCGCACGCCGGTTTCAGAAATTTCACTAACGTGTCAACGTTAGTTTCAAAATTATGTATGTCCTTGAGAGCCTTTGTGCGGCTGCTATCTGAATGGGGCTGAAATGAATGGGACTGCTATCTGACATCTTGTGTCACTAAGAGATTTCAGTGTGGTAGATTTACCTGAAAAAAAAGGTAAAGGTTCTCGCAAAGACATAAAAACAGCATGTCGTTTTGCTGACCCCTCGATGAAGTTATAGAGAGATTGAACATTGGTCAGCATGTGTCTCCCAGTTGTATTGGTGTGACAGACATCCACAAAGTAGAGGTTGAGGAAATGCGAGTGACAATGGACATATATCGCTAGGATATATCAACGGATTTTCGCTTAAAATGCGTGTAGCTACACCACGGTAGGTTCCACGCATACTTGCCGCACCATCGTAACGTTGCGCTTTCAAGTTACAGATATCAAGATTAAATTGTTTAAAGATTCACCATCTCAAAGATTCACCATCTGTTCTGTCAGTTTGATAAAATCTGTCGACAGATCCTTAAACCACTGCTCATGCCTACTTATGTCTTGCGTTTCATCCGCAATGAGGGCAAAAATTCTGGCTTCATGCATTCTTTGTACGATGTCAATTTTAACCTGACCAGCCATTATATTGATCATCTCATTCTGGTGCTTGCCTATGAACATAATTAAATCTCTCTCTCTCTCTCTCTCTCTCTCTCTCTCTCTCTCTCTCTCTCTCTCTCTCTCTCTCTCTCTCTCTCTAATTAGCCTTTTAATTAGTTGGTTATCAGTGGCCCTTATATCCATCAACTGTGATTTCCCAGATTTTCTGATTCATCCGTTTCATCGTGACCACAAAGAGCAATACCAGAGCGACAACAGAAGAGCAAAGTCTTGCATAATTTTTTTTTTCAGATATTCTCTGTTCTCATCCTCTCTCTTTGCGTGTTCACTGCTGATTTGAGTGGCTACGCTCCCATCGGGAGTTCTCATCTTCTGAATGAGTGACACTTGTCTGCTCAGTCACCTGTCCTCCATCAGCAATTTCTGTTTTTGTTTTCTTGAAATAGTTATCCATAGTGGCGGCTGGTGGGTTTTAAAATAGAGGAGGCACACAACATTTTAGCACTCTGATTTTTTTTAACTACTTTAATAAGGCTTTTTTATTCACTTAAATACCTGAGTATTTCTAGAAAATGACACAGACATCAAGACAATATAAATATAAGTTCACTCACCTAGTCCTAGCTTATCACTTGAAGCAAAAAATCCATCCTTCTGTCCTTTTAAATGTCCGTGTTAAAAGAGCACGTTTGGTCGTTTAGTGAAGCTGATTGCTGTAGCCTATATCAGAGACTATTTATATAGAGACATGCCACTTCCTCAATCCTTAATACAACTATATAGGGAAAACCCGTAACGCCAAAGATGGCAGTTGTATGCACATGCCCCACCCCTCCCGCTGGAAAGCCAATCGTCTGCTTTTAACAGTCAAGCCGGAAAACATTTAAGCCTATCGTCTGGTTCCACCAACGCATGCGCACAGTTGAGGTTTGCGACAGCGGAAAATATGTTACTGTTTGAAAAGGCGGCAGATTTGATATGTGTTAGTTGTGTAAATATCAGACATCCCAAGTCTCCCGGAAGTTCCGGGAGTCTCCCGCAGATTGATAGCGGCTCCCTGATGACCGCAAATTAGTTCAAATCTCCTGGAATCTAGAGCGAGCGAGCAGTAGCGCGCGCACGACAGAGAGCGAGAGAACCCTTGCGCATGCGCAGTAAAAGTATAACCTGTGGGGAAAAAAGCGTTTTAAACCTTATTTTGGGGCAAATTCATCAAACTTTTTCAGCGATTTTTATCATATTTTATTAGTGTTTGTATACATGCAGTTTTTTATGTCCCGGTGACCAGTGAAAGTGCAGTTCTGAGTCTCTGCCCATTCATTTAGATAGGAGCCTGGTCTTGTTAGTCCGAAATAGCTGCCCGGAGGCGTTGCCAAGATGGCGGCCGAGTGGCATGACTTGCCTAAAAGGACTTTGCCTATATTCAACTTAGGCATGGGGTTTTCCTTTATTTTTAATTTGTAGCTGTGGTTTAAATGTTAGTTTTGTAAATTAGTTTGCGATCAAATATTCAATATCTCTACTCTCCATAGTTACATCAGCTATAGCAATTCAAACTAATATCACGTAATTTATGTCTTGTTGATGATTGGTTGATATACCAAGGGAAGCTAGCCTCATCTGTTACTTTTCTGAAGACTCCTTATCATTAAAAAGTGAAATACTCTATGGTGATTGGCTATTTTTTTTTTTTTTTTTTTTTACCAACAGAGGCACAAGTCACCGGCTATGGATTTGCCTCCCCTCCCTTTCTCAATCCCCTCAGACTCGCGTTTCGCAGATTCAGCACGTTCTGGCGCGCAGTGGTTACACTTACAGAGGTGAAATTACAAACAAGAAATACACAGTCTGAGACATACAATTTTGGGTAGGCTGTACCTTCCTTGCCTCCCCTGACGAGCCGCCACTGGTTATCCAGCGTATTGGAATGCGTAGCCATTTTGTCCCATCATTTAGTTTTCCCTAATAGTCATACTAACTACAAACTACAAACTAATAAGTAATCTATTGCTTATAGCAGGGCTCAACATAAAACCCCCAGGGCCAGTAGATCAGAGTTTTGCTGGCCCCTTCTATATTTTTACTGGCCCTGAAAGAAATAGAAGGAAAAGCAGTTTTCCATTAAACTGTATTTATTGTATAGGATTCATTTTTCTTGTCCCCTCACAATGACAGTAAACTAATTATTACATTACATGAGTGATGAGTTACATAGGCTACATTTTCACTTCAAAATGGCGAAATTAGACAAAAGTATATTAGTTTTATTGTCATACGTTTAACATTTATGACCTAAAAAACTGTCAATGAAGAAAAAATGAAGAACGCGCTGAATCTGATTATAACAAGACTGAAGCGAACACAAATTTGTGTAGCTTAGACTTAATCACACATTTTTAGGGGGGCTAGGCAGAAGTTTAGGGGGGAATTTGATTACACTATTTTTAGATAGCCCGTCGGCAGGCCGGTTATGCATTTTGCATATTGGTCGGCTTTTGTTGTAAATTTCCGGCAAACGAAACAGTACATGCCCTCATCGCCTTTCTCCACCCAGTTGTGGGTTTTCCATGACACTAGGAACTAGGACTGGGCGATATGGCCAAAAAATCATATCTCGCTATTTTTTGGTTAAATGCCGATATAAGATATATATCTCGTTACTTTCTACGTTTTTCTATTTGGATAAAGAAAATCTGTATTTATTTAAAAAAAATATATATTTCACATCCTGCTTAATGATATCCAAACAATGTTGATATTGAAGGATATGGAAACAAATATAGTGAATGTAATGTAGGCTATGCAATATATTATGTGCAAAAAGATGGTTAAAATCACATTACATTCTAACATTACAATCTAAAAACAAAAATAATGCTTTTGTTTTTAAAATGACTAAGGCTAAACTAAAAATGAAAACAAAAGCACAAACTAAATTATATTAGCCAATTTGATTACCCCGTTATAATGCTCACTTTCATAAAAACATAGGCCTACTTGTAGGTTTAAAATTCCACATATGGCACATTTATTGTCTCCAACAACAAATATTTTAGCAAGATGTATATTTTAGTCAGAATTATTGCGCTACTCTTCTATTGTGCTCGTCTGTTAGGCGGGCGTGCTCGCGGCGGCGCCTCGTTCACGGAAGCTTGAATTTTAGCGGAGATTCACTTGCAGAAGCTCGTCCTCTCCTGACAGTGAAATGGACATATTAATGGACATATTTGTTTGACTTTCTAACATTTACAGATGGAGAATGTACCTGTGAAATGTAAGTTAAGTACTGAGGAAAGCACCACGTCTCAAACGCATTAAACAGCGCAAGTATTTATCTGTCAGTCAGCAACAGCATCTGACAGGGCAAGCTGCTTTAAACTTGTTAACTATATCTTACCAGTTATTTTGAAGCGCTTAATATAAGCTTGTGTCATGTTTAGGACAGATTGTACTATGTTTTTTTACTGCAGGAGCTCACACTGCGTAGGCCTACTCCGCTATTTTCAGATGTGCTCGTATCAAACTACTGTATCGATATATCACATGACCGTTCTTATCACACCGGTGCAGTACGTGCGAAAGGGTTAATGTGATGTGATGCAGCCTAACATAAAACTAATGACCAAACTATGAACTTAGTAGAATAGCTATGAATGACCTAGTTGAATTGAAAAATAAAAGAGAAAACCAAGATCTCTTAACATTTAAGCATTTTTGCTGCCTTTTTTAATAATTCTGCCTATATTATACAGGGCTTTTTGATTTTTTTTTTTAGGTATAAGGTGTCTTGGCACTCTGTTTTACACTTATAATTTGGAAGATCTACTGGCCTGAGCACAAATTAACAAAAGGAAGCTTATTCAGTGGTCTTAAAAGGCCATTATCCTGAAAGTTTTACTTGAGATGGAAAAACGTTTTTCATGAATATTGTTTTTTAAGTGATTTGACACTAAATTTCAATATTTCAGCTGGGCTCCTAGGCTGAAATCATTCAGGAGGTCCTAAAGAATCTTCATGTAAAATTTGGTGCTTTTATCACCTCGGTAACGGTATTATTTAATATGTGCACTACCCAACTGGACTATATTGCCTCATTCCATATCGTTTAAAAAAAATCGATATACCGGTATTGTACAAACTCGATTTACCGCCCATCCCGATAGGAATGTCCTCTTTCTCGTATCAGCCTCGTAGTTCTTTGACATTTTAACACGTTATAAATAACCTGAAGCAGTGATGTAGTGGTGCCTGGAGAAGTGGGTATACTCAATTTATGCCCCCAATATTTTTTTAAGCGTCCCAGCAAAGGATGAACGCTCTGTGTTAGGTATACGCAATGCCGACTGAAAAAGAAGTAGGTATACTGCGTATACCCTGCACTACACCACTGACCTGAAGTAACATTGACACTCTTCGTGCCACTGTATATGACGTTTGCTGTTTGTTTTGTTGATGGTGACTGGCCAATCAACTAGCCCGACTACTGGCCCCGGGCCATCGGGCCATTGCTTATGTCGAGCCCTGGCTTATAGTCAGACCGTACTATGGTTATATAAACACCATTTCGGGTTGAATTTAAAGCAAAATTAGCAATATTGTAATGTATACCTTTACTGTGTTATACAATTATTCATACAGTGATAAGATTTTGGTTATACCGCCCACCCCTAATAGACACACTCACTGAGTTAAAATGTATAGCAGCCAAGTGGACATTACCCATCCAGCTCTCTGTAAGATCAGAACTGCTGTTCTTTTACTGGATCATGTCAGAGTTTATGCTTACATTGTGAAGAGCAAATTGAACCAAGGTTTGCAGATCCTAGATAAGCTCCTTCGCCCATGAAAGCCAAGATCGGGGCACACAGGAGGAGTGATATATCATCCACAATGTCTGGGCCTGCCAAAGGGCTGGAGCATAATGAGATTGATCCTGATATGAAATAGCACCATGTCCAGTTTTTCTTCAAGCTTTGCAATCAGACTTTGGAAGCAGAAGAAAGTATAGCGGAGGGTTAGAAGAGAGTTTGAATCATAGAGTGAGAGAGTGAACTCTTAAAGGTAGTGGAAAAGGTTAGATGGATAAAGGGGTTTTACAAGGATTCATGCTGTGAAACGGTCACAAATGTACTAAAAATGAATTTGTGACAATATTTAAAGAATATTTCCTTTAAGCGTCACACTAAAACTTATTTGAAAGTTTGCTTTATTGGCTATCAGTCTATCTTTAGATTTATTGGTAACAGTGGCAAAGTGTGAACAAAAATAGTTTAAATTTAAATGTAAAATTTTATGTAAATAAGGCTTTTTCAGAATGGGAGACATCTCCTGGTGGAATGTTGATCATTATCATGAATCTTCATCATTTATACGGCAAGCGTAAAGTGAGCATGTGGCGACGGTCGGAATAAACTTCTAAATTGAGATAACTGAAATCTAGACTATTTTGATTATGCAATTTGGTGGTGAAAAAAGTCATTTGTCTTCTAAGCGTTTAATTTTCGGAGCCATTGGCTCCCAAGGAATTCATTTTATCTGGAGCCCTGATTGTAGCAGAATGAAGTGATTGTCTGTTTATATAATAGAAAAAAAAAAGTTCTACCAACAAAGTAAAACCTGCACAAGCCGTTAGATAAGAGAGAAATAAACTGAGATAGATTTAGCATTTCTCTACCACATCTGTTAATGGAGTGATCTAAAGTAAGACATCCATTGATTCTAGACACCCTGCTGTTTATTTATTTATATTTTTATTTAACAGGAGCAGCTGGAGTTGGCATATCAATTACCACACGCACACCATTAATCTGAAAAACACTGCTGCCACTACGTTAGTCATTACACAAGTTCTTACACAATGAAAGTTTTCAAAGAACAGAACTAGATGCTCATTTACTCCCCACAAGATGGGTGAAACGACTCATTTACATTTCCTCATTTTAAGGTGACAGTTTGGAGAGAAGCGATTACTTCTTTGATTAATTAGGTAGTCTTCATTTTTGCCCGATGCTTTCCTTCCAACAATATGCAAATTATATGAAAAGTCTATACATAATGTATGCTATACAGCAATGTTACAAAATAAAGTACTGTAGTAATGCAAAATAAAGGAGTAGAAACAATACGAAAGTCAGTATCACTCTGCATATATATCAACTTTCATCAAGCATTATGGATGTAATATTTAAAGATAAAGTACTTGCAGTATTATGAATTATGGTGTTTCGCTTGAAAAATTAAAGCAAACGTTTAATAAATGTTCTATTTATTTATTTTATGTACACTGCTGTTTAAAAGTTTGTGGTCAGAATTATTTTTATTTAATTTAAAGAAATGATTACTTTTATTCAACAAAGAAACAATAAAATTGATCAAAAGTTACAGTACAGATATTTACAACATTACAAACGATTTAAATTTTCAAAAACGATTTCGATCTTAAATTAATGTTCTTTTGAACTTTTTACTCCTCAAAGAATCGTTAAAAAAATCATGGTTTCCACAATAATATTAACCCGCACAACTGTTTTTATCAACATTGCAAATAATAAGAAATATTACTTGAGTTCCATGTCAACAAATTAGAATTATTTCTGAAGGATCATCATCATCATGTGATGTGACACTGAAAACTGTAATGGCTTCTGAAAATTCAGCTTTGCCATCACAGGAATAAATTACCTTTTAAAATATATTTTATTTTAAATTGTAATATCATTTCATAATTGAATGGCTTTACTGTATATTTAATCAAAAATATCTTGTTGACTTTCCAAAACATTCACAAAATCTCACTGCCCCCAAACTTATAACTTGTATAGTAACAATTTACATTGTATAGTCTCATTTGTTAACATTAATGTATTAAAATAACAATGAGCAATACATTTGTTACAGGATTTGTTAATCTGTGTTAATGTTTGTTAATGAATTTGTTCATGTTAACAGTGCATTAACTAATTTTAGCAAATACAACTTTTAATTTTAATAATTTATTAGTAAATATTGAAATTAAGATTAAATGCTGTAGAAGTGTTGTTCATTCTAGTTCATGTTAACAAAATGAGTTATCTAATGAAACATTGTAAAGTGTTACCAAATAAATTTTTGCAGCCATAGTCTGCTTGATTTTGAGTTTTTGAAGTTTTGGAGATTTGGAAGGGGATTTTTGATGTTCAGTGGAGTGGTAAAGTCAAGTCTTGTCTTGTATAAAGCACCCGTGTCTTCCATCCTTTTGACACAATTTCAGTAAAAAGAGAGGTGCAAGGTTTTTTATTTCCTTTCTCTTTTCCCATGGGGACGAAATGAAAGAGGGGTGAAATGGGGGGTTGTGCTGTCTCTTGAAAGATAACATGTTGAATTGTTTCATTTAGCCTTTGACCCTTCCACAAGCCCTTTGGAAAAAGTGTACCTGTGTATGTTTTGTGTGTGTGTGTGTGTGTGTGTGTGTGTGTGTGTGTGTGTGTGTGTGTGTTTGTAATCACGCAGATCATCAGTCACACTGGTTTGGTCAAAGTGGAATGGAATCTCACTCCTGTTTCCTTATTGCATTTCTCCTCATCATTTCCTCTGCGTTTGTGTGTGCTTTCTAAGCATGCGCCTCTATGGATGTGTGGACTCATTCCATGCCAATGTGAAAATGCCCTCATTCACTGGGGAATTCTAAAGCCATGATCAGCCTCTTTTCATTCCCTACGCTCGTGCTGCGGAAACAAAAGAGAAGGAAAATGGTCTCTGGTTCTCTAGCGCCACCCTTTCATCACCGTTGGTCTTCAGTGGCCTTCATTTACTAAATTTAGACACTTTATGATCAAGATCCACTCCCCAAATTGAGCAGGGGACCATTGTAAAGTATCTGCAAAACAGCATTGTGATCAGAAACTTGTACGAAACTCCATAACTGCTTCCGCGAAAAGGGTCCTTCATTGTTATTCAATGTAGATCTCTTCCCACTGTCCCGGCAAACTCTCACACCAGGTTCCTTCTGCATCTTCTGCATATTTATGAGCCCACATTCTGATACCACAAATCACATTTTGAGTCACGTCTTGTGGAGCCGAGGGGATGATTATGTATTGGCTGTGTGCATGGCATTGGGGAGCGATGGATGCCACGCTAAGTGTGTGTGTGTGGAGGGTTAAAAAAGCAGACGGTAAGTGTTGTGAATAGAGAGAGAGATTAATGAGACAGACTTAGTCTCGTTCGATGACAGCAGGGATACAGATGTCCCAGCACAGTATGTGGCCTCCGAACAAAACTACTAGAGCTACAGAGAGAGAGAGATAAAGTTAAGGAGAAGCAGAGAGGGGAAATGGTTACATTTTAAGGTTTTTTTTTTTTTTCATAAAGCAAACAAGACCTATTTGTCGGACCATTAAGATAAAATATTAAATAAATTATAATTAACACACTTTCTGATTCATATTTAATAATGTATGCTTAGTAAAATCCAGTTCCAAAATGATTTCAAAATAAAAAGGCTTTATTTCGATGTTGTTTGAGAACTTGAATTTGGTCGACATTAATTATAATTGATTGAGTCCTTTTTTCATGGATTTGTTGTATGTTCGCCCCCCTTGAAAACAGTACGATTATGCTACAGCAGTGCATTTATATCATATTTCCACATTTTTTTAGGAATTTGCATTTGTCTTTTTTTTTTTACATTTCCTCTGTTGTAACTTTAATTTGATGGACCCCAACAGACCAGTGGACACGTCTTTGCCAATTTTTTTTGTTGTGAACGTGAGTGTCCTTTTACTTGCTGAACAGGATCATGGGTAATGTCTTATATCAGAGGCAGGTGTAGGTAGTGAGAGTTAAAGATTATTTCACTCAGCTTCTCAGTCCGCACCCCACATTGTCTCCCCCTTATCTCACTCCACCAGTCCTTCTTGACAGCGCTTATAGAAGAAGTCACAGTTGCGACAATTAGCCTCGCTGTAATCCCGTAGCTTGTCTGGTCCTGTGGCAACACCACCTGTCAGGACACAAGGCCTTTGTTGAGGTGTGAGAGGCTTTTTCTAAATGTCCAGTGTCAGAATGCCGGCATGATGTCGGAAAATTTTCTCCGATTTGTGTCCTTCTGAACTCATTCAACTCAAAATATATATATATATATATATATATATATGTATATATATATATATTTTTTTTTTGAAAATGAGCATGTGGGATGTGTCTGTCTGAGTATGTGTCTCTTTCTTTGTATTTCTGTCTGTTATTGTAACCACATTGACACAAAGCTTTTTGTTCAAGATCTTTTGAAGGGATTTAAAAGGGTAAGGAAGAAATGATGACTAGATACAGTTCTGGCAGGTGTACAAAGGGTATTGTAATATTTTTATTTATTTGGTAGATGCTGTTATTCAAAGTGAATTAATTTCAAAGAACACTTTCAATGCTTTGAATTGTATATAACTATCATTGCTTATACTATTATTGTATAACCAATAAATGTAAATGAGTTTGTTACCCTGTGAATAAAAGCCAGGTATTTGCATTGACATAACATTTCACCCCAAAATCATGAGGGGAAGAAAAAAATAACAACAATATTTAAACATGTTTAAACATAATGAACATAATGAATAAAACCCAGCCAAGAGCGGCCCACTTTCACCATGGGAAACCAAAATGTAAAGCAGCCAACGTCTCTTTGTTTTGTTTTAACAGTATGTGCCATTTCCAAATAGTCCATTGAGTTTTTGACTGTTTTAAAATCAGGGCCTTGACTGGATTGTAGAATCTTCACTGTTGTAGTAGCATTCATTCTCTTGTCCGTGAGACACTTCAGTGTAAATTTGCCCTTGCAATTTCTGAAAACCTTTCACCAATCTTGCAGGAAAGTGCAACAGGTCCTCTTGCAGTGTTGTCCTATTATTTTGCACCATCCACTCTTGCTTTAAATTTTAACTAAATGCCCAGTCCCTCCAGATAAAAACCAGTCCCGCAGCATGATGCTGCCACCATAGTACTTCACTGCTTGTTTTTGGTAGGTGTTATTTTTTTAAGATCTGCAACACATCACTTAGAATGTTGGATATAATGTCTATATTTCTGAATTCCACAATTTTCCCGCGCACACAAATACGCAAACAATGCCAATGATAGAAGATGTGCTTTGTCTCCTTCAGCAAGGCCCACCTTAGGGACAAGCTGTCAACAACATCCGTCACATCACCTAAACAAAGCACATGCTGAAAGTGAGATGGAGAAAGCGAGACAGGGGATTATTAAAATAAAAGCTCTCAATGGTAAGATTTATTCTTTAGACACCCGCTAGATGCATTTGGCTTTTCCTGTGCAAGCAAGCAAGCAAGCAAGCAGGTAAGCAAGCAAGCAAGGTAAGCAAGCAAGCAAGGTAAGCAAGCAAGCAAGGTAAGCAAGCAAGCAAGGTAAGCAAGCAAGCAAGGTAAGCAAGCATCTGAGGTATCAAACTTGTGGAAACAGTCTTTGTAGTTTGGACACTGTTCCTCTCTTTTCCTCTGGTCCTCTGGAGGCTGGTCCCTCGCATCGTGGTCAGTACAGCACATCATTAATGCCGGTCTGATTGACAGCTAAACTGACAGCCAAGCTGTTTGGACATTGTGGGTGGAAACCCTTTTTTTTCCCTCATTTCCCTAAAGAAGACTGACAAGCGCACAAAAGAGACAGGAGGAGAAATTACATGTTCAGATCAGTGTGTGTGTGAGTGTGTTCAGCACATGAGCACTATTTGTGCTGAGATACTTTATTTAATCAGCAATTCCAATGGGATCTATGTCGTTGCACAAACCCGGACGAGCTCCCGATTTTGTAACGTCTATAGGTCAGTGTTTCCCAACCCTGTCCTGGAGGCACATCCAACAGTGCACATTCAAACTCTTCCTAATCAGACACAACAGATTTAACTCTTCGGCTCGTTCACTCTCAGATAAAAATTATACAAATGCTGTCATTGGGACAATACCCTTTAAAAGCATTCTAATATGTACCGTTTAGGTATAAACTCTTTAGGTACGATGTATACATTTTGAGTGTTGGTAAAAATTCCAAGATCTGAAATTTATTGGTTGGATAAAGGGGGGGCATATGCTTCCGGAGGGTCATGATTGTCCTGCAGAGTTTCCAACCTGCCCTGACACACTTCCCTGGAAGTTTCTAGTAATCATGAATACCTTGATTAGCTGATTCAGGTGTGTTTAATTATGAATGGAGCTAACCTGTAGGATTGTGTCCCTATCTCAAATCTGATACCTCTGCTCTAGGACTGTAAAGGCTGTGATGTCGGGTCAGCAGATATATAGAGTATCTGTCAGCCAAGTTTTTGCGGTGTGTTCCACACCGTTGACACGATTCACACCACCATGGGCAGCTTTTCGGTCGATTGAGAATGTTGAATCAGCATCAGAGCTGTTGTTGAGAGAGACCACTCCGATTGTTTAGCTAAGTGAATCAGTGCACGAGAAGAAAAACAGAAGTGACAAAAGCAAGCAAACAATAAAGTCACCAGAGCACAAACAAAAGGCTCTTCTAATTTCACACCTTCTAATCTGAGCATTCCAATACAAGAATATTTTCATAACATCATGAACTTCTGGAATGAAGAAAGTGGAGACCAACTGTTGAACATGATTCATATTCAAAATAAGAAAGCGCTGCAGTCCTAGACTGTGTCTGAAATCGCCCCCATGCCCTTAAATAGGGCACTATTTGAGGGGACAGCCATTTGTAGTTGTGTCTGAAACCATAGTGGACGTTATTGAGTGCACTCGTTCAATCCCACGATGCTCCGCAATAACGAGTGTACAACCGATGCACACTCAAAGGCTAACCCAATGCTGTGAGTTGCGAGCCAAAAAAATTCTCACGTCTGAGCAGAAGATATATATATATATATATATATATATATATATATATATATATATCCATTCATTTGCCAAACCTTTGGTTCAATGTGGGTACAGCATAATATCATACAGGAATAAATTCCTTTTTAATTGATTATTAACTGGTTTAAATAAGATTTATACATCGTTCCCATGACAAAGTTCAAGATAAATTGTTTCATCTTACTACTGGAGCTGCCAGTTCGCCAAGTTTCAAATAATTATTAAACAGCAAGCACAAACTACGCAAAACTACCCTTCTGGCCCACTCATTGTCCGAATTCGCTCACTCTTTTTCATTCACTCCCTTATTAAGTGAACTATATTAGTGGACTAATGTAGGGAATAGTGAATGGGGGTATAGGGGGCGATTTCGGACACGGCCCTAGTTCCGATTACCCTTTTAGAATGAGGAATACAGACTACTGGCACCTGCTGTTATAGAAAGTTATTTCCTCTCATGCAGACGCATACGTGCTAGCTCTTTTTGGCCCAGACAAATGCAATGCAACAATACAGTCTGCTTTCATCACAGCGTGTTCTTTGATGTTGGCTTGGTGTGTCACAGCCTAGTATCATGGAAATATATAGCCTAACTCTTGGTTTTTTGATTTTAAAAGTTATTTGTTCCCACGCAAACATTACATTGCCCCTCCCCCCAGACCATCACTTGCATTACTTTATATTAGGAATGCACCGAAACTTCGGCTGCCGAAAATTATCGATCGAAAATAGCATTTCAAAATAGCAAGAGAAAAAAGGTTTCACTCTGGCTCAGCATGTTTTGTGACTTTGCGAGCGGTTGGGCCTCCGAAGATGCACAACTTTATTTACTTAATTTTCGGTTTTCGGCCAAGTGCATCCAGAATTTTCAGTTTCCGTTCGGCCCAGAATTTTCAGTTAGGTGCATCCCTGCATTATAGCATATCCCTTGGACAGCAAAACAGAAGAGATGGCAAGGATATGTTGAACTGCATGAATAGTGCTTTTTTTGCCTGCTTCCTTTCCAATGCTAACAAACATCTATCTTGTCAAGCCTGGGGTGACCTCCGCACAATGTTTCAATTTGGGCTCACTGACAGAGCCATCACTTGCCTCCTTTCTGTCAGACTCTTCCAGTCCACAACAAATGCAGCTAAATAATGCAACGTGCCCTTGACTTTACACACTCCTCTGATCATCCTTTTAAACAAATCTGTGCCCAGAGCCATAACATCTAAAGTGTTGTCAACTTTGGGTTGAAAAAAAGCAGGACACATATATTTAAAAGACAAATTATTGCCGATGATAAGAGAGAGAGGGATGGAGGAAAAAGAGGGGGAAGACGAGAACAAGAAACAGGGCATTGGGGCATAGAGTGTGTAGTGGGATAAAGTATAGTGTATGTTTTTGTGCTGAATGGTGAAAATTGTATCAGATTAATTTGAGGCTCAAATCACAATGTCGAATTGAATTACTAATGAAAATGGTTCATATTTTTGGTGTACACAATCTCGAGCCAAAAGTGTTGTAGAAACTAATTTACTGTCCTGCGTAGCACTGACACATTACACATACATAGAATTATAGCATTACCTTCTGTATGCTTTCCCGCAATTTCATTAGAAAGTGCATGTTGTTCATTAGTGTTATTTGGTGCGTGCAATTAAATTTCACTGTGACATGGAACGCATGTAATAAGTGACCAATTTATTTAAAGTTAACTTGAACTCAAAATTGAGCATATTTATATTTGGCTCCATTTTAAAGGTTTCAAAAGTGACTTAAGCATTAAATAACCTAAATGAGCTTTGATCACACCTGTGTGCAAGGATAAAATAGTCACACCTGTTCTCTAACCTTGTTCTTAATTTAATGATGGAAGTTGAGGTCCTATGTTATATGAGATGTCCTTTATACGTGTGTGCCCTCGTTCTGTCTTCACATGCAGCCTACTTGCTTATTTTCCATCAAAATACAATATAGTGTAAATAAAATGATTAAAAAAAATCATGAATGACACATTGCAAAATTATGCCAGCTTTTTTTGAAAGGTTTAAACCAAGGGGGGCAAACCAGTGTTGTTTTAGTATTCATATTTTGAATTGGATTTTATTTATTTTATTTTTAATTTTAGTTTAAGTTTTAGTAATTTAGTTTTCTTATACTTCTATCTTGCTTTATTTCCATTTTAGTTTAATAATTTTACAACTTGAACTTATTTCAATTAGTTACAAGTGCACCATTTCTGACTTCATTTTCATATAGTACTTTGTTTTATTTCAGATTTATTTCAATAAACTTTTAGCTAACACTAACAACACTTCAAGAAACTGTTCAAATAAATTGAAGGTCAAGCTCTTATGTGGAGTGTTATGTGTGTGATGCCTGAGCTGCTATAGAAATGGTTTTACAGTACACCACTAGACAACTCCTGCCCTGAGATCGTACTGAACTCATCGTGTGCTACCTAGTGTTTCCTTTAGCCACGCATTTTTCCGTCACCAAGCAATCTTTATGGTGACATTTACAGAATGTCTTTCTTTGAGTGTAAACATCAAAGAAATATGATGTTGCCTTTTGCAGTTACAGATCAGTTCAGCTTCCTATCCTGACCTGACATTTTTGTTGTTGTCGTTAATTTGTTTTATGAAGGACAAGTTGCTTATGTTGGCTTATGTTTTTTTTTTTTTTTTTGCTTGGAGAATTTGTTAGTGCAAAGATTCTTTAGTATCTGGACAGTACGCAACTCTGTACTTTTCTCTATCCCTATCTGTTTCTTCTAGAACATGCTGGCAGAGAAGGTGGAGCAAATGATGGAGTGGAGTTCCCGACGTTCTGTGATCCGTATGAACGGGGATAAGTTCCGGCGGTTCGTCAAAGCTCCACCCCGGAACTATTCCGTTATTGTGATGTTCACCGCGCTACAACCTCAGAGACAATGTTCTGTCTGCAGGTGAGACACACACATTCATCTTTTAGTGTCTGTCTTCAGGTATAATGCTGTATTTACTGAAGTAAAACAATAACACCAGGCGTAAACACGGACATATATTAAGATTTGATCTGCCCCAGAGCACCACCGGAGAGCTTTCTACATCTGTCTATTCCCAAGCAGCCTCATCCCAGACATCATT
The DNA here is from genome assembly GCA_030578255.1 of Tiaroga cobitis. Classification (NCBI taxonomy): domain Eukaryota; kingdom Metazoa; phylum Chordata; class Actinopteri; order Cypriniformes; family Leuciscidae; genus Tiaroga; species Tiaroga cobitis. Next base: position 11,972,115 of record CM060591.1, read on the forward strand.
CCCATCTATTTATCCCACGACAGCTACTTAGCCCCCATCCGCTCACCTCACATCCATCTCTCCCCTCATTATCCTTCAATCGTTGGCTAAAATGACTCCGTGCTCGCACAGTCGTGTTCCTCAGCTGAATATCAAGCCTTGGAGTGTGAACCACTCCCTCTAGTCCTATTCAGAATTCAGAACATCATCTACCAGCTTCATTGAATAAAGATAACGGAGTGGAACAGTCATGTGTGCTACCAAAATAGAGGAAGTTAATTTAAAGCAGATCGACCTTTAAGAGCCCACTCACCCGATCACGTCAACATGACCCCTAATGCTTTTTTAATTATCTGCTGTCTACTCAAATCACATGTTTATGTATTCTCATTTTTTCCTCCTTATTTGCCCTCAATCCCCATCCCTGTCAATTCTTAATTGATTTCTTTCTCCCTTCATTATTTTGTCTTGAATAGGTAACAATGGTTGACTAATTTATTAGAAGTTGAACAGTCTATCTGTAACTTTAGCCGTTAGATAGTTTGCTTGGAAAAGTCTTTAACTTCATCCCCACTATAGCATTGTTGCTACATCCATATAGATTCAGACATATTTCTTAAATCAACTAGTCATTCAACCTCACTTTCATGCCTGTATGTTGTCCAAGAGTCCTTAAAAGTTTCAAAATGTCTTAGTCACTTTCAATTGAAGGCTGTAAAAAGTCTTTAAGTATCTTAAATAGCATGGGGGGAAATTCTTAAATGTCATAATCAGAGAACAGGAATTGCTTCTCAAATACCGAGTCAGTGCTGTGCTTTTTGTCATCTCCCCAAAGGTTTTCATGAAATGCCATTTTACCCATGTCACGAAGGACTTTGCTCTCCAGAGCACTTTTGACTGCAGTAAAGTCTCAATGACAGATCAGTTAACGTCAGCTCGGCCCTCGCTTCTTAAAAATGGACACTCAGCATTACATGAAACATTAATGTGTATAATCATGCATATTTAAACATGTTTGTTTTTACCACCTGCTGAGTGCTCTGCGTTATTGATGTTTATGGGTGCATTTCGTTTATTGATGCATTTAACAAGTATTTAAACCGGACGCTTTCAATCTGTAAATGTATGTTTATTTAGCACTATTTGGATGATATTTCTTGTATACAATTATGAACATGGTTGTGTTGTGTCCAGTCAACTCGGCTCTTTCTTGCAAGAAAACGACATCTATGAAAAGTTTTAGTCTGGATTCAGGCCACATCATAGCACTGAAACTGCGCTTGTAAGAATCACAAATGATTTACTTTTAGCTTCGGACCAAGGCTGTATCTCAGTTCTAGTTTTACTTGACCTTAGTGCTGCGTTCGACACTATAGATCACATAATACTCTTAGATCGACTCCAAAATTACACTGGTGTTCAAGGACAAGCATTGTTGGACCAAGCTGGTTCAGGTCATACTTATCTGACCGCTACCATTTCGTCTACTTAAATGGAGAAAAATCGATCATAACTTCGGCAAACTATGGAGTGCCGCAGGGATCTGTGTTAGGCCCTTTATTATTCTCAATATATATGCTGCCACTTGGTAATATTCTAAGGAAACATGGAATTAGTTTCCATTGTTATGCTGATGACATTCAAATATATATTTCATCACGGCCAGATGAATACGCTAAATTATCCAAATTGACAGATTGTGTTAAAGATATAAAAGATTGGATGACGCGTAATTTTCTTTTATTAAATCCAGACAAGACAGAGGTAATACTTATCGGTTGTAAAAACCGTCCACAAAATCTTTCACAGCACGACTTTAACATAGTAGGATGCCCTGTTACTTTATCCGCTACAGTAAAAGACCTGGGTGTTACATTAGACTGCAACCTGTCTTTTGAAAAGCATATTTCATATGTTACAAAAAAACAGCCTTTTTCCACCTTAGAAACATTGCTAAGCTACGTAATATGCTATCAGTCTCTGATGCAGAAAAGTTAGTTCATGCATTCATGACCTCAAGACTAGATTACTGTAATGCTTTATTAGCTGGTTGTCCTGCATCTTCAATAAACAAGCTACAGTTAGTCCAAAATACAGCCGCTAGAGTTCTTACTAGATCAAGAAAATATGATCATATAACACCGATTTTATCATCACTTCATTGGTTACCTATAAAGTTCCGTATTAATTACAAGGTATTGCTTTTGACTTATAAAGCTCTAAATGGTTTAGCTCCAGTCTATTTAACGGATCTTCTATCGCCCTACAATCCATCGCGCTCTTTAAGATCACTAAATTCGAGGCTTCTGGTCATTCCTAGGATATCCAGATCCACCAAAGGAGGCAGAGCATTTTCACATTTAGCTCCGAAGCTCTGGAATAGCCTTCCTGATATTGTTCGTTGCTCAGACTCGCTCTCACAGTTTAAAACTAGACTGAAGACGCATCTATTTAGCCAGGCATTCATATAAATTTTTTATCTTACAGTTACTGTAAATTCGGCCTCTAGTTCATAAACGCCAGAGGAGAACTGGCCCCCGACTGAGCCTGGGTTCTCCCAAGGTTTTTTTTTCTCCATTGGGTCATCTGATGGTGTGTTAGGACACATTTAGGTCACTGGATGGAGTTTTTCGGTTCCTTGCCACTGTTGCCTTTGGCTTGCTCAGTTGGGGATATTCAAATTAATTAACCAATCATACCATTGATCAGCTCTACCAAACTTGGATGTCTTTTTTTCCAGTAATAAACAAACATTAAGTTGTTTTGATTGATACTGTGAAGCAGCTTTGATACAATCTGTATTGTGAAAAGCGCTATATAAATATACTTGACTTGACTTGACATGGGATACCTATCCTTTCATAAACTGATCCAGAGGGCATTGGGATCCCTGTAGAGTTTACTAAGATGGGAGTGTCTGTTGTCTGGATTTGGCCGTTACGGAAGGTAGTGACCTGGAGGTGCAGCATGTAACCCGAAATAAGACTTATTTATGTGCAGGGTGTGAAATCCAAATTAGCTCTCACTTGATATGTGTTGTTTGTCTATGCGAGTATATAGGGAAAAACATGAGATCATTGAAGTGATGTGAGTTCTTTTGATCCTACTTCATCAATTCTGTTAGTTTATGTATTTGTGGTGGACAACACAGTGACAATTTCCGGGAACTGGCAGGTGGACATCTTTGTTGCGTCTGCGAAAGAACATATACCTAATTAGCGGCATTGTCTGCTTATCTTTTATTCTCTTGTTCTCTTTATACTGTCCACCTAGTGTGGAATAAACAGCAATCAATGTAATAAGTAACAGTGAGATGACACTCCTGTAATGAAGTCCTTCTTGTTGGCTTCTTTTTGTTTGCTAGGTTCCTTCTAATGAGTAATCTCTCTCTCTCTCTCTCTCTCTCTCTCTCTCTCTCTCTCTCTCTCTCTCTCTGCTTCTGAAAATGTCTCTCTCTCATAGGCAAGCTAATGAGGAGTATCAGGTTCTGGCTAACTCCTGGCGATACTCTTCGGCCTTCTCTAACAAACTCTTCTTCACGGTTGTGGATTATGATGAGGGCGCTGACGTCTTTCAACAGGTAAACATTCATATCCTCTCTCTTTAACTCTCATTCACATGGATTTGGTCTGGTCTGTCTAGCAATTTGGTTCATGCAGAGAGAAAACAGACATATCAGGGAATTTTACAGTGATTTCCAGGCCTGCACAGTGTCCTTGGTTCCTTAAAATTATTTAAATGTATTCAATTCACTTCAAAATTGACATCAAAAAATCTAATATTGCCATATATTTGTTAAATATCTTAAATGGCATAAAACGTATCACTCACATGGTATTTGACATGAATTTAATTTATTTTAATGTATGTAGTTAAATATTGCTGTTTAGTTATATTATTGATATATTGTTACATGCAGATTAATTACTTAAAATTTCTAATCAAGACATGTTTTTACACAAATCATAAAAAAAAAAATTAAGTTAACATTTTCAAATTTACTAATTTTAACAGTTGCTATTTGGTACAAATTATGGTTCTTCTGAAATAATGTATAATAAATACTAATTAAAAAAAATATATTTATTATTAGTAGTAGTAGTAGTAGTAGTAATAGTTTGCCTGACAATGAAAAGTCAAGGACATTATTCTAGTGAATATATTTTTTCTAGTTATGCTCAGCTCTGAAAGTGCTCTTTGTGACTGAAAAATGTATGGAATCTAGGGCTGCTCGATTATGGAAAATATCATAATCATGATTATTTCTGTTCAAAATTGAAATCACAATTATTTTACACCGTTTTTGGTGGCGATAAGATCAAATTTCACGAAATTTCACAATTACCGATACTTCAGCAAAAACGAATACTAGGTTAAATAATGTAAGATAAAGGTCCTCAAAATGATTACATAAGACAAGTAAAAAGTCACCAATACAATAAGAACAAAGAAACTAATTACAAACAAAACTGACAAATAAATAGAACAAAAACAAATTAAATGAACAGTGTTAATTTTTTTCAGGAAGATATACAGGTACTTACAGTGGTATTCAGATAATACCATACAACAAAAATTGATTAGCCAAATGTAAAATAACACTGTATAGTCTTACTGTACACGGTAAATATAGATTGATCCTAATTAAAGCTACTTAAGCTATTTAGTGAAGATCACTGAGTGATTTTCCTTTGTCATTTGTTGTTTGATTATCATTAATGACAGACTGCAGCAGATATATTAGGCTGCTGTCACTTTAAGAGTTGATGCCGTGGATCCAATATACTGTTAAACGCACGTTTTCTTGCTCAACTGTGTGCGTTTACTAAAGACATAACCCAGTGTTCATGTCAATACTCTCCATAAAGGCATTGTGACATTTTTGTGTGTATTCGGTTAGGTTCCTATACGAACCCATTTGCATTTTACATTGATTATCTTTTTTTCATAATAGTTAGAAGCCGAAATCGAAAATCAATTGCGATGAATCGCTCCGCCCTATTGAAATCATTGGTCAAAAGATGTGATAATTTAATAATAACCATACAAAATAGGTGTATAATTTAAATCAAATTAAACCAAGCTCAGAAAAGACAAGCGTTTCCTGACCACATTTACTCTTTGTTCCATTCTTCTGGCTATACATGGAGCTGATGTTTCACATTCATGTTCAGATGGACTCAGCTTCTAATTTGTCAGAGCCTGACAACTTCAGGAATTACATTTTAAAAAGCAGCAAGAACAATCAAATGGAAAATAGCTCCCCGTCTATTTTCCATGTAATGAAATGTCACACTTCTTAGAAGCAAATTATAGAGAAGAAAATCTCTATGACACAGAACATGCACATTAATTTAACACACGCTGATATGTAGCTATTCTACTGCAATTTGCACACTAAAGAGAGTAAGTTTGTGAAAGAAGCTTTATCATAAACTGACATTTCCTTGCGCCTATAGATGTCTGCACAGCTGTATCTAGGGTAATAGTCATCAATTAGATTAGCACTACTGACTTTCTGTTGTTTCCTCTGTGGAGTTTTTTTATTTGGGTTCATCAAAAACCTTATGCATTCTAGTAAAACAAATTGCTCCAGCTCATAAAGACATCAAGCCCTCAGGAAAGTCTAGTGGACAAGACTCAAATGAGCTTTCTGATTTCTTAGTGTATAACCTAGTTTACATAATGCTTTGTTTGGAATAATCACGAATCTAGGATTTAAGCCTTTGGGTTACAGTTGCCAGATCAGATATCTCACAGCGCTAGTGTAATGGTGGGGTTTTCACATTTATAAGAGTGGCTGGTATTGTAACTGTAAGTGACTGTACATAAATACATTAACTACAAAACTAGTTGTTACACAATTAAAACTTCCAGTCCCTTTAGTGGAGCTTCATGAAGAAACAGGAATATGTGGTATACTTTAATATTTTAAATTCAATATAATTTATTATTCAGTCCTCGGGGTAATGTCATACCAATTTACCCATATCCGTTATGAGGTCCGAAATAATTTTCCTTCGCTAAAGAAATAATTCTAGTGTGGCAAAGCCTATGCATTCTGGAAAACTGCAAGGGCTTCTGTTCACCCGCAACAAACCCATTTCTTGGAGGACATGTGGGTTAATGTTGATTTGATGTGTTTTCATGCAGCATGGGGACAGCATTATTAGTCAGTCTATTAGTATGCTAATAAACAGATGTGTGTTAGAGGTGCTGGTTAATAACGTTCCCCAATGTTTTTAAGAGACTATTTCATCACCAGCGATTACATGATTGCTCCCCGTGTTTGAAATTATATGTAATTACATGAATATCACTTAGGTAGATTTATTCTGTTCTTTAATGCGAAGGATAAAAAAAAAAAAAAATCACCGTCATGTAATTTTGACCCCATATTGTTTTCTTTCTTCTGTGAAAACATAAAATAAGATATTAGAGAGAAAGAATGCCCAGCTGCACTTTTCCTTACAACGAAGATGGATGGTGACACTGCAAAACTCCATATACATATGACTCATGCTCTATATATGCCTTCTAAGCCCATGACTCATTCCTATATTATGCAGCAAAAACTTTTCAACATTTAAAAATGTTTATTGAGCACCAAATCTGCATGTAAGAATGATTTCTGAAGGATCATGTGACACTGGCAACTGGAGTAATGGCTGCTGAAAATTCAGCTTTTAAATTAATTACATTTAAAAAAAAAAATGTAAATAGAAATTGGTTGATGCGAGTAAGGACTTACTTGAAAAAAATCGTAATTATTCCAAATATTAGACAGGGAGTGTACTGTTAACGGGGGAAAACGCCATTCATATGACTCATGCACAATATTATTTCTAAGCCCAAATAATAGCTTAGTGTGAGAAACTATTAGAAATTAAGGCCAGATTGCAAAATTTAAGTTTACTGATCTTAGTAAAAAAAAATCTGCCAGCAGCAATTAAGGGGCCAAACACAAAGAAGGCATGATAAGTCATGCTATCATGGCTGGGATCGTCAGACCAACTGCGTCAATGACCAATTAAAGACATATTAAGATCATTTTAGGCAAAATGGTTGAAAAATCATATACAGTCATTAATAATATGATTTAATGGTTTATCACTTTTGACCAATAGGTGACACTGTGACCAAATTGATGGGGTGTGGTCACAATGACGCATGCAATGATTGGTGTAAATATGCCAAAGTATTGCAAAGATACAGCCTCAGAATCGTTTTGGCATCACGCCTTCAAATTTGTTGATGCGGTATAAGAAAACCGTTTCGTCCATTGATCCGAAATCCAGAACTTTTTTTGCCAGCCTGGTCTGGAAGACGATCTGACGCAACGATCGGAGCAACACTTTAGGAGGAGTTTGAAAAAGTAGTTTAAAAAAAAAAAGAAAATCAAAATGGCGAACAGGAAGCTCAGCCGAGTACAGAGTTTCGTAACGATCCCCAATGAGTTCGTAAATTATAGAATTTTACGGCAAAATTCTAAATGGCCGACGCCCAAAATGGCCGATATGGAAAAATTGGGTATTGTTTGACATGCTGCACCGAATCTAAAAACACAATTTTTGGCCAAGAAGTTATAAGCAAAAAAAGCCATTTTTCATATGACCTGAAACTGTGTAGGTACCCTGAGGTCATGGTTTTCATAACACACACCAAGTTTGGTCCGAATATGCTAAAGCGTTGCGGAGATACAGTCTAAAATGCTATTTGTTTAATTCTTGTGCGCGTTATTTGAGAACGGTTTGACAAATCAACTTGAATTCCATAACTTTTGTCTGCATGGCCTGAAGATGATCTGATCAAATTTTTGTAAAAGTCGGAACAACGGCCTAGGAGGAGTTCGAAAAAGTATGTTTTTCGGAAAATGTCCGTGTGGCAAATTGCATAACTTTTTCACAAGCTGTTCCAGCCCATATCAAGAGCAGAAGAAGAAGCAGAATAAGAAAAATAATAAGAACGTCAATGGATACAATGGCACAGCAAGTTTGACCATGGGGCTTTAGAAAACGTTTAATAGAACACAAGACTTGTGGATTACTTTTATGATATTTTTATGTTCCTTTTTTTTGTCCTTTTTGGAGTTTGCCATTATACATCACTTTTTTTTATGTAATAGAGCAGCTCAGAAAGAATATTTCCTTTTGTGTTTCACTGAACAAAGAAAATACAAGGTTGGAACTAGAGATGGGAATTTTGGGTCATTTTTCCACAAACTTTTCAACTTATCACACCACATGCGGTGTTATTTAAAGGCTGTGTGTCATGTTAAAACGGTTATATTAAAAAAAAACGTAAAAAACAACAAACAAACATTTTAAACACATCTCACAACACTCTCCATTGTGTTTCACTGAGTTACACTCAGTCCAGTTTCTTTTGAAAGAAAAAACACCTTGAACACCCTGAAATCCTTTCCGAAGTGTACATCAGTTTGACTCATCTGGACTGCAAGGTATCACCAAAAAAGACTAACAAATCACAAAATTAAGAACGAAGTGCTTTTTTTTGCGATCGATGATGCACATCCTTAGCTGAAACGGCATTGGGTCAAAAAATTACACTTTCAAATATTTCGGTGAACCCTCTGCTTTTAACTCTATCATTTAATTTTTTCATCCAGTTGTTCTCTCTCTCTGGCCCTTCGTTCTTTTAGTGGGTAATTTACCTCCCTCTGGAGGCTCTTCAATTGCTCCTGTTTCCTTATTAAAAGAAATCTCTGTAATACACATCACACCGTTCCTGCTGCTTTATTGATTTATTAGCAGATATGAATGTTTTTGTACTCTTGTTTCTCTTCAATTCATCATTCCCCTCCCCTCTCCTCCCTTCCTATGCTTCCTGTTCCTCTTCTCTCTCATATGTCCTGCCTTTTCTTCCTCTTCTCTCTCTCTCTCCTCCAGCTAAACATGAACTCTGCCCCCACATTCATGCATTTCCCAGCCAAAGGGAAGCCGAAGAGGGCAGACACCTTTGACCTTCAGCGGATTGGCTTTGCCTCTGAGCAGCTGGCCAAGTGGATTGCAGACCGTACTGATGTGCAGGTACTGTATGATATACTGCTGCACTAGCATTATTTTTCTTTCTTTAAAAAAAAAAAAATGTATACTTTTATTCAGCAAAGATGCATTAAATTGATCAAAAGTGACAGTAAAGATATTTATAAGGTTACAAATTTCTGTTTCAAATAAATGTTGTTCTTTTTAACTTTCTTCCTGGAAAACGTTATCATGATTTCCACAAAAATATGTCAGCACAGCTGTCCACATTGATAATAATTATAAGTGTTTCTTGAGCACCAAATCAGCATATTAGAATGTAGAGTTATTAGATAATTTGATACTGTAGACTGGATTAATGATGCTGAAAATTCAGCTTTGCCATCACAGGAATGAATACATTTTTTAATATATTAAAATAGAAAACAGTTATTTTAAATTGTAATAATATTTTACTACTGTACTGTTTGGTAAAAAAATGCAGTCTTGGTGAGCATAATAGACTTCTTTCAAAGATGTTAACAAAACTTACTTAAACGTATTTGTACATATTCTACAAAAATATTACTGTATTTATTTTATATCACTCTTGGTGCATTTTGATGTTTAGCAAATAAAAGTGTAAATGCATAATGTACGTGACTGACAGCATTTTGAAACGTAAAATCAATGCTTTGAAGTGCTCTGCCTTCCAGACACATTTATTTGCGATCTGTCTCAAACTTTTTTTTTTTTTTTATAGCTTTTATGATGCATTATTTTATAATGCCAATGCTCAAAAAATTAATTGGTAGTAAGAAACACTTAAATTAATCAAATTAACTTTAATGAGAATGTAGAACTTTCTTTTGAGTTAAAAAAACTGACACATTTTAAGTAAACTAAATTGATTCATTGTTTTGAGTTTTGTGAATTTTTTTTATTTTTTTAAGACAAATTTAAATTTAACAAACTGGGCTGGGATTTTATATTTCACAGCATGCTTAGCCGTGACACTTGAAGTGGAGAGTAAATGCTAAAATTATGTGTTATATGATGGTTTTTTTTTGTTGTGTGCAAGATTAATGTTTAATAGTTTAATGTTTTGCTATGCTAATTTTGAAGAGTTTCTGTTATGTGGGTTTTTGGGGCGGTTGCCATCATGGATACGAGTAGACGTATGAGCTTGGTTTGAGATCAGATATATGACAATTGTTCTATATTGCTGTTCTCAATCTGCTATTGCAAAGCATTGTGTTAACAATTAGCAAGTTAGCATTTACTGAATTAGCTATTTAAAGCTAGTCAAGTTCCAACTACTAAATATATTTAAATTGAGATAACGTGATCATTTTAAGTTAAATGTATGAATTAGCTTACTCAAGTAATTCAAGTTAAGAGCAATTAAAATATACAAATATAAAATAAAAATCTGCCAGTTCTGCTTGCTTAAACTTTGACATTCTTAACTTTTTCTGATGTAACTGATTACTTTTTTTTTTCTTTGTCAAATTATTTGGGTTTACAGTGTGGTGTCTTTTGCCTGATGGCTGTTTTTAAGAAAATAATTTGCATTTGTTAGTTTGACTAATACAGCTTTTATGAGCAACATTGCAGATGGCAAAATGGGCAGAAAATAAATCTCAATACACTTTTTAAAAGTGATAAGTAACATCTTTTCTCCCATCTCTTGAAAATGCAACCTCTTTATGACCTTTCAAGACATGTTAGCACAGTTATTATACATAATAATATAGTGATTGTATAACTGATGCCAAAAGCTTGAAAGTATAATTATGTGTCTGACATCCTGCAAGACTGTTTGAGGACAAATATAAAAACTCTTTTGATTAAAGGATTTCTTCTGTGTTTTTAATGATAACAGTACAGGCTTCTGTAATCCTTACTTTGTTGAATCTGTTTGGGATAGTGAACTCCTACCAGCGTGCTTGGCAAATCTAGCTTTTTGCCAATGCAATTATAAAAAAAATAATAATAATCAGATCAGTGATGAAATGTGAAAACTGAGAGATTCACAAAGCCTACGAAGTAGAACCGAGCAGCGATTTTATGCGAAGGCAGACCCAGATACGGGGTCTCGAGGAAATGGAGACAGATAACATCAATTTCCCCATCATGTTAACATAGATTTTCCCTCCAGAGAAGCTCTCATTGAAAGATATCACCGGCACCTTAATGCCGGTAATGCTTTACAGGCGACTGCCTTGGAGCACTGGCACTAATTCAGGTGCCTTATTAAGACTCTACCTCGGTTTCAGCTTTAATATTTTTGAATAAGTCACTTAAGGTATAATATATATATCACTTTTAGGGAAGGGCTGAGTTAAATCAGTTGATGTAAAGCTTTTTTTTAATGGAGTGCACTGATTTAGAACCGCTGTGTAGATTTCAGTGGAGATCGTATGTCAGTAATGCTCTCCCCTCCATTCAGTTGGACTCATTGGGCCATATCATACACACGCCACAATACAGCACCAAGCGCGACGTAAGTGTTTTTTTGCTAGTTTCAGCCCGACGCAGTTATCATTTTCACGTCCTGCGCCACATTGTTTAAATAGCAAATGCATTAGCGCCTATTTATTCGCCCATGGGCTTGCTGGTCTGAAAATGAGGTTTGTTCAGGCGCGTTGTTGGAGCGTTGCTATTTTGAGGCAACTGAAATAGATTTTTTATGTTATTTAAAGCTTTTTATGTTAGTAATATGTGCCTATAGGCGGGTCCACAACGCGCGTACACTCTACTTATTACACACACAGGGATGCGTAGCAGCACACAAACTAGCCAAATATTACAAATAAAATGATTACGATGTAAAATATTAATATTGTGTACTTAAAGATATGGTGGAATCTGGCTTGTCCCGTAGATAGTCTGCTTGCGCGCTCTAACCTCACGCGCGAGCAGAACCAGTTTCCTCTCTGGAGATGTGTTCAGTCTTTCTGCTTGCAAATTACGTCTTGTAAATAGCAATCCGCCAAGGCGCGAGCGCAACTAGCTTTTAAAGGGAATGGGAGATGAGACTCTGATTGGTTTATTTCACGTTACGCCCAAAACACACCCATTACCCATTAAGAGAATAGCGAGAACCCTTTTCGACTATGTGCAGCGCGCGCCGACCATTTTTCCCGTCGTTAAACTAGCAAAAGTGGATTTGGATACACCTAAGTGCAATTGCGCCCTGCGCTTTAGACCATGCTCTTAGATCGTTAAAATAGGGCCCATTATCTTTGATTCATCTCCATTTCACATATTTGAATAGGCACTGAAAGACTTTTACTATGTTTCAAAAAAAATTTTTTTTAATTATTATTATTATTTTTATAACTCTGTTTACTAATTAACCCCCAAAAAATATTTTTTTTGTTTTTTTTTGTTGTATTTTTTTTTTTTTTTTTAGTATTTTTTTTTTTTTTTGTTACTCTGTTTACTAAATTACCATAACATTAGCTAAATTAGCTATTTGTCTTTGTCGGCCTATCTGTGTGCATTGGATCGTTGCTCATCCACCCCCTGGAGTAGACAGAATTATAAATGAAGTTGGCCATTTGTGTCCTAGATTAATCTGATCTGATTCGGAGGCAGCAGCAGAAGCTGTAGTACACATTTTGAACTTTAAGACCTTGAACGACAGGCACTAAAGTGTTTACAGCCCTCTGGGTCTCGCAGCACAACACTCATAAATAGAGCATCCTGAGCGTCCAATGCGTCTTAGACTTACTAGCCCTCTGGGTCTACTTTTGGCCTAAGGCGAAGAAAAGAGTGCAAGAGGGAAGGGAGGGATCGTCAACCTTTGCAGGAATGAATGAATTCAATAGACAATGGCTGTCTGATACTTAAGGCAATTGCCTCGCTGCAGACAGTTAGTGACTTCACATGCAGTGGTTTGGAATGAAGTTTCCTCATCAGGAAAGGTTTCATTAAAAGTAAGATGTTCAGACCATAACATAGGAAGTGGTTGAAAGCAGTTCAAAAACTGCCATTTACAAATTAAAGCTTTTTAAAATAAAGTTTTACAAACTGCCGATGACTGTTTTTAACTATGATGGTGACCAAGGTTGGCCTTGAGATTGCAGTGTTTTAAAAGTTGAACCTGGGGTTTAATTTCCTCTTAATTTTTTCAGTTTGATGCTTTTTTACCCTGACCGTAGCCATGTTCATTTATTTCTCTGTACATTTTTACCAAACCAAGGTTTACTTTTTCATTTTGAAAGTGGAGTGAGGTTTATAGATATTTCTTTATTATGTATCTTGTTTGTCTTGGAGAAACATTACATGACATGTATCAGAATACGGTAATCTTCTTCTTTTCATGTTTTAAAACCCCTATTTTAACAGGCATCTATCTATCTATCTATCTATCTATCTATCTATCTATCTATCTATCTATCTATCTATCTATCTATCTATCTATCTATCTATCTATCTATCTATCTATCTATCTATCTATCTATCTATCTATCTATCTATCTATCTATCTATCTATCTATCTATAAATATGTGTTTACTTGTTACTTATTTGTATCTCTCTATATAAATTGCTGTAAGCTTTAATGCGGATGTTAATAATAATAATGCTATTACCATACTCTGTCAAGGGTCAACATTTTACTTGTGGTGACAATTTGTATGCTTTATGCTACCACTATTGTAATTAGTACAATTATATTGAGTCATAATAACAGGATCCAAAATTCTCTTTCTTTTTTTATTTGAACAATTTTAAACCATGTTAGAATTGTTGAAATTTTGATGTAATTGTGAATTGTAAGGATTGTAATTGTGTCCAATCAACAAGTATTTAAAAAAAAAAAATCTAGGTCCCTTATCAAACACAAACTTCTGTAAGCTGTGACACTGACAGTGGTGTTTCTACTTTGAATTACACCCAGGGCGAGACCCCCCCGAGTTTTGAAAGAGTGTCTTTTACCTACTAAACTTAAAAAAAGGTTAACACAAAAAAAGGTTTTATAAAAAGATAAACCTCATATTTCAGCATTTAAATCATCTCTATAAAAAGAATGAGTCAATAAAGATACATTCCTGACATTTATAATGCACAGTAGCTTATATTTTATTATTTATAGTAAAATTCGGGCCGATTTTCCCATGGCTGTTGTTGCTATACAGCCATGCACTGCGCTCTCCACAACGACAAAGAAGTTTTAGTAGCTAACGTATTTCCACCACAGAAAAACGCTTGCTGTAGCTCTGTTAAAAGTTTATTTACGGAGAAGAGAAAAACATCCAGGTGCACTCGCATACTGAAAAGTTTATGAGCGCGCTTCCCGTGAGCGCATAATGAGCGTGCTTCCCGTGCGCCTTTTTGAAATAACGACCTCGAGCGCGCAAAAGACGCGATACGTGAACTAATCAGGAGACCCCCTTGACATCGCTTCTGTGCACGGCACCTTCTCAGCAAGCAGGGGCGCCGCGCCATTGCCAATAATTGAATCGTAATGTTAAAAAAATAGAAAACCTTCGCGGCACAGATGATTTTATTTAACTGCTTGTGCCGCCCCCCCATGTGACATGAAGAAATGCCGCCCCGGGCGACTGCCCGGTTCGCCCGTGCCTAAAACCGCCACTGGACACTGACATGTTAACATCTTAACTTTTTACAGAAAGTCCGTTGGATCCACTTCATTGCACCATTCATTGTTCATGGAGCATTGGCATTCAAGTCGTTATTTCTTCAATATAAGATGTTGGTCAAAAGTTGATATTTGTTTTGTTTTGTTTGTCTAGATTCGGGTGTTTCGGCCACCCAACTACTCGGGTACGATCGCTCTGGCTCTGCTGGTGTCTCTGGTCGGTGGGCTCCTCTACCTGCGCAGAAACAACTTGGAGTTCATCTACAACAAGACTGGCTGGGCCATGGCCGCACTGGTGCCTAATGTTGATTATTTAGCCCTAATTCAAATTAATGGAGAATGCAGGAGCCATGCTTTCAGTTAAAAACTGGCCAGATCAAACAATAGTGCATATCTTGGCAGCAGTACAATGGTCATCTCTCTCTGGCCCTAGAACCGTTCAACTTCAACACTTTTGCTATTGCTTTATAAGGTCCTTTAAAAAAACTAAAACCAGCTGACCATGGAGTAAACCTAGATTAAAATTATTTATAGAGTTTTTAAGCCATAAAATAGGCCAATTTATTGTATCTAAACCCAAGATGATGCAATAAAAACAGAAGACAACAGCTCAAGGGGAAAAAGCATAGAGTCATTGTGCTTTTTACCACCTGGGGCCCAAATTATGTGCTGTGTCTTGCATAAAAGTTTGATTGAAAGTGTTGTGCTGTCTGTAAATTGTAGGATTTGGGCTTTCAATATTTATTCCCCAAAGTCTGAAGGCTGACCTTTACTGCTCTGATGGATAAAGTTTGTTATCCACCATATTGATTATAATGGCAGTTTGAGGAAAGTTTCTTTTTCTTTTTTTTTGCAGACTGCTAGAATGTAATCAATCTTTATCGTTCACTCTTTCTGTTTGTCATTCTGATATCACCATATCACTCACCTAACAAATCTCTCTCTCCCTCTCTTTTTCTTTTCCTCAGTGTGTGGTGTTTGCCATGACGTCAGGTCAGATGTGGAATCATATTCGTGGTCCTCCGTATGCCCACAAGAACCCTCAAAATGGTCAAGTGGTAAGTGCTACCCATAGAGCCCTCTTATTGTCTCAGAGCTCCATATGTGTCACACCACTCGTCTAAACCTCTCCAAACTCACTTTGTGCTCTTTCATGACTTGTTTTTTCTTTGTTTGTGTCTATCCATTAAATGGCTATCTGTTATGTGAAGTTTTGCATACGAAAAACAAGCTCAAGTTCTTCTTGGTATATGGCCCATCCTGTCAGTTCTCGGGCAATGAATCCTGTGGGACATTAATTCTTACAAAGGGTATAGCCTACATTCATAAATAAAAAATATTGCACTCAGTGTAAATAGAACTGGTACACAAATAATGTGATGGAGCCAGACAGAACTACGAAAAAATGTGAATTGGATGTCGGAGAAGTGACCTGGATGGTAGAGCACATGCATTGTTTTTTTTTTTGTTTTTTTTTTTGCACAGAGGACCCGAATTTGAATCCGGCTCGTGACATTTTCAGATTTAACCATCCCTCCCTCTGCTTTACTCCCTATCCGTTCATGTCTCCACTCTCAATGTTTCTAGGAATACGAGGCAAAAACAATCTATGAAATAGAGACAATGTAAATACTGTTACTATTATAGCTGTATACTATATATATTTAACACACACACACACACACACACACAGCCATACATTACCAATCAACTGTCTTCTATATAATATATTTAAAAATATAGTTTATTCCTGCGATGATAAAACGGAATTCAGCAGACATTATTCCAGTCAACAGTGTTACATGATCCTTTAGAAATCATTCTAATATGCTTATTTCTTGTAAGGCAAGGCAAGGCAAGGCAAGTTTATTTATATAGCACATTTCATACACAATGGTAATTCAAAGTGCTTTACATAGAAGAAATAAAAAATCAAAAGAAATAGTAATTAAAAAAGTTTAGAATAAAGAAATTAAAATAATCAAAACAAATAAGAATAATTAAAACAGTTTAGAATAAAAAAATTAAGTACAGTAAAAACAGTCGGACGAACATATAACATTTCTTATTACAATCAATTAATTGTATAATAACATTTCTTATTATTATCAATGTGGAAAACAGTTTTTTTTTTTTTTTTTGGAAAACGTAACACTTTTTTTTCAGAATTATTTGGCAAATATAAAGTTGAAATGAACAGCATTTATTTTTATTAGAATTTGTAACATCCAAAATGTTTTTACTGTCACTTTTGATCAAAAGCATACTTGTTGAATAAAAGTATACATTTTATTTTAAGTTTATTTTAACGGAAATGTGTGTGTGCAACTATTAATATAGCAGGGTTCCTACACATGTTGGAAAAATATGGAATTTGATTTGAGTCATTTCCATGTCTGGATAAGTATGGAAAAAATTTGTGAATATTTCCAGACTATTGCCCCGATTTAGTTTTCAAAAAATAAATGTATTATAAAGAACAGTGTTTTCGTGGAAAGTTTAGTGATCCTTTTAGTGATTGTCAAACACTATTTGCATTACGCAAAACTGTTTGTCTTTACCATAAGCGAGTATCTTTTAAAATTCACAAAGAGAATTTTTACTCAAATGCCACTTAAACCAGTAACAGAGTAAAGAGCAGACAATCATCTCAATCAGACTGCACTTTGCTGTTTGGCGATCATGCAACATCAAACCACATTTACAGTATCAAACTGGTGTGTCAGAGGTGAATATATGCAGGTTATAAAGCATTTTAGGTTTGTATGTAAGTTCATGATGTCACTTTGAGAAAACCAAGTTTAAAAAAAAACACATAAAATACAAATATTTACAGATGACTGTACTATATACCAAATATAGTGCTGAAAATAATGCTGTGTGAACCATTTATGTTAAAATTGGTCTGAAAAATTTACAGAGAGGATTGGAAATTTGAGTCTGTAATTTTGAAATGGAAAATGTGTAGGAACCCTGTTATAGTATCATATTATATTAAATACAGGATGCTAATGGAGTGATATAACTAACATTTAATGTGATTTAATTATTTATGATAAAAAAAAAATGCTTAAAGCCAGCTAGACACAGCACAACAATGGAAAAGAACAAATTTCTCGAGGGGTGTGTGTGTTGATTGTTTAAATAATGGACCTTTTTAATATAGCCAAGGCATGTTAATATGTTCAATCCTGTGATATATTCACACCAAAACAATCCACAGGAACTACACTCAACTACTGTTCTGCATCTACCTCTTATTGGCTTCTAAGTGATCCCTCCAGTCAATAACAGAATAAATCTGAAATGATTAAGGCCTTTTAATTATTAAAATATAAATAAGAGGATCAGCTTCTTTCAGTGCATAATCCTTCCCAGTAGCACTTCATCACCGTCCCTCATTAAGCTCCAGACAGGAAGTTGAAGCTGCGTTTCTTCATCTAATAGCCCTCTGAGGCAGAGGTGAAATGAAAATGCTGATGACATGGGGAAATTGAAGTCAGTGAGGTAAGGTTGTAACATTTAACCTGTGCTATACAAAATATACCATTAGTGCTATTGTAGAGTTATACCCCCATTGACTCAAGACCTCGATGCAAATTACTTTCCAGAGCCTAATCGACAATTAAAACATTTCCGTATCCAGGAAGATCTAAAATATGTAGGAATTTCATAGTAATGCCATATTTATCAGATGGTATTACAGTATTCTTTTTAAGTATTTCGTAAATATTACATCATGCCACAGTCATCAATTTGACACTATTTTACTCCGACTCAAATGACATTTGATTGACTCTAATGTATAAGATAACAAAAATGTGTCAATTTTTTCCAGCTCAATGTTTAACTCAAGTATATCTGCTAACAAAGTGTTTTAAGTTGCCTTTATCCTGCTCTTTCAGCTCAAGTCAAACCTCAAACATACTGTGATTATGTTATTGAAATCAACTGTAATCTTTCTAGATTGTTGAAATCTGTTTTTGTCATGTGTAGACTAACATTCAAAAGGTTGTGTTCTGTTTTTTTTTTAAACGTTAATCAATTTAATACATCACTGCTGAATAAAAGTGACAGTAAAGAAAACATTTACACACACACACACACACACTTTGTATATAAAGACTGGAGTGATGGCTGCCTGAAAATTCAGATTTACCATAAATTAGTTATTTTAAATTGTAATAATATTTCACAATTGTACCGTTTATACTAGTGTATATGGGAAACTACTGCAGTACAAGTCGTTTGTTCTTGAGGTCCTTTGGAGCTTAGTCACAAGGTTAAGAAAAGATGCAGAACCAGTGCAATGTCGCAGTCAAATGTGAAATAGAAAACATAGTAGCGTGAAAGCCACAGTCAGTGATTTGGTACTTGAAAATGAATTATGAGTAATAGATAATGTAAAGTCACTCTGTTAATTCTCATAAAATAACCCAGACACAATGCATGAAATACGAAACAGAAAATATTGATTTCAGTTCAAAATATTGTTTTATGTCAGCAGACAGGGCAATGTGTTCCAAGAGACATATGTAGGTACTGGTTGGGATGACAATCCATTGGACAGTTTAGAGACCATTATACAAACGTGTTTGACTACAGAGTGCCATGTTTGGCCAATCAGAATCAAGTATTCCAGTCTTGTTCGTTCATTTCATGTGGAGATATAAATACATAACTTAGGACCAAAAAACGAGGAGCTTCTATAAATAGTTAAGATATCTCCACAAATGCCTGACTTCTCAGAGTCTAAAAATCTCACAGTCTTTTGGAAAAAGACAGGAATCCAAAAGGGAGAAAACAAACGAGCAGAAAAACAGCTCCGAATGACAATTAAGCCAGAGCCATAGAGGCTAATGTACTATAAATTGTTAAAAAAGCTCATAGTGTGTCTCATTTGTTGTACAGGATTGGATGGTAAATGATGGTTCATTTATTTGGAGGATGTGCTGGTAAAGAGATAATGAGGAAGGGGGGTGGGGGAACGGGGATTGTTGATTCTCTGTGTCATTGTCTTATGACTCTGTTTCTAATTCCTCTTATTCTGAGAATGTGGCCTGAAAACAGCCTTTATGAACTATTCAGGCCTGAACATTGATCCAGAGACATAAACACACTGCTAACAATGCCATGAATCCCATACTCCAAGCACTGAACATCTAGCTCACAACAGGAGGATTTCTTGATCTGCGGTCCTTTAATCCCCAAGCTGGACCTGAAGGGGGCACTTCTATTAGTGTGAAAGTACAGTGTCAACTCGTTCTTAATACTCCCAAAAATACAAAAGTTAAGCAGGCAATGAAAAGACAGACACTGATTCTGCAGAACCACTTCTGTTTGATATTTTATAGTTATTAAATGTATTATATATATATATATATATATATATATATATATATATATATATATATATATATATATATATATATATATATATATATATATATATATATATATATATATTATGGGCGTAACAATACATGTATTCGTATTGAACCGTTCAGTATGAGGCTTTCGGTTTGGTACGCATTACAAACTCAAATTTCTACAAAATGTAACATATGCACACATATGCACACACACACACACACACACACACACACACACACACACACACACACATATAATTTACAGTACTGCTCTGTGAATACTAGAACACGTCATACAAATGTTATATTCATTGTATTATAAATAAAATACCTGTGTACGAGCTACATCATCGCCCATAAAAGGCTTTTCAAAGAATTAAACAAAAAGCATTATACATAATATATTAGTTAAATATGTCAAACAATCAGGCAGGATAATTGTATTCGTATGCTTAATGCACAACAATAATTTATCGTTACATTTAATTGGGTAATTTTGCACATATTGAATAGATTGCTTTTAATTTGTGTGACTGTTCAGGGTCATCTGAGTTCATGTCAAAAGGAATTGTATGCGACATGGCCAAAGCGAACAATTACAGTAGTTATCCATGAGAAAAAAAATATTATTCTTTGCTAAAAGGCCTCAGTCGTACACAAAACTATAGCATGTTGCTGAGATAGATTTTTGGTCATCATTTATAGTTGTGCATTGGAGTGTGAAATTAAAAAAAAAAAAAGTGGAAAGAGGTTGTGCGAGAGACAGTGGTTTGGGGGAAAAAAACATTACCCTGAATTTCTAAACTAAACGCTACATTTGCATGAAATTAAATTTCTCTTGTCAGACTCTGAAAGTGCCATTTCCACATTTTCTCCGGCTTCATCCTGCAGCCCAGAGCAAAACCCATTTAGAGAGTAGAAGGTTGTTTTGATAATGAAGGCATC
This sequence comes from Tiaroga cobitis, assembly GCA_030578255.1. Classification (NCBI taxonomy): domain Eukaryota; kingdom Metazoa; phylum Chordata; class Actinopteri; order Cypriniformes; family Leuciscidae; genus Tiaroga; species Tiaroga cobitis. The sequence continues at coordinate 11,993,007 of CM060591.1, forward strand.
TGACTGCTTACTGACGAAATGGCGAGGAAATGTGAGGTGAAGCTACGCATCTACTTGTGGTTTCACACCTATAGGATAGATCACACACACACACACACACACACACACACACACACCTTGCTGTGTTGATACTCAGGATGAACACGCTCTCGGCCAAAAGAGCTGAACAATTCTCAACATTTCCCTGGTTTTTATACTGTGCTAAAGGCATTTATTTTTTGGATTTATGGAAATTTGAATAACTATCACAAAAAGTCCAGGTAAAAGGCACTGAGGGTTATTTGTTATGAGATGCTTTCATTTTTAGCCAAAATCAGATAGTGTATCAGTCGAAACTAATGTCCTTTTGATAATCAAATGGTGTAGCACGTTTTAGTCATTAGTGAGACTTTCTCTTTAAAATCATTGTTTATCCATGATAAAGTAGAAAATCACTTCACACTCACTAACACTGCATTGGAATGTTAACACAGACGAGTTGAGTGATGCAAACTGCTTCTCGATCGGAAAGAGGTTAATTCTCTAGTTTTTGGCCTGAACTCTGCTTTTTGTTCTATTAATTCACTTAAAAAGTTTGTCTCTTGAACTTTCTTTGAGGACTTGATCACGTATATTCAGTGTTCTCTTTCAAAGTCACCTGAAGATGCCAGCTCCTCTGCTCGCATTAGCCCTCAGTTCACCGTTTTCATTTAATTTCCCACAATTTGTTAATGAACTCTTGCAGCCTCTCTGTATCTACCAACAGTAAGAGGTAAATCATCTGCCCTTCCCTTCCAGCATGTTGTCACTTTTATTACATCTCGGCAAATATTTTGGCTTTTAGCTTGGACGAAACTTTGCTGGGGAGTCTTTATTAACCGAATTGAGCTGTGAATTGAAGCAATAAATAAATGTTGCACTCGAGGCTGAGATTTTTCAAGATCTCTTCCTGGCAACTAGTGCTTTTTTTTCTTCTGATGCACAGGGAGCGTAGCAATAGAAAAGAATCTGTATAGCAAATGGGAGCTTTAATTACAGCTGAAACAAGAGACCTGCGGAGAATAATAATAATAATAAAGAAAGCCAAAAGGAAAATAACAAACAGGATGGAAAGGCAGATTAACTGTGAATTAATCACGTTGACGCCAATCTTCCATTTTGCCAGCAGGAGTTTTTATGGTTAACTTTTCTCATTTTATTTGTGACAGCCAATGAATGGTGCATGTAAATAACCACAAAAGACTTGTAGTAAAGTTTTTTTTTTTTTTTCTAAACAAGCAGCTGGAGGTTTGGGAGGCAGCATTTTTTTGAGTCTCATTGTTGATTCTCACTTGGTATCAGCTCAAGCTGTCAGTCAGATCCAGTCCGGAAGACTCCAGACTGTCTGCCACTGTGACCTCTCACAGCTGGTCAGTTTCCAACAAAACCTTTTTTCTTTGTTGACATTCATCTGTTTCCATGGTGTGTGTCATCTATTTGTATCCAGCGCATGGTGTGGTCGATAGGTGGTCTGTTTATACAGGAAGCTGTTATTTTGAGGCATTGTAAAGATGTGTAAAACATTCATGCTGGGTTTGTGGTGGTGATGTTAATGGATGCAGTTAGTAAATAAGTAGATAATAGTTCACTTTAAAATTCAAATTATGTCATCACTTACTCGCCCTTAAGTTGTTTCAAACCTGTATGAATTTCTTTCTTCTGCTGAACACAAAAGAAGATATTTTGAAGAATGTCGGTAACCAGAGAGTTGACTTCCATGGTATTTTTTTTTCCTGCTATGGAAGTCAATGGGGAAAAATCATATCAAAGTTCAATACAAGTTAAAGGGTTAGTTCACCCAAAAATGACAATTCTGCCATTAATCACTCACCCTTTTGTCATTCTACATCCATAAGACCTTTGTTCATCTTCGGAACACAAATGAAGATATTTTTAATAAAAAAAAATCCGAGAGGTTTCTGTCCCACCATAGAGATCTAACACAACTGCCTCATTTAAGGTACAGAACGGTAGGAAAGACATCATTAAAGTAACCCATTGTGGTTTAACCTACATTTTATGAAGCGACGCGAGTGCTTTGTTTGCACGAAAAACATAATTTACCAGTTTATTTACAAAATAATATTATCCAAATCATGTTCACACAAAAATGTCAGCTCTCGCGTCAACACAACACGCATGCATTGTGGTGCTCTCTTGAACATGCTTTGCAGATCAATATTTTCGTAAGTGGTAAATTATGTTTCATAAAATTAAGGTTAAACAACAATGTCTTTCCTATCGTTCTGGGCCTTGAATGTGGTAGTCTCTATGGAGGGACAGAAAGCTCTCGGATTCCATTAAAAAAAATCTTACAATGGTGAGTAATTAATGACAGCATTTTAATTTGTGGGTGAACTAAAGCTCATTCAACAGCACTGGTGGCTATAACGTTGATCACTACAAATAGTAATTTTGATTCATTTTCTTTAAAACTGCAAAGATATGAGTCCCAGTGAGTGGCAGTGAATGAGGTCAATCCATAAACATCAAAGTACTCACTGATTCATAAAACTTAAACAATATGCATGTTAACATAATTTTAACGTGAAAAAAAAAATGTTTGCTAATCTTTTCTGTGTGAAATCGTTTCCAATTTTACAAATTAATGGGCCACAACAATGTACACCTAAAACACTAAAATTACTGTTAGAACTACAAGAGCAACTTTACAGCTCAAAGTTTATACTAGTTTTAACATAATGATTAATGTAAGTGCTTTTTTTTTCAATTCTAAGCTTCACATTTCTGCTTTTTAAAGCCTCCAAAAGTGTATCCCATTTTTACTTTTGTTTTACGGTCAATTTGAGCGTAACTTATACTGAACCCAGAATATTTGATATTCCTTTAACCTACCCCTTTTCATGTAACATGTTTGGCTAAACAAAACTGACTATAATATAATGAGATTTGGCTTGTATGGGTCCTGTAAAAAAAAATCTGAATGCGTGGCAAATTTTTTATGGGGAATTATGCTTTGTGTCCCGATAAGGTGTAGTTACGGTATGTACCAGCAGAGGCACTCTACCAGCCAAAGCTCATATAAGTTATATTTGTCCATTAAGTGATAGTTAAAATATTTCAAATGTTTTATTAGTTTCAATAATTAGCTTTCATCAGAAACGATGATTCTAAAACAGTGAAGTAATTAAGCTTTTAGCTGTAGTATGCAGGGAATGACTGATTTGTTTGTCTAACACAGATGCCTCAGTTGGTCTGAGCGTTTAATGTTTTGTCCTATATGATGAAATCAGCACCCTCTCATCCTGTCTAGGAGTACCTGTCTTTCTCCGTGCAGAGCTACTCTTTCCTGAGCTTGTTAGGCACCACATGGTATGAAGGGTTGCCGTTGGCTCCTGGAGTTTTCGGTATCCCCCTGTCCATAAGCTTGAGAATTATTTTGACAGGCTTGAAAACTCTTTCTCTAACTTGAGCTGGCAGTCTTATTTTACACACTCTGAAAGGCTGGTTGCCCTGCCACATCCAACTGGGCTGAAAATGGTGGAGAATGAACGGCTGAGTGTGTTTACAAGTGTTTTGAATATCCTGATTATGTGTTTTGATAATGTAAGAATCAGCCTGTGTTGGAGGGTGTAGAAAAGTGCTTGCTTTGTGCTTGAAGCGCAAATGTATCACAGTGCATTGATCTGGCAATGAAAATTAAGGATAATATATTTTATTTCTAAATTAATTATTAATGTATTAAACATTGCTTTACCGAAAATATAATTTTGACCTATATTCAGTAATTTATTATGACCTTTTTATGTTTTTTTTACGCATATTTTTTAGAATAATTATGAATCATGCCCAAATAGTTCCAAAGTCAAAAATCAAATTGACAGAATTTCAGATTTTGATCCATTGCCTTATTTAAACTAGTTTTCTCAATAATAATAATAAGAAAACATTCTTTCTTCCGTAGAGCAAAATTATTCAGTGATTAAAATGATTATTATATAAATGTTCCAAAATGACAAAATAATTTAAAATTGTCCATACAATTCATGCACTTTGTTCTAAATCAACTGAAGTTACATCATAGTGAAAGACAAAAGATTGCATGATTTGATATCCGACCTTGCTCTCATTAGCTATGTTTCCAACTTTCCATCAACATATTTGTATGCACATTTTGGAATATTGCATAAACAAATTGCTGGAAGGAAATGCCAAGATGCTCATAAATTCGAAACGTGCATAAAAAGACGTAATCGCTCAATTGATGCGGATACATTTTTTTATCCGATAAGAAGACATGCACATAAATTACGATGAAAACACATTTACTGATTAAATCCTTTGATGCAAAAAATAAAACAAAACAAAAAACTGTCTTTCAACAAAAAAACTGACTTTGCCTCAACAGTGGATGTGATTGTGTGACTGGACTAACCAGTGGACCCATTAATGCACAGCATCACAAATGTTGGTTTGATCATTCTGAAATGCATGAGCCAAAGTCTGTCATCGGAATGATTCGGTATAATGACGACCTCCCAGAAGTGTCTCGGATGATTGCGCTCCCAAATACCAGCCATCTGAACGCAAGATAACACATGGGATGAAAACGCTGCTTTATTCGCAAATGTTTTATGCGATATTCCAATTTTGTGCAGAAGTTAAATTGACAACTTTGGATGGAAACATAGCTATTGGCAAGGGCGTAGGTTTGGTTTTGAGATTGGTGGGGACATTCCCAGAAGCTGACGAATCAGGAAATTAATAGGATTAATAGGATAATATTAAGGTTTTTAGACTATATTGACCTTAACAATACGTTAATGAATTCTGTAATGTTATGGTAACTATTAAAGACAAGAAGGGAGTTTAACAGAGACTTAACTTTACTCCGTTCATAGTGCAATGCAGTAGTGCAATACTGACTAGTTCCTTGCTTTTTGAACAAGCCAAACACATGTCAGTCTGCATCTGTCATTAAAGGGATAGTTAAGGGGATAGTTCACCCAAAAAAAAATAATTGAACTCCCACGAGTTGTTTCAAACCCTTATGAATTTCCTTCTTCTATTGAACACAAAGGAAGATATTTTGAAGGATGCTGGTAACCAGACAGTTGATGGACCCCAGTGACTTCCATAGTAAGAAAAAAAATACAATGGAAGTCAGTGGGGCCCATCAGCTGTCTAGTTACCGCCAACATTCTTCAAAATAACTTCTTTTGTGGTCAGCAGAAGAAAGAAACTGGTTTGAAACAACTTAATGATAACAGAATTTTAATTTTTTAAGGAAACTATCACGTTAACAGAAATTAACTTTTGGCATATTTGTTTCACATCATTACTGTCCAGTTTATCCTGTTGGACATGACACACAGCAACTCGTGCCATTGTTCTGAGCCATGTATTCAGTGTCCTAAGAGCAATGAAACTCATTTCAGCCTCAGCTGATGAGACGGGGATGACAAGGGTTTCAACTTCATCAAACAGACCTCTCATTTCAACAGACCAAGCAATTTTGTGTTTTCATGTTTAATGTGGACTTTCCATAGTCATAATGATTTTTATACAGTACAAACTGTGTATTCTATCCCTCTACACTATCCCTATCACATTTAACTTTCTGCATTTTCAAAAAACGTCACTTAGTATGATTTATAACTGATTTAAAAAAAAAAAATCCCTACAAGGATTTCGGAAATTGCCCTCTTTGTGGGGACATATTGTCTTTGTCTCTACAAAAATGACAATATGCGATAATCTTGTCCTTATGGGTATTTTATTTGTTTCCTTTTTTTGGAAACCGGCTTATAAATCATACTAACTGATGTTTTTACTAAGTTTCAGTGCTCTTTGCGCGCGTGCGTGCGCACACACACACACACACAGACACTAACGATTATGTTTACCACTTATCCCGCGATTGTCATACTGTAAAAACTGTTCTGTCCCTGAATCATTATTTGACGCGATTTGCCCCGTATTTTTGTGCACTGAACTGTAGATTAGGCCTACTCCCATAGTTTACCGCATCTAGGTTTCCTTCGAATGAGCTTTGCCGCTTCGCACAACCAGCCTCTCACAAGTTAGAAAGAAAACACAAAGCCAATCAGTTTAGCGATGTGTGTTAAGCAGCCGGGACCTAGATCTATTAACCGTTTGTGTTCCAGGATTTGCGCATTTTTCTCAGAACGCTCTTGTAAGAGATTTTAATCTAAATTAGATGTTTCCTGGTTAAATAAAATAAGAAATAAATTATACCCACAAGACATACCCGGCAACAGTGGTTATATATATTAATATATTTAAATTTTTGATCGAAATTATTGCTAGGGACAAATCACTGTCACTGGATATTGGTAGGGACATGTCCCTAGCGTCCCTACTAAATTCTACGCCCCTGGCTATTGGTGCAATGTGCATGAATCATTATCAGGATTTGGATGTCAGAATTAATCAGTTGATCCATGTTTTAATGTTTCATTCACAAACTAGACTGATCCAGTTCTTCAAAATTCACCTTTTTGTTCAACATAAAAAAAAATCGAACAGATTTTGAATGAAATGTGGGCAAGTAAATTATTACAGAATGTGCATGTAAATTTTGTTGTATACATTCAGTTTGAAAGATTGTAAAAGCAAATATATCAACCCGATCTCACGGCAATTCGTACGAATTTTACGAGGTGGCTAATTCGTACGAATTCTTACGACCTAACTCGTATGAATTCGTACGATTTTCGCTAAATCATACATATTTTACGAGTTGCCCAATTCTTACGAATGACCTATCCCTGACCCCGCCCCTAAATCTACCCATCACGTGGGTTTAGACAAATTGTACAAATTCGTACAAGTGAGGTTGTATGAATTAGTACGAATTAGCCACCTTTTACTCACTCGTACAATTGGTCGTGAGATATAATTTAATATTTACACCCCTATAAGTACTGATTCCGTTCCCTTCATAGTGTGCGTCTGGTTCTCTGGCTGTCGGCCAGCCTGTATACAAGTGCCTCTCAGAGCAGCCCGCTGATGAGCTGGCGCTCCAGACAAATTGATCTGAATCAAAACCACTCCAACCCAAAAAGAGTGCTCATTTCAAGGGAGAGATGTCTACCATTCACACAGAACCGTTTGAAACGCAATCCACATGAAAGGATGCGGTGTAGGCTACTCTTAATTTGGAAATGTCTTGGAGATTACAGTTTTGCACTTATACGCCGATTATAAGATCGAAGTCAACGCATTATATCCACCATCAACATTATACACCCAACCCCAGTCTTTTAAATCCAGACTAAAACTCATTGGAAGGAGTGACAGGCCTTAGGGGGACTTAAGTCACGGTGATGCCAACACTGAGCCACTGCAGGGCCAGCGCATCGCCAACAATTGAGTGAGTGGAGACGTAATGCTTGATGACAGTGTAGGGGTAATGAAAGGTTGCTCCCACACGGAGTAAAAATTCAATCTGCCAGCAGAAACCGCAAAAATTCCTCAAAAGCCTGATAGATGCTCCCAGCTACGTAATGCGCATTCAAACCTGAGTGACTGGATTGTTGCTTCCTAGCAAGTGCTACTTTTAATGTGGTTTTATGATGAAATACTGAGGGAAGAAAATGGCCACTGCGCTTGAACGAATGCTTCGGTTGTTGGCACGATTTCAGCAATGTTACAAAACTGATGATGCATGAAATGTCTAAAAAAAAAATACCTTGACCTTTTTGGGGGCTATTTTGCAAACAAAACACACACACAAAAAAAGCAAGGACTCAACTGCCTATGTAAGGGCTCTTTAGCTGGCTGCCCACGGCCAAACATGGCCCGTCAATCATTTTCATACAGCTTTCCGATTGATTTTGATAATCGCTGGAGTGCCTGATACATCAGGGCGTACTTTGCACAAATCTTAGCGATGGATCGTCCATATTCAGAGTGCTTTTAAGCTTGTTCTGCCCACAGTTCAGCTATAGTGTCCTAGGCATGAACTAGAAGTAATACATTCTATCCTGTTTTATCCTATAAAATGTCTTCTCCAGCCAAAATGATGACAGTCTCTTATTCGATACAGAAAAAAATTGTGATAAAAAGTAAACCAAAGTTTTGGTTCAAAGAAGAAATTCTTCGAAAATCAGCTCCTCTTTAGTGTAAAATGAGAGTTCTATATCAGTGGTGACTGGTGGGTTTTAAAATAGAGGCAGAAATGGCATATACAGCAAGACAATATGTCAATATCAGTATAATTTCACTCACCTAGCCTATCACTTGAAGCAAAAATCCATCCTTCTGTCCTTTTAAATGTCCGTGTTAAAAGAGCACGTTCAGCTATTTAGTGCTGATAAATGTAGCATATATCCAACTTTAGGTGTGGTCTTCCTTCATTTTTAATTTGTAGCTGCTGTTCAAATAGTAAATTTGTTGGCGATCAAATATTCAGAATCTCTGTAATTAAAGGGTTAGTTCACCCAAAAATGAAAATTAAGTCATTAATTACTCACCCTCATGCTGTACCAACCCCGTAAGACCTTCGTTCGACTTCGGAACACAAATGAAGATATTTTTTATTAAATGTGACAGCTGGATCACTACCACATAGGCTGCCTAAGGGAATGAAACCTGACGGCCCAGAAAGACAGTGGCTCAACTATAAGTTTATCAAGCGACGAGAATACTTTTTGTGCGGAAAAACAAACAAAAATAACGACTTTATTCGACTATTCCTTTTCTTCCTTGTAGGCCTGAAACAAGACTTCAAGAGATTTCCACGACGCATGCGCGAGAATTGCGATCTCCTTCAACTACTTCAGTTAAGTTCTCGCGCGTGCGCGTCGTGGAAATTTCTTGAAGTCTCGTTTAATAAAAAATATCTTCATTTGTGTTCCGAAGACGAACGAAGGTCTTACGGGGTTGATACAGCATGGGGGTGAGTAATTAATGACTTAATTTTAATTTTTGGGTGAACTAACCCTTTAAGGTAGTTGGTACATTATCAGCGTTAGCAGTTCAAACTAATAATTAGTTTCACGTAATTTTCTTCTCTATTATGATTGGTTGATATACCGAGGGAGGCTAGACTCCTCTGCCGTTTGAGACATATTTTGACGCAAAAAAAACTAAATTAAACGCTGCCGCGCACAGTCTTCACACGGATGCGCGTTTTAATCCGTTGCGGAGAAATCTCTGTTCGTTCTGGTGAAATCACAAAGTAAAATGCACACAAACGTCACGTGTCCCTGCTTGATATACAACCACTGATAAACATTATCGGTTTTAATGAGGAGAAAAAAAACTATTCGAGTGCGGATTAGAACCCAGAATCTCTGACACGCTCGTCTAAAGTTCTGCCACTGGACCATTAAAGCACATACAAAAAAAGTATATCTATTTCTTCATGTGAATTTTTTTGGCACCAACACATAATTAGGTCTCATTAAACGTCAAATTAAACACAATGTACTATTTCAATAGATTGCTGGACATTTATTTATTTATTTTTTATTATAGCCTACATCTGATTTATGATTTAGCATTGTATTAGCAACTGTGGTAGGAGGGGCATCAATGGCCGCTAGGGGGGGGGGCACGGCCCTCGAATGCCCCACCATAGTGCCGGCACTGCCTTAAAACAACCCTTAACGTTCGTTTTCAAAACTGTGCAACTCACCGAGTGGTTAGTGGTTTTTGTTGATGATTAAAAACAAATATCGGCGCAATGTATGCTTTCAATCCGTGTTATTTGCTATAGTGGAACTATTTTTTCAGATACCTCACAACCGCGTATAAACTTCCGCTCGATATTTAAGTCTGAAGCGTTAGCACACTCCTGACCACTTGATGACTACAACCACTTTGCCGCAGTTGCTCAGCTCACACTAGCCTTCTGAGAGACGGAGAACCGAGCGAAAAGACTACAACCAAATGTAAACAGACCCCTTTCCGTTTCCGGTAGCACAGTAATATCAACGAGCACTGAGTCCTCCAGCAGACATCAATGCAATTTTAAAAAATTGCAAATAAAACATGACAGAAACTGTATTTCGCTACGCTGCTTGTTTTGGAACATCAACGAACACCACTTACCACTCGGTGAGTTGCACAGTTTCGAAAACGAACGTTAAGGGTTGTTTTAAGGACATGTTTGAGCATGCCCATAGACAGCCACTCTGAAGCGCTCAGAGGCGATTCTTAAATAGTCAAAAAGTCGAGACAGGACCTATCGTCAACATTTCTAAGTCCACCACTCTAGTTCATCTAAAACAAACTAGAAAATAGACTCAAAGTGTTAAATACCGGAATTATCCTTTAACCGGTGAAAGTGAAATACTCAATGGTGGTTGTCTGTCTATAATTTTTTTTTTTTGATCATATATTTTTTATTTATTTTTTATTGTATGGCGTTACAGTGGTGAAATTACAAACAAGAAATAATCATTCTGAGACATGAAATTAAATAAATAACTGGGAACATTAAATTGTCCTTCTCCCATTTTCTCTTCAATTTGCGGTAGGCTGTGCCTCCCCTGACGAGCTGCCACTGCTCTATATTATACACTACCATTCAATAGTTTGCAGTCGGTGAGAATTTTATTTTATTTTTTACATTTTTGAAAGTCTCTTATGCTCGCCAAGGCAGCAAGATACAGGGAAACAGTAATATTGTTACAATTGAAACTAACTAAGATTTTAATTAATTAAAAGTAAATCCAGTTTTCAGGTCTATCCTTTTAAATGAATTTTATAAAGCTTAAATTGAATACCCCTGACTATTTGTAATGTAATCAGACACAGCATTAAGTGTGTTTATTCTGTTTTTCATGTTAATATCTTACTTACAGGTGAAGGTCTAATAATTACTCTGGGAATTGTTTCTTCCCTTGAGTTTTCATCTTGAAAGTTTGAAGTGCCCTGGCCTGGTGATAATTTGATAAATTATTATTTTTTTTAACCTTGTGTTTTTTTTTTTTAGACTTTCATAAAGATAGGACTTTTTTTCCCTCTCGTGTGTGTGTGTTTGCAAATGCTCATTGGCATCATTAAAAAATAGACAGAAAATTAATAGGTTATTTTTTTTAAATGTGCTGAACTTCCTCCGTAAGCAATAATTTATAATTAATATCCCACTTGTGCTCTAAACCAAAGCTATATTTAAAAAAAAAATTCTCTCTCTCTCTCTCTCTCTCTCTCTCTCTCTCTCTCTCTCTCTCTCTCTCTCTCTCTCTCTCTCTCTCTCTCTCTCTCTCTCTCTCTCTCTCTCTCTCTCTCTCTCTCTCTCTCTCTCTCTCTCTCTCTCTGTCTCTGTCTCTTTCCACTTTTCTGCTTTGTTGACTTTTCATTTATCTCCATCACTGACTCATTCTTTTGACCTTTAATAGTGAAGCCTTAAAACAGTGAGGGAAAAAAATCAGGAACAAATGATTTGCAAAGGTTACTACATCAAAACTATTAGGTGACTGTACGTCCCTGAAGAAGAAAATTTGTCTTTTGCAGTTTAAAGTCACACATCACTTATATTACAGCAATTAAGTGTGAAATTGAACAGTTTAAACAGCAGGGCTTTCTCCAAAACCTACAGCGTGTACAATGTTAGTGTACAAGGGGCTGAAAAACAAGAATCTCATACATTTTTACTTAGGAAAAATTATCATCGAAGCTCAAGACAAAGGTATCCATAACCTATTCATGTTATGCTATGAAGTTCAGTTCAACACCCCAAAGAAACGTTTTGTTTTACATCCAGTCAGACATGATTGTCTCTAACCAGCAGTCTCCAAATGTATAATCCTGAATCCTAAATAAATTCATGGTCTCTCATAGATTTGCATCCCTAATTGAATAATCACACATATATTCATTGTCCAGTTACAGTGCTGAGCATTGAACCTATTCCTCCCTGCTCACACTTAGCTGCAGCTATTTTCCCTGTCTAAGGAAAGAGAACGCATACTGTAATTCTCAATTCATCAGATCAATTGGAAGGGCCACAGAGAGTATTACGGTATTTTTCATTGCGACTATTGTGCACAACTGCAATTTACTTTTTGAATTTATGTCATTGCGCTAATGTGCTATGCATGTTCCTCTGGGTTTTTGAGTAAGAGCTTTACGTTGTTTCACAGATTGAAAGCAGCATTAAAATAAGCCATTCAAGTGGAAAATGAAGGGGATAAAAAAAAGAAAATGGCAAAAAAACAACCATGGTGATGAAATATGTCTTATTGTTTATTGGGAACAGTTGCATGGGTCGTAGTAAACCGCTATTATGTCGCTGATTATGAGAATTTGTACTTTTGAGAGGAGCACGGTAAAAAGGAATCGATATTATTTGAGCTTAGTAAATCGCTTTTCGATAAGAGAACTTCAAAGTGGGCTCAGATGAAACTCCATGGAAATTTTGAACCATTTTGCAAAGGAAGATTTATGCAGCGGGGTGTCTTGAGGAGTTTGGCATTCTAATGATCAGTGCTGATTTGAAAATTCCATATGCAGAATTCTGAGCATTTTATCTGGAGTTGGGATCAAACTTCTCTGCATCTCCACATGTACTGCTGGGAGCCTGAAACTCTGGAATTTTTATCTGAGCTCTAATTATGCATATTTTGACTTCTTATAGATTAAGTGGTCCCACTTTATATTAAGTGTAAAGTATAAACTTTCACTGTGATTAAAGGAACATTTCACCCAAAAATGAAAACTGTGTAATTATTTACTCACCAGCATGTCATTCCAAACCTGTATGACGTATTCTGTTAATTTATTCTGTGGAACACAATAGAAGTCTTTAAAAAAAAATCAAGAATGGTGCTGGTTATTGTTTTCCATGAATGTACAATGAATGGAGACTTTTTGAGCTTCATTAAGGACACAGAAGCAACATATAAATGGTTCATATTACATGTATGCTATTTTCCGGTTCATCTGAAACCATACGGTAACTTTATGTAAGGAATAATCTGAAACTTAAGTCAACATTCAGTGAAAATCTTGGCATATACTCCCATTTTCTCTTTGCAAGTTCATGATGATTAAAGTAGCGATGAACAAATCATTCTTTAGAGTCAAACATTTGGAGTGAGTCAGGTGATTCAGCTTACAAACCTAACTTGGATCATACAGTATCACAACTATAGGCCAATTTCTAAATTGCCTTTTATTTCGAAAATTTTAGAGAAAGTGGTCTATTCACAGTTATATTCATATCTGAATACTTATAATATTTTAGATACATTCTAGTCAGGCTTTAGGACCTGTCATAGTACAGAATCGGCACTGCTCAAGGTCACTAATGATGTATTATTATCGTTGGACTCTGGATCACATGTTGTTCTGGTTTTATTGGATCTGAGCGCTGCCTTCGATACAATAGATCATGATATTCTTCTCAATCGTCTGGAGTGTTGGGTTGGTGTGCAGGGTATAGCTCTTCAGTGGTTTGCTTCGTATTTAAAAGGCAGGACAGTTGCTGTGAATCTGGGAGACTTCTCTTCCACATTGGCCCCTTTAGTTTGTGGTGTCCCTCAGGGGTCGATTTTGGGACCGTTGCTGTTTTCGCTCTACATGCTTCCTTTAAGCAGTGTTTTTCGAAAGTGTAGCATTTCATATCATTGCTATGCAGACGATCTCCAATTTTACTTTCCTGTGAGGCTAGATAAAACCTGTTAATTGGACAAAGCACAGGAATGTTACAGTGACATTAAACTCTGGCTATCTAGCAGCTTTCTCCAATTAAATGAAAGTAAAACTTAGGTTTTGATTTTAGGCTTTCCCGTCCCATCTTGCTTTCCTGATCATTTGGGTTCTTTATCCCTAAAGAATGAGAATCTTAGTATTTATTTTCTTTAGCTTTTGAATAAAGTATGTCTGTTTTGTTGTTATTATTCTGGAAAGCACTTTGGGGCAACGTCTGTTGTTTAAAAAATGTGCTATACAAATAAAGTTGCTTGCTTGCTTGCTTACAAAACCTTTCTGAACAATTCATTCATGAATTGTGCCAATCTCCTTCTCAAATTCTGTCTCAATCATCTTGATGCAGCAGTTAATATCTAATTTGAGATTTTTAGTGGTAAGCATCAATCAAAACCTCAGACTCCTGTTACTGCAATGGGAAGAAGAAAAAAAGCTGAACAATGAAAGAAATTAAGTCATAGAGTTTTATAATGACATGAACTTGAGTAAATAATGACAATTTCCTCCCATATTTTTTTTTTTTTTCCGTAATCTGGTCACACAGTCATCAATGTTATCTGCTCCGTCTGAATGAATAGAAAAATAAAATACTAGAGCTATTATTATAATAAACTCGATTTTTTGCAAGCTATTCACAATAGTGCTTTAGATGTGTATTCTGGGAAACCATCTTCTCAAGAACGCAACAGAGGAAGATACAAAAGAATGAATTCAACTGGCACTTTTTTATGCCTTTAACCACAAAAGTACGACTGCTGATTCATTCTCCGGGTGGCACTACTGTCTGTTGTTCTCTGGAGGAAATTAGTGGCATTATTGAGAATCCAGTATACCATTAAACCGTTATTGAAGTGTCCCCAGGCATTTCGACTGAGTTTCTGTCTTTGAATTTCAAGGCTAAAACTAATGGCTCACTATAGAGATATAGTCTCATATTATTTCATATGTGTTGGTTTGTATATGTGAAACCAAAGAAAGGTATGGTTCCTCCTTTATTACATTTATATTCTCAGCACATTTTTAATAACACTTCATTTGCTTCACACCACCAACATTAATGTGTTTGTAGGCTAATGTATACTGACCTCATGCTTAGTGAAATTATTAATGAAACACACACATGCCATACGTGAATACACTGATATTATTTCATGGGTTTTTTTTTTTTGGTTTGTTTTTTTGTGTGAAAAATATGCCGCCTTTGTGATGAGTCTGATATTTGTAAGTTTGTTTTATTTTGCCAATTGAACAGATGATAAATTCAAAACAAGTGTACTGATTTAATTCTAGTGAATTGTTCACATTTGCATGTTTTAAAACTTCCAAAGCCTGGACGTTCATTGAACAGACGGTGCACTTTTTAAAGTGTAGGAGTAGAATTTTTGCATGAGTCAAAAATAATGTCTTTTGAAAACAAATGCATGTAGGCGGCTGTAATGATCATATTCAGCCATGTATGCTCCTACACAGAGCACTAAATATGATGTTTAATGGTTTATTGGATAGCGACGTCAGTCTGACTGTAAAGTAGACATCTGTAACCCTAGTGCACCATGGGTACGTTGGATCGCCTCTTTAGAGCATTGCCTCAAAGCCCAGAGCAGAAGTCAACTCTGAATAAATGAACGGTATGACGAGGATATATCTGCCCACACAATGACACCAACACTTGTCCTCACAACTACTGATTCTCTCACTTGTTTTATTACACCTCTTCATTCATTCCTCTGTTTATTTCTGTATTTAAATCTCTTTTGTTCACTTCATTAACTATGTGTTTATGTGTGGTTAATTAAGCTCTTTTTTTGTTGTTAGCAGGCACTAAATGAACTTACAAATGTCATATTGTCTCTGTCAAGTGAAAACCTCGTATCTCCATATAGTTAGTCATTTTTTGTATGTTGTTTTTGTTTATTTAATATAAACCATTACTTTTGGTCACCCTTTATGTCTGTCTTTGGGTTTTGCAAATAGTTAACCAATGAAAAGTTTTAAAAAGAGATTGTGACTCGTAACTCTGCCCCGCCTCTATCTTGAATGAAGTGCCACATGCATTTTGGACCGTCTCTGCTTGTTTGCAATGCAAGGGTTAATAAATTACGGCGATGCATTTCTGCCACATACATATTATTTTTTACATGCATATTATTTTTTACACTCAATTATGTCATAATAACGAGATGTTATGTCGTTAAAACGACATATTTTTCTCGTAATAACGAGATGTTATGTCGTTAAAACGACAAAATTCTAGGCCTTATAAGGACGTGTAGTCATGTACAAAATATGCCTTTATCCACATAACATGTATAGCCTATCATGTTTTTATCATACTTCTACATTCAAAAAGCTGAAGCAGCCCCCAATGGACATTCCTGTTAAAAGATCAAATTCTGTACACTCCTTATTAATAAAGCATGTGTAGCCTACAGACTAGCAGATGAGCCGAGTATTTATTATAAAGAAAACTCTTAACGTGGCTTTCTATGGGAGGATGGCATAGCGGTGCACAACAAATCCTTTAAATGGTATTCAATGCAGAACAAAAATTTATAAATATAAGTAGCCTATAAAATAAACAAATTAGTGTGGCATTAATTAGCCCACAAACAATATTTATTTTAAAGCCTAAACAAATTTATTTAAAGCGAATTAATTAAACGCGTTGGCCGTTTATCTGTAGGCCTCTAATATGTGTTGTGTTTCAGCCACAGTTTTCAAACTGGCGCAAGAAAATGCAACAGAATTTGATTTGTTAAACATGAAGAGGACTTATCCGTCTGGCATGGCTGATCGCTCTATCGCTAACCTAAATAAATGTTCGCTAATATTAGGTGCATATCCAAGTGTTTGTGCGGAGTGTGAAGCGCGAACACCATGACATGGAGGTGCCGGTGCCATCACTCGCATTTTCCTATCAACAGTGGAAACAACCCATCATTTCTGGTCATACGGAAAATAATAATGCATCAGTCGCAACTACTTTTATTTGTGTAAACTCACAACAACAAGAAAACGTTGTGGTTTTGTAAAAGAAAAGAAAACGACAGGACTATGGAGCTAGAAATGTGTCTTTATTACATGCGAGAAAATAAATGATCTGAGAGAGAAAAAAAAAGTTTGAGAGAAAAAGTTATCACACTGATAGCAAAAAAGCATTTCATGAGAGAAAAAAGAATATTTGAGAGAAAAAGTTTTCATACCAATAGCAAAAAATAATATTTGAGACTAAAAAAAGTTTTGAGAGAAAGTATTTTCTCATAGAACATAAAAAAATAAAAATTAGAAATTTTTTAAATTATTTCTGAGAAAAAAAATCTCTCTCAAAATACTTAGTAATCTCAAATATATAGTTTTTGCTATCAGTGTGAAAACATTTTCTCTAAAAAAAACATCATGACTTTTGCGTAAACATACACGCCACTTTCAAGTCAAGTGGCGTGTTATCTATACGCATTTTGAGCTATCTGCGTGTATGCGTGTATGTCTATGCCATTAATGTCCAAGTGATTCCGCGTATATGTACACGCCATTAAATGTCCGAGCGAAACGAAGCAAAATGTAGATCTACATCCGGGGAGCGATATTTTTTTCCCTAGGATGGTAGGGGAAGACTCATAAATGCTATTAACCCCAGTGACGGGGTTTAGGGACGGGGTTGAGGTGGGTCATATATTTATATATACAGTAATAACGTTAAGTCAACTGCGTTCATAAACACGCTGAAAAGCGATTATGCGTGTTGATAGCACGCCAAAAATTTAAATACGAATTGGCGTGTCATACACACGCAATTTTATGAGATCAGTCTGAAAAAATAGTGTTTCTCTCAAAACGCTTTTCTTTGCTCTCGATGCAATTTTTTGCTCTCGTGTCAGGATTTTGCTTTAGCTGTGAAAATTGTGTCATGGGCAGGGCCACGTTCTTTTTTTCCTATTGGAACGTTCCTATTGGCCAGTCGGGTGAGCATCGTCTTGTCTTGGGAGTCGAACTAAATCATTACACCATTGTTCGTGTTTGGTTCACCTAGATAGATGCTGCCTCTGCCTTAGTTGAACACGGACACTCCAATGTTTGGGTAACATGATGACACTCACACAACTCGATGGGTAGCTGGCTGAGCAAGTTCAGCATCACTGAAGATTAAACATTAAAAAATAGCACTCATGCAAGTTTAACTAGCATGATGGCTAATTAATAATTAGCTTTACTAGCGATTAGCAAGCTAATAATATAATGCACATTCATTCATGAATATGCTATTTTTAATGTTTAATCTTCAGTGATGCTGAACTTGCTCAGCCAGCTAACATCCAGTTGTGTGTGTCATCATCTTACCCAAACATTGGAGTGTCCGTGCTCAACTTAGAGCTTAGATCAGGCCCAAAAAATCGAGCCCGACCCCACCCGAGCCCGTGCACATTGTGTCCGAGCCCGGCCCGACACAACTATAATTATGAGCCCGAGCCCGATTTAAACCCGACCATTTTAATATGTGGGTTGTTATAACTGACGTTCTCAACTACTTTCTATGTAACTTTCTCCTCCTCCTCTGTTCTGCACCTCCAAATACTTTCAAGTTAGCCTACGTGTCGCCATCATACACATCAGCATAAATGCTCCTGATAAATTATGTGTTATTAAAGCATTAACACACAAACCACTGTTATAACATAAAATCAAGCAGGATACTGCATGCATGGTTTGGCATGACTGAATGCGCGCAAAGTGCGCTCCCTTAAATATTCCTAAAGCTGACATCAGTTTTTCGGGCTCGGGCAGAGAATCTAAACTCTAAGGCAGAGGCAGCATCTATCTAAGTGAACCGATTGCGAACAATGGTGTAATCAGTTCAGTTATTTTTTGCTATTGGTATGAAAACTTTTTCTCTCAAATATTCTTTTTTCTCTCATGAAATGCTTTTTTGCTATCAGTGTGATAACTTTTTCTCTCAAACTTATTTTTTTCTCTCAGATCGTTTATTTTCTCGCATGTAATAAAGACACATTTCTAGCTCCATACAGGACGCGCTTTCATGGTCTCCGTGAATTGGAGCGCGTCTCAAAAATGAACTGGAAAAAAAAGCGTATAGACTATCCTCACAGACTTGAGAAATATAGCTATCTATTTAAAGCTTCAAATGTCCACCAACGAAAAAAATCCAATCGAAAGTAAATACGTATGGTAGCGATGTATGGAGATATATGTGCAGCCTACACTGATTTAGGAAACTAGTTTATTAATAAACAATTAAAATGCTTTGTTATTTTTTCAGGCACATTTATTATCATTAGCCTACTTTTGCCAGTGCTTTGCGGCAAGATTTATGCATGCGCTTGAGCGCGGAATAGGCTATATGCCCCCAGGATTGAATATAAACGTGTGATTAGGCCTAATTGCTTAAATGAATGACTACTAGTCTAGAAAAATCTTAGTCTATGGTAACTCTAATCAATAGCCTACATTTAATAGTTGACATTATTTAATTAGTAGTATCCAGCTCTTTACATTAATTTAGTTGAGTTAGCATAATTAGTTAACGAACTAATACAATAATAAAATCAAGTTTAAATTAAGATGCTAACCATATATTTCTATAGAGCATTGCTTATTTCACCACACAAAGTACTATTTATAAGGTGACGATCCGTTATACATGTGATGATTGTAGGCTGTATCTTGAAGATTACTGTATTGCATTTTATCTTCTGTTATAAAGACGAATACAGACATTTCGTTAATAAAAAAAAAAAATAAGAACACAATGTTGTAAAAAATAAACTTTCGCTATGTTCTGTTAGATGTGTTTTGACTACTTTTTTTTAATTATATCACTAGGTAATGAAGATGTAGCCTATTAAAAAAAAAAAATCTTGTATATTAATATATTACATAAAAAAACTTATTGGCCTATATATTTTTTTTTTTTTTTTTTTAAAGGACCAGTGGCCATTCATTTTGCCAGGGGTTCGCCTCTGATTGGGGGCTGCTACTATTTGCTTAAGCTTTTTAAATGTAGAAGTTTGATAAAGGCGTCATAGGCTATATCAATTTTATGTGGATAAAGTCATATTTTGGACATGACTACACATGTCCTTATAAGGCAAAGGAAAAATGTTGTTTTAACGACATAACATCTCGTTATTAAGAGAAAAGATCTCGTTAAAACGACATAAGATCTCGTTATTACGAGAAAAGATCTCGTTAAAACTACATAAGATCTCGTTATTACGAGAAAATATGTCGTTTTAACGACATAACATCTCGTTATTACGACATAAGATCTCGTTATTACAACATAAGATCTCGTTATCACGACATAATTGAGTTTGAAAAAATAATATGTATGTGGCAGCAATACGTCACCGTAATAAATAACTGGGCCCGGTTCCCCAAAACGTTCTTATCGCTAAGTAGTTCTTAACCTATTCCTTAACCTCTCTCTTAACTTTATGGCACGATTTCCAATACGTTCGTACGCTAAGTATATCTTCTATAAGTCACACTTTTGTAAGGTTGGTCTGGACCATTCGTAAGCTCTCTCTTAGCGTTGTTTGAGCTCAAGACGCTAGTCGCCGCCACTGTGCAGCATTCTTTAGAAATCAGCGCAGCGCAGTACAAGTCAAACTATGGTATGTTGACAATGTTGTGGCTCAACAATGATTTTATGTTATGGACATTTTAAGACTAATAATAAAATATGTTCGCAATGGATACAGGCCTATTTATGAAGTTGACATTAAAGCGTTTAAATTGGCAATCACTTTTGATAATTAAAATCTGGCAAACAATTTGGCTCTAAATGGCTAAGATCTATAAATGGGTAAGCATAGTGGTGTCCAGGAAGCGACCAACTATGGCAGCGATCCAACGTGTCCTTGTATTGAATCAAAGACGGTGCCGGCCGCGAAGCCGTTTAGTCCATGTAAATGTTTTTATTCTGCAAAACTTAAGCCCTTTTGACATTTTGCCTGACGTGGCTAAAAACAATTCGCCTCCCAAGACAACTCATTATGGAGCTGCTGGACCTTCTCAGACCTGCGCTTGCCAGGCTAACGCGCCGGAATTTTGCTTTAAGCCCTTAAGCCTTTAACCAATGGCAATCAATACCACAATAAACAGAAGTAACTGCAGCTGCTTGCCAATCAATTTTGATTGTAAAGTACCTTACCATTAATATAAAAGTGTATTACATAATTTTTAGAAGTCGTTAAACCCATGTCAAGAAGCGGCACAAGTGGCACAACGGGATAAGGAGGGTGGATGATTAGCGAGGGATACCCGGTTCGTCTACCCGTCACAACATATCGTGTGAACATATTACTGACAATTTGATAATTCAATTAATAGTCTATATTTTACTGATAACTTAAACTATGTTAAAATAAATGTTACTGGAATAATTTGAGGAATGTTTCATTTGCATAAAACTTTCTATGTCTTTCTTAACGCCGTAATGCACCTTTGCGTGAAGTGGAAAATCGATTCCTGAGCAATCAATGCCAACTAATTCAGCACCTTCACTTGGGACAGCGCCTTTGTAACGTCGAATGTAAGAGGCAGCGTGTTAAGAAGCTTCCTAAGGGACACTTCTGGGAACACACTTAGGAACATAAACAACTTTGGTAAGATATATCTTTCGAGTCTTCTTAGCGCGCTAAGAGTGAGTGTTATCAGGGAACCGGGCCCTGGTTGTTTGAATAAGTACAGCGTTTTCTTTACTCAAGAAACATATATAAAGGCTAATGTTTTATGTATTTGAGGAGCGGAGAAGAGTGTCTTAGTCTAGCATTTGTCATGAGTCATGGTCAATACTTTCTTAAATAGCCTGTGCGGAGCACTTCATTTTTTATAACATGAGATTTGAGCCAGATGACAGAGAACAAAAACTGAGCCCACAAAGCTATACAGTAAACTTTATAACCTGTAAGTTGATGAAAAAACATAATGTGATGCACTCACTGCCTCAGATTTGGCCGTTCTAATGGCGGACAAACCACATACCGCTATGTCTGGTTCGCTGGTAAAAAACCTCATAACTCCAGTTGAGCTTGATTGTGATAGAATGTTAATAATATAATGACACTTGCAAGTGTCTGACCATATATAAAAGCCACAATATCAACTTTTGAAAAAAACAAACAATTGATTTCCTGAAAAGTAGTGGTTTCGGACAGGGGCGTCACTAGGCCCTTTTTAGGGGGCTTCAGCCCCCCTAACTGTATGCCTAGCCCCCCTAAAAATGTGTGATTAATATGCTACACAAATTCGTGTTCGCTTCAGTCTTGTTTTAATCAGATTCAGCGCGTTCTTCATCTTAAATCCGCAGTGGCGCCGAGCAGAGAGCGCGTCAAAAAGAGAGGAAAGTGTGTGTGTGTGTTCATCTGAGCCCATTGGTCTGTCACTGCTTGTCAATGTCAGAATATTTGAGATGACCAATCAAATCAAAGTAGGCGGGCTTTACGCTTAAAAAATTTAACCCCCAAAGCTCCACCTCAAATGCAGGACCTCTTTGATTATAAAGCCCTGTCTACAGCCCTGTATTTGGAATCAGAATCAGAAAGAGCTTTATCCCAAGTGTGCTTGCACACACAAGGAATTGGCTTTGGTGCTGATGCTTCCAGTGCACATATACAAATATGTGATAAGGCATAAGATCAATAATGAACGTGTAGCCTTTAATGTGAATTAATTTTATAAACTTAGTTACCTTTCCTAGTAGTTTTCAGTAAATGAACACGTCTGAGAAAATGATTCATAGGCAAAATCAACCAGTTGACCCCCAAAGAGAAAAAGAGTGTGATGCTGATGAGGAGAGAAAAATAATCAGCTGCCAACTGAAATGGTTTTATCCCAAAAAAATATAGTTCAGAGAATTAAAAATTTTCTCGGGGAAACCCCGAACCCCCCTAGCTAACACAACTCGAATTCAGGACTACGGTACAGTGATTATAAAACCCTGCAATTGCATGGTAATGAAAGTGAGCATTAGACCCTAAATTAAACCTTTACCTTTTTTTTTTTATAAATCATACCCTCATTGGGGGCTTAGCCCCCCTAAAAGGAAAATCCTAGAATCGCCCCTGGTTTCGGACATACAAGGATTCCGCCCAACAGCAACAGTATTTAAATTAGTTCTATCAGTTGATTGTTTAATTAAAATTTTAAATGAAAAATAATCAATTGACAGACCTTAAGGATTAACCATTCTAAATTAAAGTTGAACTGTAATTTATATATTAATAAGTGATTTACAGTTGTAGACGTGACCTCTTACTCCAGCTTGTTATTTTTTTATTCATTTTTCGTTTCTTCTCCCTATCGCTTTATATCGCCCCTCTCACTGTCTTTTTAATAAAAATGACAAAATCCCCCATTACAAATGAACAAAAAATATTAATAAATGACTTCTAAACAAAAAGTTGCCAAAATACTTACCAAAAAATACCAAAAACGTTGTAAAAATACTTGCGGGTGTTTTCAAAAGTAACAAATGACTTTTTTAAGTTGCAAATGCCCAATGATAGATACGGCATATAAGTAGAATAATACAGTTGTGTCTCTCTGTGTTAGTGCTGAAAGAGCTTCTAATGTCATTTTCTTTCATATGAAAATATGCAGGGTATGGCTGTGTTTAAATGTTAGCAGATGCGTTAACCCAGAGGCGACAGGTGACATGACAGTGATAAATGCACTGGCCTATTTGCTCATATCTTCTTCTTAATGGATCCCTACTTTTCACAATCCCCCCGTATCTTTCTTTTATTCTGTCTCTACATGAAATGCTGAAAGTGACAACAGCCTCGAGTATCGAGGAGCCGCTTATGGCAGTTTTTAGTTCCTCAATACTTTGTTATTGCTGCGTTCAAGTCGACTATTGATTCTTTTATATTTAGTGTCACACTGAACATCAAAAGCATTCAATATTTGTGAGTAGATTTCCGCTCAAATCAGTCATACCAGATGTTGTTGTCATTTATATTTTTTATCGAAACACACATGCATGTCTCAATATAGGCTTCATTCAAAATTATGAAATGCAGTCATATATTTCAGTGATGGTATCTAGTTGATCCCTGAACTAAAAGAGAACGTACATTGCTCTTAAAGAATGTGTTTATCTCACCTTGAAATTACTTTTTCCAACTGTGAGTTAATCTAATATATTATCGTTTTATACCGCTTCTTTTAGAACTCCTATGTAAATATGTTAGTTGATGGATTGAATAGATAGTATTTCCAAAGTTTTGATTTCTAAAGCTGTAGATTTTATAAGTCAAATTGGTGCACTGGCTGATTATATCAGTTTAGGCCTGTATGGTTGTTATTTTCCTTCCAAACACAAAAGGACATATTCTGACTTAAATTTCAGTCTGTTCTATATTGCATGTTTTTAGAAGAATTGCAATATGAGTCCTAAGGGTTTCGTTTAAATAATTGTATAATAAGTACATTGCATTGTTTCTTTTTTATTGTATGAAAAATAGCATCATGGACATTCTGCTGAATTACTCATTTTGTGTTCCACATAATACAGAACATTTCATTGGGTTTATAGCGACTCAAGTTTGATGGTAATGAAATTAGTTCACCTAATGCTTGTATGAACTATCTCTTTAAAACTCCATGCAGTAGGAGAAGTTTTAGAAGCGTTAAAGGCTGGAAACTTCAGTCTTTCATTGAAGCTGCATCCATTCTGCGATGTTCCTGCACATTCATCTACCACAGATAAATAAAGGTTTTGTTTATGCTACATCTAGAGTGGTTTTACTCCAGAGAGCAGGAGATGTCATTATGACTTGATGTGTTAGAATGCTTCAGTGCTCTTTTCATTGACGCATTGAAGCTCTTATCACTTATTGTCAAGTTTTCTTTTCATTCATCTGCTTTGACCTTTGTCTATTGACTATTTTCTATCTGACCTTTTCCCTTCTAAGATGGTATTTATTTATATGTTTTAAATACAATGTCAGTGGTTGAGTGTGTGGTTTGTATTCATGCATTTGCAGCATGATAAATATGATAAAGCATTACTTATCAAAAAGCCATAGTATTGGAGTATCCAGTGATACGGCTCTGTGTAAGCGGACCTTGAAAGGTCTATTGTCTGCTTGTTTTGTCATCTTGTTTTTTTTCTGTCTTTTTCAGAGTTATATCCACGGCAGCAGTCAAGCTCAATTTGTGGCTGAATCTCACATTATTCTTCTGTTGAATATCCTTTCACATAAAACCTCCCTCTGCACAATGCACTTGGCACATTGTTCTGTTAATGAAGTTAACCGTAATAACCCACTGACTTCACAAAGTTCTGCTCATCATTCTGTTAACTTTTGAAAATGTAGAATGTAGAAATGTAGAAGAATTTTAGTGCAGAAAAAGACTATTAAGAGATTAATTAAGGAAATAAAGACATCATCAAAGTAGTCCATGTGACATCAGTGGGTTAGTTAGAATGTTTTGAAGCATCGAAAATACATTTTGGTCAAAAAATAACAAAAACTACGACTTTATTCAGCATTGTATTGTCTTCCGATTCTGTTGTCAATGTGTTGCTGAATAAAGTTGTAGTTTTTGTTATTTTTGGACCAAAATGTATTTTCGATGTTTCAAAAAATTCTAACTAACCCACTGATGTCACATGGACTACTTTGATGATGTCTCTATTTCCTTTCTGGACAAGGACAATACCGTACATACATTTTCAATGGAGGGACAGAAAACTCTCGGACTAAATCTAAAATATCTTAAACTGTGTTCCGAAGATGAACGGAGGTCTTACGGGCTTGGAACGACATGAGGGTGAGTCATTAATGACATAGTTTTCATTTTTGGGTGAACTAACCCTTTAAATTAATCAAGTGACAGTAAAGACTTTATGTTCCAAATAAATTGTTGTTTCTACAAAAATATTAAGCAGCTGTTTTTCTACATTTACAATAATAATTCTTAAGAACAAAGTCAGTATATTATGATTCAGAATGATTTCTGAAGGATCATGCGTCACTGAAGACTGGAGTAAAGATGCTGAAAATTCAGCTTTGCCATCACATGAATACCTAATTTTTTGTATGTATTCAAATAGAAATGGTTATTTTAAATTGCAATAATATTTCCAATGTATTTTTTTTTTATTAAATAACTGCGCTATTGGTGAGCACAAGAGAAAACATGTTTTAATTAAAAGTCCTGACCCCAAACTTGTGTATATACATTTTGTAAACTAAAATGATTAATATTTTATGTCAGATGTTTTGTCTACTCATCTGTGGTTGTCAAAATCTATCAAGGTGCAGCTGTATGAAATGTACAAACATACTGTACACACACTTGCTCACTTGGCCATGTCGAGTATGTCCTTCTGAGTGTCATTCTCTGATTGAACTTTGTAATTACGTGGGTTTGTTGACTTTGCCTGATGGGTACAGAGTGTGCAGACAGACCGAGACCCACTGCTAGCATCTGGCTCAGCTGGTGGAGGAGAGAGGAGCTTCTGCCTGCTGGCGGAACACCTCGTGTTTGTCTGTCTTCCTCTTGCCGACACCTAGCTTTCCCCCCAGGCTGGAGGACACCTCCCAGCCGAGTGAAGTGTGCTCAGAGTTGAGAAGTGTCTTGTTCCCATTGTGTGCTAGAGCTATACTTTCTTTAGTTGCAGCCCAATCTTTAGTTTTGCAGGCACTCTGTAAGTGTCATATGAGGTCCTGGTTGTTTATTGTGCAATCCAACCACATCCATGCCACTAGTTAGTCCTTGACTTCCATCTCAGATGCGGCCATCACCATGGGAATGGTCCTTCTGAATGAAGCAGCCACCTCTAAGGGAGACGTGGGTAAAAGAAGGAGTAAGTTTCTTTTTCATATTGCTATTGTGTTCAGAATCCATATATATCTCATTGAAGGTGGGACTTTAGCCATATATAGGAACCAAAATATCTTAGAGACGTGAAAAGAAAATAACCACCTATCATCCTTCTGAATTCATTCTAATATGCTGATTTGGTGCTCTAGAAACATTTCTGAATATTATGAATGTATTTAAAATCACAAAAGATTTATATTTCAAATAAATGCTGTTCTTTTGAACTTTCTATCCGTCAAAGAATCCTGAAAAAAATATGTTATTAAAAAAAATATTTAGCAGCACTGTTTTCAAGACTAATAATAAGTAATGTTTCTTTAAGAATGATTTCTGAAGGATCATGTGACACCGAAGACCGGAATAATGGCTGTTGAAAAGTGTTGCCATCACATGAATAAACTACATTTTAAAATATATTCAAATAGATAACAGTTATTTTAAGTCTAAATAATATATCACAATACTGTTCTTGTTTGTTTGTTTGTTTGTTTGTTTGTTTGTTTGTTTGTTTTAATTAAATGAGCATAAGAGACTTCTTTCAAAACCATTAAAGAAATATATTAATTATTGCAAACTTTTGACTGGAAGTGTGTGTTTCAGTAGTTGATTTGATTCCAGTTTTTATCGTTTATATTTTCGTCCAGACTTTCAATCTTAAGATATGTTTATACATTATAATACTATATTGTATATATTTTTTTAAACTATGATAATCTAAGCAATGAAACAATCATAAACCATTTAGATATTTCATTTGTGATAATATACAATTGCTTCTGTCCCACAGTTGTGGTGTCATTTCCACCACACTGATATTTTGCTTCTATTAAAGTTGTTTCTGAAATGAGTGTAATTGGTTACCATGGAAAGAGAGTCAGTAAAAAGCGTACTTGAAATTAAATTAGATGTTTGATGTGTGAAGAAAATAAAGAGACATGAAAGTAACTAGAATCACTAACTAGAATATATTTGTTATTTCCAATCATGCAATACTTTATTTATATTACTTTATTCAGATTATGTTAAAAGTGTGACGTTTGTTTTAGCAAGACAAAGAAGTATGCCAATTTTTATTCCAAAATTCATCAAAACAGGATGGATGGATGGATCGATCTACTGTCATTTCCACAACAGAATAAGTAGATAATTTCCGATATAGTAAAAATGACATTGTGGTGAGAATTGTATATCCACTGTTGGAGTGTGAGTGTGAACGGTTT
The DNA here is from genome assembly GCA_030578255.1 of Tiaroga cobitis. Lineage (NCBI taxonomy): Eukaryota > Metazoa > Chordata > Actinopteri > Cypriniformes > Leuciscidae > Tiaroga > Tiaroga cobitis. The sequence continues at coordinate 12,020,744 of CM060591.1, forward strand.
AGCTCAGTTCAGTTAGAGAGTTTATTTTCTAAATGTCCGTAGGGCTAAAAGTGCACAGTTCAATAAACGCCCAGTAAATGTCCTGCAAATCACCCACAACCTCAGCATCTTGGGTTTGGGTTTTTCAAGGGCAAGCACCACTCACACTATGAAAAAAACTAGTTTATTTCTATGATTATGTCAAAAAGAGCATTTTGAAATGAATGTTGAAAAAAAATCAATTTGTTGAACGCTTTTCATAGTCATATCCTATAACAGGCATAAAAGCATCAAAAGCAGCATATTTTTACCTTTGCATATTAATAGTGTGTGTGCGCATGTATATTTTATTGGGTTGTGTTTTAAAGTGTGTGTTTGGCTGAGCATGAGTATGCATCTTGCATAGGTGTGTGGCCCTGGATATCACCTCCAGCTTGAGTCTCTGTCCCACTTACAAGTTTGCTTTACATGACTTTCTTTTTTCCTCTGAGCTTCTCACATCAAACTCGTTCTCACTCCCCCTCTTGAAGTGCTTCTCAGGGGTTCCCATAAAGACAAGCATCGCTTCCAGACTGTGATAGACGAATAGCTTTCCATGTATTATCACTGCATTAGCTGTGGAGAGCACTTAATGTGATGGCCTCCATCCCACCTCCAAAGAGTCATCCCCAGCTTTGATATGCTAATAATATGAATTATGGGTAATATGTAAATGCCGAGTTATGTAAATGACGAGTTATTTTTGGCTTGGTTTCCAACTCACCTCCATGACAAACAAGGGGAGTGCTTTTTGTTTCTGATTTTAGACTACTCAGGCAGAGAAGTGAGCTCTTTATGCAATATGCCGGGATACAAATTCTTGTAATTACTGTATGTGTGTGTCAGCAGAAGTGTATAATTGTGGAAATTGCAATTTGTGTTTGTGTGGGTGGTCGTGTGTAAGGCAGGAGTTTTAGCTGTCATGAATATGTAGCACCATTTAAATGTCATGCACACGTCATTTATTAATGTGCTAAATACCACTCAAGCACACAAATAAAGTTTTATTTGAGATGAAAATAGAAGCAATTCTGTTTTAGAATTAGCTCCTTGAATCAGAATTACCTAATTGAACCTTTGAAAACAGTGAATGAATAGAATTATATCTTAGCGCTGGTTCACACAGGACGTGTTTTTTGCTGTTAAAAATGCGAGACGCAGGTCAGTTGAACAAAGATGCGCAAGGTCTAGAGACACGTTTTTTTTTAAGTTTAACTTGAGTGCCACGTATTTAGAATGTTGGTTCATGCGCGAGACGCTGCAAAAGACGCGAGACGTGAGCACAATGGTTAAAGACGTCCGTCTAGCTCGTGCTTACTTTGAAAAATAATGGAAAAGTAGAATGTGGAATGGAAAAATGTGTTCTGTGTGAACGGCCCCTTAGTGTGTATTCCTCTTATGAAACAGTCATTTTTAGAAACACTTGACCACAGCTCCAAGTATTATTCCCTCAATATGTATTTTATCATCTTCTTCAGAACCTGCTTTTTTTTTTTATTGTATGCCTTTTTGAAAGCGCTTAAAGGGATAGTTCACCCAAAAATGGAAATTCTGGCATCATTTACTCACCCTCAGGTTGTTCCAAACCTGTGTGAATTGCTGAACAATAAATAAGATATTATTTTGAAGAATATGGGTAACCAAACAGTTGATGGGCCCCACTGACTTCCATAGTTTGAAAAAAAAAAAATAGTCAATGGGGTTGTCACGGGTGGTGTATGGCAGGAATCACGAGGAGACGAGGAATTCAAATAAACAAACTTTTACTAAATCAAAACAACAAACAGGTACAGGCAGACAGAGCGGATGCAAACACCAGTTAACAGACGCACCTTTCACAAACGTACCATACACAAACGAGAACCGACCCGGAGTGAAGGAGAACACAGGGTATAAATACACTTAGAACGGATAATGAGAACAAGACACAGCTGGGGCAAATGAACTGATAATGACAGGTAGACAGGTGAAGGAACTGAGAACTAACGAGGAGCGGGAAAAGTGACACAGGATTAAACCAAATACACAGAGACGGGGGGAAACTCAGGACACACATGTAACATAACGCCCCCTCCAAAAAGGCGCGTCCTCGCGCCGTATAACTTCAATAGGGGTGGGAGGGCGGGCGCCCTGGAGGCTGACGAGGGCGTGGCCTACCCTCAGCAGGAAGCCTCCAGGGCAGAGCAGGCTGGTCAGGAGGCCATGGCGGAGTAGGAGACCACCCCTTGGGTGGCCATGGCGGAGACGCACCTTCGGGCGGCCATGGCGGAGACGCACCTTCGGGCGGCCATGGCGGAGACGCACCTTCGGGCGGCCATGGCGGAGACGCACCTTCGGGCGGCCATGGCGGAGACGCACCTTCGGGCGGCCATGGCGGAGACGCACCTTCGGGTGGCCTATATCCCCCCCCCAAAACTTTCTTGGGGGGAATCACAGGCTCTGGGACAGTCTCTGGGTGGGCAGAAGGGACATGGAAAGTCTTTGGCTGGGCTAGCGCTGAAGGCCCGGCAATGCTGGATGGAACCAGTGGTGAAGGCTCTGAAGGGCTGGACGGGACCAGCGGAGAAGGCTCTGGCTCGGCCGGCGTGACGCGAAGCTCTGGCCCGGCAGGCGTGACGCGAAACTCAGGCTCGGCGGGCGTGTGCAGGGAAGCTCAGGCTCGGTGGGCGTGCAGGGAAGCTCAGGCTCGGCGGGCGTGCAGGGAAGCTCAGGCTCGGCGGGCGTGCAGGGAAGCTCAGGCTCGGCGGGCGTGCAGGGAAGCTCAGGCTCGGCGGGCGTGCAGGGAAGCTCAGGCTCGGCGGGCGTGCAGGGAAGCTCAGGCTCGGCGGGCGTGCAGGGAAGCTCAGGCTCGGCGGGCGTGCAGGGAAGCTCAGGCTCGGCGGGCGTGCAGGGAAGCTCAGGCTCGGCGGGCGTGCAGGGAAGCTCAGGCTCGGCGGGCGTGCAGGGAAGCTCAGGCTCGGCGGGCGTGCAGGGAAGCTCAGGCTCGGCGGGCGTGCAGGGAAGCTCAGGCTCGGCGGGCGTGCAGGGAAGCTCAGGCTCGGCGGGCGTGCAGGGAAGCTCAGGCTCGGCGGGCGTGCAGGGAAGCTCAGGCTCGGCGGGCGTGCAGGGAAGCTCAGGCTCGGCGGGCGTGCAGGGAAGCTCAGGCTCGGCGGGCGTGCAGGGAAGCTCAGGCTCGGCGGGCGTGCAGGGAAGCTCAGGCTCGGCGGGCGTGCAGGGAAGCTCAGGCTCGGCGGGCGTGCAGGGAAGCTCAGGCTCGGCGGGCGTGCAGGGAACCTCAGGCTCGGCAGGCGTGCAGGGAAGCTCAGGCTCGGCAGGCGTGCAGGGAAGCTCAGGCTCGGCAGGCGTGCAGGGAAGCTCAGGCTCGGCAGGCGTGCAGGGAAGCTCAGGCTCGGCAGGCGTGCAGGGAAGCTCAGGCTCGGCAGGGCTGCAGGGAAGCTCAGGCTCGGCAGGGCTGCAGGGAAGCTCAGGCTCGGCAGGCGTGCAGGGAAGCTCAGGCTCGGCAGGCGTGCAGGGAAGCTCAGGCTCGGCAGGCGTGCAGGGAAGCTCAGGCTCGGCAGGCGTGCAGGGAAGCTCAGGCTCGGCAGGGCTGGACGGAACCAGCTGTGAGGGCTCGGCTGGGCTGGACGGAACCAGCGGTGCGGGCTCGGCTGGACGGAACCAGCTGTGAGGGCTCGGCTGGGCTGGACGGAACCAGCGGTGCGGGCTCGGCTGGGCTGGACGGAACCAGCGGTGCGGGCTCGGCTGGGCTGGACGGAACCAGCGGTGCGGGCTCGGCTGGACGGAACCAGCGGTGCGGGCTCGGCTGGACGGAACCAGCGGTGCGGGCTCGGCTGGGCTGGACGGAACCAGCGGTGCGGGCTTGGCTGGGCTGGACGGAACCAGCGGTGCGGGCTTGGCTGGGCTGGACGGAACCAGCGGTGCGGGCTTGGCTGGGCTGGACGGAACCAGCGGTGCGGGCTTGGCTGGGCTGGACGGAACCAGCGGTGCGGGCTTGGCTGGGCTGGACGGAACCAGCGGTGAGGGCTTGGCTGGGCTGGACGGAACCAGCGATAAAGGGTCGGCTGGGCTGGACGGAACCAGCGGTGAGGTCTTGGCTGGGCTGGCTGGGATCAGTGGCGGAAGCTCTGTGTCCCAGTCAATAAGTTCCTCCTCTTCCCCTGGACCGATGGTGAAGGGAGAGCCACAGCTCGCCAATACCCACTCGACAAAGGCAGCGAAGTTCCCCCGAGGCCCATCTCCGGGCAGGCATGCTTTGGTCTCAGCGTTGAGGCCTGCCCAGAAGAACACACAGAGGCTGGTGTCATCAAAATGAACTAGAGGTACCAAGTCCAAATACCTCTGTGTGTGGGCCTCGAGGGACTGATCCTCCTGGGACAGGAGAAGGATTTGGACTGCTGCATCCATCGATGTTATGGTCGGTTCTTCTGTCACGGGTGGTGTATGGCAGGAATCACGAGGAGACGAGGAATTCAAATAAACAATAAACTTTTACTAAATCAAAACAACAAACAGGTACAGGCAGACAGAGCGGATGCAAACACCAGTTAACATAGACGCACCTTTCACAAACGTACCATACACAAACGAGAACCGACCCGGAGTGAAGGAGAACACAGGGTATAAATACACTTAGAACGGATAATGAGAACAAGACACAGCTGGGGCAAATGAACTGATAATGACAGGTAGACAGGTGAAGGAACTGAGAACTAACGAGGAGCGGGAAAAGTGACACAGGATTAAACCAAATACACAGAGACGGGGGGAAACTCAGGACACACATGTAACAGGGGTCCATCAACTGTTTGGTTAGTGGCATTTTTCAAAATATCTTCTTTTGTGTACAGCAGAAGAAAGAAACTCATGCAGGTTTGGAACAACTTGTGTGTAAATGATAACAGAATTTTAATTTGTTGGTGAACTATCCCTTTAAGTTTGACAATCCTTCGACCATTGAAATTCAAAATCTAACCAACAACATTAATGTCATCGTAATATGTGCACACTGAATTACCATTAATGGAAATTCAGTGTGCACATATTACGATGACAATTGACCCTTCGCTAAGCCACGCCCGAAAACCGCCACTGGCCAATCGTGGCTTAGCAACCGTAACTAGGAGCGGGAGGTCTGTCAAGCTTTCGAGCGAGGGAAACATGCCGACGCGTTGTGTATGGATTGTGCAAATCTGATACCCGGTATCCTAAAAGTTTGGACGGTGGGGTGGCATTTTTTCCCTTCCCGAAACCTAAAAGCCAAAGGGGAGAAAAGCCGGGCGTGGATCAAGCAGTGTGGGAGACCCATTCACAACTAAATGTCGACAGGATTAACAACAAAAAACCCCTATTGCTTGGAAATAATGGCGGTTCTTTGTTCATAATGCATATATTTGAACGTAAAATAAGAAGATTAATGGCAAGACGGAGGTTCACTGACATACCTTAAAATCTATTTCAGCATTTTGTTAATCGACGGCCTACCCCTGAGTAACTTTACCCCAATCCGATCGCGGCTCTCCCGGTGTTAGATTGATGGATAAACTGTTTGATTTGTAATTATTAGATTATTTTCACATTTCACTTACCCTGCTGTGCATGAACATAGCTGTTCCTCCATTTGTGCGTTTCCCATGTGAATGGTCTGCTAAGGAGGCGGTTGCTGCTTGCGCTGGGACCTAACGTTATAGGCTTTAGCTTCAATTTTGATGAAATTATTTTCTAATCGGTTGCATATTATTTCGTGGATATGTCCATCGAATGCATACTGCAGTCCCTTTTGTCTTGCTCTCTCAGATATTTCACCTGTTCGCCAAAAATGACTAATTATCTCCTTGGGAATGTCTGACACCGGTGCATTCACACTATAATAGATGTGGCAGACGCGAAAGCTTGACAGGCGTAGCAACAGTAACTAAGGAGGGCGGGGCTTAGCGAAGGGTCAGTTTTCTTGTATTTATCTGCATAATGATTGATTTGGTATTTTCTTTCAATTATAAATCCTGCTGATTTATATCTGGTAATCTTCAAATATGGCTTTTAAATGGCTAATTATGTTGGCAAAATTAAATTAAAATGCTAATTGTAGTGTGTTACAGTAGTGTGCAATATTTAAAACATATTAAATGTACATTAATTAATTCAGTTTGTAATTGTCATTTAACCTTTTTTAAAACCGCTGAAGTGGATTGGATTGGGTTACTTATACTGAACAGAGTAGTTGTTAATCGAATCATTCTGAATATGCAGAAAATCACAGCCATTATCTATGGCCATCTTTATACTGCAAAGATGGTGTCACAATATGTGATTCCCATGCAATTGTGATGTTTAAAGCAGATCTGATGTGGCATTTCATTTACACAAAATTAAAATCTAAGCTTTGGTATTTCCTCCAGGAAATGCAAATCTAGTGTTTCACAGTAAGATGTTTTATATAAGATTAGACTTGATCTAGACAGGTGAATGTGTTGAAATTATTCATATCCTTCATAAAGCTCACATTAGCGAGTGTTTTAGTGACACGTAACTTCTTGACTTCCTCTCTCCAGAGGTTGTGTCTCACATTTTCCCCTACGCCACCCAAATTTGCCGCGGCCATCATCTGCCACGCCAGGGCCGTGGCACGGGGGTCAGAGGTCACATTAGCACAGCAGATCATTAAACCGGCGGTGGCACCTCAGCACTGGGCTTTTCCTACACCTGTCACTGTTAATTGACCATTAGGCATATATGAATCTGCATTATTATAATCTCATCAGTCAGTCTCAGGAATCTTTGGTGAGGAGAGAGGTCATTTTACAGAGACTTAGGTTATTCATAGAGAGAGGGGGAAGAGAGAAGGGTTGCGTGCTCATCTTAAAGCGCTTCCCCTGGGGTGTGAAAGGAGGCAGAAGACCCTGCAGATGAGGCAGATGTTTGCTCTCTATGCACTCCTGGGTGACCCTCTGTCAGCCACATGAGAAGGGAGCAGTGACTAATTTATGTGATGGGGTTAGAGTAATAAGTTCTGACTGATGAGATGCGTGCATTTGTGTCATCATGCATATGCATGCATATATATGCGCGTGTGCTTTTAAGTACATGTCACAATTATTAACATGTCACAAGATTAACTTACTCCAGGGATTTTGTGTCTGTATTAATTTGTGCATGCTTCTGTAATTTGTCTTGTTTTGATATGTAGTTTTTATGCATTAGTAACCATATCAGCCACATCTTATTAAAAAAAAAAACTGAATTCAGCTTCTTTGAATGTAACTGTGGGGTTGGCCTGAAGCTCTCTGAACACAACTATTTTTAAAGGGATAGTTCACCCAAAAATGAACATTTACGTTATGAAAATATGAACACGTTTTTTTCCACATGGGTTTTCCTGAACATTTATTGAGTACATTTTTTGCAATTCTAAAACAGTATATAAGTCAATATTTATACCAATGCATTTCCATTGAAAATAAAGTAGGATACAGAATCTCCCATTTTACCATTGCTGATGTCCACTCTCAAATGTAAAGCTAATTGGTTCATGGTTTGTGAACATTCTGTGGGATGTAGAGCCTCAACGTTAACAATGTAGTGGACTTATCTTAGCATTATAGGTCACTTCCAGAACACACTCTTTTTCAGGTGTCATCCCAAAGCTATAACGTGACAAAATATTTCCTATGGGGTTTTTCTAGGAACAAAATAACTTCAATGTTAATGCCTCTACAAAAGCATCTGCTGATGGTAAATGCTGAGGCTTTGTGACTGGATATATTTAAAGAACTATATATTTTTACTTGTAAGCAGAAAACATTCCAGCACAAAAAGGCAGTCAGCTTAAATGCAGGTCCTTGCCTAACAGAAAAAAAAAAATACTCAGTTTGTTTCCACCAGTCATAACAACACACTGTAAAATGCTTGAGTAATGCAACTCCTTGAGAGACTATTGTAATGTTGAGTCAGAGGCGTTGAGATCCATTTGCAAGATTGTATTGACACATGCAATGAAGCAGAGAAAAGCAGACATAAAACAGTGCAGGTAGAAGGGCAATCCAGAATCTGTAACAGTACACAGGCAAGGGTCAGGGCAGGCAGCAAAGGTTCACAAAAACTAGAGTCCAGGCAGAGATCAGAGTACCAGATAATAACTTGAAACAGGGAATGACGCTCGGTAATGACAGCAGAGCAAATCAAGACTTCGCAAAGTCACAGTGAGAGACAAAGTCCAGATAAAGGGGCAATAATGGAGAACAGGTGACGAGAATGGGGATAATTAGATAAACTAGGCAGGGATGGAGATAGGTAATGATCAGAGGGAGAGATGGGAAATGCAGTTCCTTAATATTCTGGAGCGAGGGAACGGATGAGGCCAGGGGGAGGCGCAGCTGAGCGTTCTGTGACAACTATAATGGATATTGACTTTTTTCCCAACAAGTTTAGAGGGGTCGACCTATATGCAGAAAAATCCTGTTCACTGTCCTCCAACAACTAGGAAATTGAGTGTCTGTTGAGTTTTGCTCAGTACACAAAATACTCAATAAAAATTAAAGGGCTCACATAATTGAATTTAGATTCCAGGTTAAATACAAATTAAGTGTGTAATTACAGAAATAATGATTGTTTCCAAACAACTCCCCATCTAACATTGGTCATGTAAACATAAAAGAAGTCTGACCATGATCGCTTCATAGACTTTTAAGTGCATTTCTTTCAACAACTTACTGTTTAAAACTTTGCGATGAGCAAAATGTATTTTCGTTCATGCTACAGATAGAATTAATCTCAGAATATTCCTTAACATACTAAGAGTAATTTTATAAAGCCTATTAATACATTTGGGGCAGACGGTTTAGAGGGAATAGCCCATTATACTGCATTAAACACATTTGTAAAGAAAGCAGATGGAGTATCTTATTAGGCTCATCATCATAAAAAAATTATATTTAATGCATAGCCAAAGGCAAACTATTGAGTGCTGGGCCATTAGGGAGAAAATAAAACATTCTCTAGTAAAAAAAAAACTAGTGCAATAACTAGTGAAGAGTGACAGTTTCAATGTTTTCTAACACAAAAGTTATGAATGATTAGTCCAGAAAGTTGATGTGTATTAAAAAGATTTAAAAAAATAAGTACAAAGATGTGCTTTAAAACTGCTCGCAACAGGAAGCTAGCAGATTTGCAGCAGATAGCTGGTCCAGATGTTTGGTCCATAAACCAAAAAGCAGCAATGTAATAAACCTGCATTTATGATCATAAGCAATGTCATATACCTCCACAACTAAATAAACTCAGTGTTTACGTGCATTCCTGGAGCCTTAATTTACAATCTCAAACTCTCCAATCTGTGTTCCAAATACCCTTTAACTGAAGTCGGCAGTCTGCATTGTTTCCATAGAAAATTGAGAACATAATAATGTTCAATAAGGAACAGTTCACCTAAAAATTAAAGTTCTGCCATCATTTACTCATTCTTTATGCCACTGCAAACCTGTATGAATTTCTTCTATGGAACAAAACAGATATTTTGAACAAGCAACATTCGACCCTATTGACTTTCATTGTATTGAACAAAAAAAAAAACTTTTTTTGGGTGAACCATTCCTTTAATTTTGTATCATTTTTGTACTTTTACTTCTATCTAAAACAGACAGTACCGTACATGCAGAAATCCTCAACCTCTGGTGACTTAAAAATGTTAATTGCTGCTATGCAGAATAAGAACTTGCACAGTGAGTGGTTGATCAAACCCAGCGGTCGTCAAGGAAACACACTGACTCGAAGCATTTCAAATAGGAAAATGCTAAATGAAGATTGCCGGAGTAGTGACGCTGTACTTTACACCACTCCCCCCGCAGAAACATTTACGGCAAGCGACTCCATCCAGTTGTGGGAAAGTCAGCCAAATGTGATTGCACCAGAGTGCTGTTATTTAGCAACATCACATTAGTTACCCTGTGACACAGACGACCCTGAAAGTAAATGTTTAGCAGCTTTTAAATGTCACATCTCAGTTAGTCATGTTCGTCATTTTTGTGTAATGCAGAGTCCTTTTGCGGCTACTACCGCGTGTCTTATGGGAAGGCTTGTGTAACGTGGAGGGAAATGATAATAGGCTCGAGAACATCAAGGCCTCAGAGTAAACGCTGTCGCATGAAGCCTTGAAAACAAGTCTTTATGGAAGTTCAGGTGATACTGAAACTTTAAATTAAGAGCTCTCTGTGTATGTGTGATCCCGGGATAAGAGGGTGTTTCTGGATGACTAATCTGGAGAGGAACAGTGCTGGTGGTGTGGAGTAATTGGAGGTGCCCCTCTCTTTTGAGGAGGTTAACACACTTTGATTAAGCTCTGATTAGCTTCTCGTTCAGCTAAACAGCTGCTGCCACTGCCTCGCTCTTTAATATGTTTACTACTTACATGCTGACTCTCTTGCACACACATACAACCATTTGGAAACCATCTTGTGCCTTTAAAGAAACCAGGGCTTTCCTCTCTGTAAAAAAGGTACCTAGAACAAAAAGGATATCAAGAACTATTTAGCTAACTCAAGAACTCAATACAGAAAAACATATTTTTTGATAAGAAGCTCTTTGTTGAACTTAAGGGGCTGCAAAAAAACAATGAATAATGTTTATTTTTAAGACCATGATATTTAGTTATATACTATATATAATAAACTGGTGTGACGTCATTTCGAACAAAATTAGGCCAAAATCACATACATTTTTTCTTCATTTCGGGAGTTTGAAACAGCTTTAACTTTCTGGAAATGTTTACTTAAAGGGGACCTATTATGCAAAATTCACTTTTACATGGAGTTTGAACATACACGTGTGTTGGCAGTGTGTGTACAAAACCACTCTGCCTTAGCAAAAATGCACCCACTCCTCTTTTTTTAAATCATAAGTTTCTCAGAACAAGCCATTTGCTAATTCTAGCTTTTGTGATGTCACAAATGCACAGACCCCGCCAACGACTGATGACGGACTCTGCCCTATTAGCATAGACCCCGCCCTCAGTGAGCTGTACACAGTCCGCCATGTTTATCTCCTCGCGCATTTAATAGCAGCATTGAGTGATTTCCTGATTTTCTTTTTTTGTTTGATTCATATTAACAGCATATATAGCAGTAGGTAATGTATATTACGCTGCTTTCACTTAAAGGATACTTCACCTCTGGAAAGATGAATGTGTATTTAAAATGGGTCATTTATGTAGAAGAAATGTGAAATTATTTTTGAATTTGGAGCTTTCTAGACTGAGAAAAGCCAGAAAATGTATTTTTGGCTTATGTGGATGAAAGACAACAACTCCCAGAATGCACTTGCTTCGCTGCCCTAGGAGGCCACGCCTACCGGTAACAGAGCGCAGTAGTTAAACAACAAGTCTAGGTTACTAGTGAGTCTCCGTGATGAGTCTGCCCGAAAATGTGTTTCGAGATCACCCAAAATGTCCGGGATTCGGCTTTTGCGTTCTACAGTCGCCATTCATTATGTTTACTGTGGCGAGCAGGACGAGACCGAGGCCCGCGGGAGAACGGCGCGAGGCCGGTGGCGTGATTACCGATGAGCGATATCTGTGAGACGCACCGGTCTCGTATCTCTCACGGAGGAGCGGGAATTTTCTTAGCAATGTTAAAACGCACATCAACCGATCACTTGTTTAGCGTTCATGTAAACACTACATTCAGATTCACCAATCGGAATGAATTCAGTTAGATTGAAACAAAAGGTGTGCATGTAAACAATGAATGGCGACTGCAGAAAGAAAAAGCTGAATCCCGGACATCGACGGCCAGACATGTCCGGGAAAAAGAGGATGGTAACCCCTACTACTCAGCTTTCTCCACAGAACAAGAGCCTGGTAGCTTAGCTTCCAAAAAAAGATGGCTGACACTGTGTACATTCTGTGAGTGAGATCTCACCCTCTATGGGCGGGTTGAAAACATGCTGAACAGCCCCTACTACTGACTGTAGTCTTTAGCCTCTGGCCAAAAAATCCTCCGATGGCGCAAAATGACGATTTTTGCGTCATCGGAGGATTTTTTCCAGACAAAAAATACATAAATCTCTCGTCTCAGGGGGATACGAGGGTGGAAAGCATGGTAATTCGAAAATACTACAGGTTTTCTACTAATACAAAGCTTAATGCTGAATCCTGAAGTATCCCTTTAAATACACAGATCTAATATACACATGTGATTTCTTTACTTGCTGTTTAAGTTCACAGACAGACATCTTTGTTGACATGACCTTGTGTGCATTTGACAGTTTAAGCGCAATCAGACGTGAAAGAGAACTTAGTTTAATACACACAGGGTGTGCCGCCTGACATCCAGCTCTCTGTGCGTGTGCTTTGGATGTGTGCACTCAGAAAACCATATATCAGAAGTTAAGACTGATATGGCTTTAAAACGCATCCAGATAATAAACTTTCATGATGAGGAAGACCTGAAATGTCACGTGAGCTTGACTGCAATAGAGATGGTAAACTAAATCAAACAGATGTTTTAGTTTTTGAGTATCCGATGCATGAGCTGTAAAGGCTCCGCCCTCTTTCCTTCCACTCATTTACAACATGGTATAGCAAAATAACTGTGGGGTATTTTGAGCTTAAAGTTCAGACACATCCTGGGGACAACTGAGACTTTGACTACATCTTGTAAAAATTGTATAATAGGTCCCTTTTAAATGTGATTATGTAATAGGTAGGTTTGCTCAGGGACTCTTTTGACATGGAATTTCCAATTCTTTGACATGGAAACTTCTCTGGTTCATTTCTTCTGTTCAGTCCATCGAAATCAGACATTAGTAAAAAACAATTTGTGCAGTTTTCTGTCTTTCTGGATGCTATAAATTTTGCATTTTTCAGTGTATACAAAAGTGCATAAATGTATGTGATTTTAAATATGCATGCACAATCCAGTAATTTATTTGGGAGCAGTGGGCAAAGAATATGCACTGACCAGTTTCAGTGTTGAGCTGATTTTCCTTGATAAAATCAGCTTTTTTTATTCCAATAGCACAATGTTTAAGGCATCATTGACTAATCTTTAAAGTCACTTTATAATGTGATTTAACAGGTTATACAATTTTGGGCACTATCTCAAGAAGCTGATGCAGCATGTTTTATAAGCATTTAAGTAGCGATTATTGTTTCATTCATTAGTAATGGCTTAATTTAGGATGGCTGTTTGGGATTAGCTCTTAGATCAAAGATCATGAAAAGTGATTTTCACCAACGGCTTAATCCCATTATAGAATACCATTGTAGCATACTAATCAAGTTTAGTCAATGTAAGCATTATTTAGCTCATTAAGAGAGTGACACTCACTGTGCTTTTGTTTTGTTTTTTCTGTTTTACAGTTATCTGTCTTGTTGGGCTTGGTTTAGTGGTGTTCTTCTTTAGCTTCCTGCTGTCCATATTCAGATCAAAATATCATGGTTATCCTTACAGGTAAGATGTAATGCAGTATACCGCTGTTAAAACACATTCTTGTTGTACTGAAGTATTTGTATACAGGTACACACCCTGCACACACTATTTGCAAAGTACTGTTACATGGAGCTTACTCCACTAAGATGAATTACGTCAGTAATAAATAATAAATAAGTTAATCTCCCTGGAACAGTCCCTCTACTAAATGACAATTTAGACAACTTTACGGTTCAAACAATGAACAGTTATTTATTATTATTATTATTAGAATACAAGCTGCACATTTAAACTAGACATCCATTGTAAGTGCATTACTGCAAACACATTTCAACCAATTTCTATCACAACCACAACTGACCTATTATGCCCTTTTTTCAAAGTTGATTTTTTAGGGGGGTCTACTAGAATAGGTTTTCATGCTTGAATGTTCAAAAAACACATTATTATTTGTTTACATATTTTAAATTATTGCATTACCTCTCTTCCCAGTCTGTCAGTAACGCTCTGTTTAGTTCTGGTCTCTATGAGGCCCCTCCTTCTGAAAGGTACTATGTGCTCTGATTGGTCGGCTGGAGTGTGTTGTGATTAGTCAACTTTGAGCGTGTTTCGTAAATATCATGTCCCTTACCATAACCGCTAGTTTCAACACACTACTAACGCAACTCCCTTTTTTGTGTATGTTTTTGGCAGGAATTATTTAAATGAGGGATATTGTGGTCTGTACATTCCTGAAAGAAAACTGAAGACTACAATTTAAGCATATCAGGGAGTTCAGAAACAGTGTGCACTGGTTTAGAGAATAACTCCATTTTGAGTGAACTTTGTAACTCTGCAGACCTTTTTCATGCTCAAACAGCAAGATTACACACTAAAGAAAGTTGAAAATGTAAAAAAAAAAAAGCATCTGTCAAGCTTTTGGGTTAACTTAGCTTGAATAAGTCTAAGGATATATTGCTATATAGTCCGTGTTTGGAGAAAGAAAAAGGCAGAAAATCTTTACAAGTTTCCCTGGCCGGAAAATAAGTCCGTGAATGGAAGTGAACGGGAATGTTCATTTTTATAAAAGATTCCTTCAAAAGCACTGTCAATAGCGCTGAAGAAATTCTGAAACATTCCTTTGCTTGCTGAACTGTTCGTGTAAATCAGTCCAGACTGAATGCTTCCTAATGGATCAAATTAAACTCATTTAAATGTACAGAAACTGTGGTAATTGTAGAGACTCTAGTGAATGACCTTTTACAGTCTATAGAGATCTTCTCATAATGATTGGACGATGACGTCACTTCCAGTCAGCGAACATTTAATCATTCACACTCTTCTCTTTTTCCTTCTCACTCTTTTTTTCTCTTCCCTTCTCTTTCAGCTTCCTGATTAAATAAGATAATGCCGTGAAAGAGAAAGCTGCCGAACTTCAGATTCAACTGCTGTTTGACTGTAACGTACTGCATGTGTGACATAAGATAAATAAACTGAACTATTACCCACTGCCGTGCACTGCGTGGTCTGTCTGTAAGTGTGTGCGTGTCCACTGAAGTCACATGAATTGTTCGCTTGCTTGTATGACCAGTTTTCATTTTTAATTGCAAATTGAGGATTTTGTCCTGAAGGTTTTGCGAGGAGAGAAGCGTGTTTGTGCGTGCATCTGTGTGTGTGTGAGGCTGTTATTTGTTATTGCCGTTTATGATACCTCTCTTGAGGCCATTGTGCCGCCTCAGCAGATTGTGTCCTCTTTTTGTCCCCTTCAGTCAGTTTTTTTCTCCTTTTCACTCGTGTTCTCCCCCTCTCTCTCTCTCTTCTGAAATCTGCGAAGGAATATTTATTTTTTTTTCCCCCATTATTTTGGGTAGGACGTGAAAGGGTTTTTTAATCTTCTTTATTAAAACCAACTCTGCTACCACCGATCCAATTAAATTCAATCCAATATCCGAACTAACATATTTATTTAACTTCAAGCAAGAGAACTGGCTGATAACGCCCATGACATTTTTCTTATAGGCAATGATTTCCTTTAAGGATTTAATCTAAATTAGCTGTCATCATGGACAATAATGTCAACCCTGCCTTAAAGCTTCTTATACACATTTATTGGCGCATCCACTTTTGTTTTATTACTCATCAAAAAGTATTTAATTAGTGATTGTGATAGTGATTTGACGTCTATAACGCATCCTAATTCTGCCACCTAAGAAGCCAACTTTTTATGTCAAGAGCACAAACATGTTTACTTCAGATGTGCTAATACTATACTTAAATCTCAATTAATAAAACAAATGACTCAAAATATTAGAAATGTTTTCTAATGCATGTGGTCTGCGGTTTATATTAAAATGAATAATTGTATGTTTTTATAATGATTTATAATCCACAGTAAATCCATTTTATATGTGGCACACAAGCACATGCTACAGCTAGACGTTATAGTGTTGATAGCAGTGCTGTTTTTGATGCTCAGTCGAATTAGCAGCATCAAGCAAATATGAAAAGAGGGTATTTGGCATCAAATCAGAACCAACAGCGGCATTACAATTGAGAAAATTTAAGCTGGCAGTAATTCCTCTTTAGCTGTCGAAGGACATTAGTGGCCACCACTCCATCCTTCATTTGCGCAGAGAAGAGATGGCAATTTCAGTTTGTCCCCCCACACTTTTCTTTTTCTTCTTCTTCCTCGTCTCTAATGCCTTCAAGCAACTCCCTCTCCCCGTTCCCACAGTGCCTATCTCTGTTTGTTGGATCAGGATCTTCAAAGGATGAATTTTAAAGGTTAATTAATGGACAGAAGACACAGGTAACAAGGACAGAGCATGTGGATACTTGCAAGTTAAACTAATGCTTATCAGGTTATTTTGATGGATTTTTTTTTTTTTATTGAATCATAACAAATATTTATTTTTTATTAACAATTACATGCTTTTGAAACCTGAAATGTCCCCAAACACTCATTCAGTCAGTGTGTCTGAATCATGTCTGTACATAACAGAAGGGGAAATGAAAATAAACCGATATCTAAATTTATAAACTCATGACTCAGTGACAAACAAAGTGAAGTAAATCAAGAAATTGCTTCTACCTAGTAACAGAAGGATTTGCTGGATTATACATCTGAAATTTGTCATACATATTCGGTACATATTCGAGGTACATATTCAAAAGCATTGTCTGGAGTCTGTTTAGTTATTGCTGCGCAGCAAGTTAGTGGAGCACTAGAGATCTTATTTTCCAAGTGATAGTGTTCATAGGGGACAAGATGCTGAGCCGACGTCGATAAGGAGACATGCTAGAGGATAAATATTATTGATAGTTGATCAGGAGACGTTTAGGGGCATCGATTAGGAGACGACCCAGGTAAACTTAAGTCAGGTGCATAGGGGAAATATCTACCACATTATCAAGAAATATTTTTCTACTAAACAAAAATATACATACTAATTAACAGACCAAAAAGTATTCACTAAAAAAAGAAATGGTTTACTTAAAAATGAAAATTATGTCATCATTTACTCACCCTCAAGTTGTTTCAAACCTGTATGAATTTCCCCATTGATTTCCATAGTAGGAAAAGAAATTGTATGGAAGTCAATGGGGTCCATCAACTGTTTGGTTACCGACATTCTTCAAAATATCTTCTTTTATTCAGTAGAAGAAAGAAATTCATACAGGTTTGAAACAACTTGAGGGTGAGTAAATGATGACAGCATTTCCATTTTTAAGTGAACTATTCCTTAAAGTATTTTTGTTTTATTTTTCAGTAAAAATATGTAAAGTTTGAGAAGTAATACTGCGTAAGATATTGGCCTTTTTTACACCTGGTATTAAGATGCATTTTGGTCAATCGGATCACAAGTAGACGAGGGAGACACATTTCCGTCTATGGGCGGTAGGCTTATTCAGACCTTTTGATCTAATAGACAAAAATAAGCTCACACAGTTTACATATGAACGACAGCAAAACACATGGAGAGCAGCGGCTTTCTTTTCTGTTCAGTTCTGACAGCCGCAAGAGGATGGCGAACGCTGTGAGTGCTTGTTAGAAATCAGGAATGGTGAGAACATTGTGCTTGGTACGTTTCTCGTCTTCAAACCAAGCTTGGGTCTTCAGCTGACAAAGTTTAAATCCCGTCTGGCTAGCGCTCTTCCCATAATCTTTACACATTTCGGGTCCTATCATACACCCGGCGCAGTGCAGCGCCAAGCGCGACGCAAGTGTTTTTTTGCTAGTTTCAGCCCGACATAGTTATCATTTTCACGTCCTGCGCCACGTTGTTTAAATAGCAAATGCATTTGCACTCATGGGAGTGCTGGTCTGAAAACGAGGTGTGTTCAGGCGAACTGTTGGCGGATTGCTATTTTGAGGCAACTGAAATAGACTGTGCCATTGACCAACTGAAGCCTGATCTAAAGTCAATGGCGCAGTATTTATTTTGTTATTTAAAGAGCGCTTTAGTAATATGTGCCTATAGGCGGGTCCACAACGCGCCTACACTGCTTATTACACACACAGGGACTCGCAGCAGCAGACAAACATGCCAAATAAAAGGATTACAATGTAAAAGATTAATATTGTGTATATAAAGATATGGTGGAATCCGGCTTGTCTCGTAGATGGTCTGCTCCGAAACACACCCATTACTCATTAAGAGAATAGGGACAACCCTTTTAGACCATGCGTTGAGCACACCTACCATTTTTAACTAACTAGCAAAAGTGGATTCGGACTAACCTAAGTGCACTTCCGCCGTGCGCTTTAGACAATGCGTTTAGATCGTTAAAATAGGGCCCTAAGACAGTAGATGGTCTTCTGTGGCTGTTCGAACGCATTAAAGCACATCTACACTAGGAAAGCAATATGGTTGAATGCATTTTCAAAGCTCAAAACGTTTTAGACACCTGTATTTAGCGTTGTCCACTCGTGATCCGATTGACCAAAGCGCATCTTAATACCAGGTGTAAACAGGGCCATTAAGACTTGTATTCAGAGAATGCATCTTTTAAAGGAGTAGTCTGCTCAAAAATGCATTATTTAATTACCTTCATCATTCCAAAACTATATGACTTTCTTTGTTATGTGCAACATAAAGGAAGATATTTTGAGAAATGCCACATTGTTGTTGTTTTTTTAATGGTTACCAACATTTTTTAAAATATAGTTTGTGTTCAGCAGAAAAAAAGAAAAGTCATACAGGTTTAGAAAGACATGAGGGTGAGTAAATAATGCCAGAAATTTCATTTTTGGGTGAAATATTCCTTTAATATAAGTGAATTTTGTCTTAATGCACTTGCGGATTTTTCCACTTTTGTGCGTACAGTATAAACAAGTGAAAAAAATACACAAACCTTTCTTATATTAAATAAGAAACCAAGTCGTATTATCTTATGCAGTTGCTGTACTCCTCAAGTAAATGTATCTAATTTCAGGCATTTCCAGATATTTTTTGGGTAAAAAAACAACTCACATAAAATGTCACACTATTCATAGAAGTTTGCTGTGACAGGGTGACCTGAGTCATTTATTTTTAGAAAGTTTCTAACAAAGTAACAGTGAGAATTGCTCGACCTTATGCAAAAAAGTAAGCTATACATCAACCAATGGAAATGGAGATCCTCCATCTTTGCTGGATAAAGCTATTCCGATAAAGCACCTAAAGGAACATTAACATTGACAGCGATTTGCTTTGGTAAGGCGACCAAAATCATTTACAATGGGCTATAACTTTTATGCAAGTGAGTTGCAATTCTATGTTGCCACTACCAACGAAAAGTTGAGCTCATGTGATATAGCAGTCGAGTAGCTGAACCCAGTACCACTGTCAGTGTGAACGACGACCCTTAAACATGAAAAAGGTTTCAAGAGGATTTATCGCATGTCTCTTAATTTAAGTTGCACCTGTTTCAGACATGGACGTTGCATCACATGAGCATTAGGATGCAGGTAGTCTCGCGTAGCCAGACCTTCAGACTGACGGCTGAAGGTCTGGAATTCATAGCAGCTTTCTTTGGCCAAGGCCCGCCCATAAGGCCGTTTGACCGACATGTAAAACAATCAATTACAGTTCGTTTCGTTCAGCGTCACGTTTCGGTGCGTGGAAATGTCCCCACAACAAACAGACCTGCGTGCAACAAGTCAGTCAGCATAGAAAATCAAAGAAGGAGAAGAAAACTTCAAGAGTCTTTCCCGTGAACCTCGCATACTTTTGAGAATTCTACGTTTAGCTGATCTTGATAAATGCTCATTGTCACTCATGTAAACACAACAGTTTTTCTTCCGCAATCACACGTCTGCGCTTTGTTTCCCGGCGGACCGAAAATAAACGCGACACTCGCGCCCCCCGGAAATCCGATAAAATTCAACCAATCAGATGACGACTTCGACATTCCTGAAGTGTTTCCAGTTAAGTGTACCAAATGCATCAGACGTTTAGCCAACGTTCCGTGGGCGTGACGTCTGAGGCTGAGACTAGGATGCAGGTGACTCATAACCTTAATAAAAGCCAAGAAGATATTAACTCATTACAGTTTAATTCTGTCACGGTAGGTGGTGTCACATAGTAGAGAGGAATTCTTAGGATGAAACTCTAATAGCTGCCAGCACACTGTCATCTTACTTTCAGTACTTATCCTCAAGGGGATAACTGGATTAAAAAAAAAATACAATTGCGGGACTCATAAACACAATTTGCATTTCCCTCTCATGTCCTCCAAAAATAACTTGTGGAAGTAACATTTAATTGCAAGGCTTGATATTTATTTATATATTTCCCTTTTTTACTGCAAATAACAGGATGTTTTGAAGTTTCAAAGAGTGTAATTACATAGGTACACAAGCACGCGCAGACTTGCCCAAACCAAAGGGGACTCTAGATGATGAGACCCTTGACTAACTGATAGTTAACAATACTTGACTTTGACATTTTTGTTTCATGCATTTCATACTTCAAGCATGAATGTTGGGCTGCTAATGATTTGCTAAATGAGGACTACAACTCCTGCAACTTGTAGTTTTTTTTTTGCCAAACTGTTAGTATTGTGCAACAAAAAAAGAGACACCTCTGACAAGGTATAATTTATGTTGTAGAACAAAATATGAGTTGTGATGTTGGTCTACAAATTGGCATGACTTAACAGATCTGATTAGAATGTAATATTGTTCAAAAGTAATGGACTCTTTTCACATTTCCGGGATTCTCAGAAGTAGGAGTCGTCATAGTTGAGTTAACTTTTATAGAGGTGAATGGGAACTACAACAAATATGTGTGTATATATATATATATATCTTTTTTTTTTTTTTCAAGAGCAAAAGATACAAAAAAAAGATTTTTGAAAAGAGAAAAAATAAATAAATATTTGATTAATAAATGATTGCAGAAATTGCCAAAACTCCCACAGCCATTGTTTTGTGAAATGTAATTGTAAAGTAGTATAGTATAAATATTTTAACATAAAAAATACACTTTTGCTTTAAAACATATGTCGAAGATATATGGACAGCATTACTACAATTGATATAGTGTAACATCATCTGCCAGTCTCATAAAATGATTAGTAGCATTACATTTACCAACTAATCGTGTTAAACTGTTGAGAGTTTGCTTGAAACAAATAAAATGCTTCCTCTGTTTTTCTCTCTCACACACATACACACTGAAGGCCAAGAGTTATAAAAATCAATGAGAAGGCCTCACTTCCAAATCTGGATTTAATTTAGTGTTAAATCAACACTAATTAATCATTAATTAGTTAAAGTGCTTAGCCGGAACAAACTACTTTCATGATCCATGAAGTCTCTGGGGAGATTATTTCTCCTCCCCTTAACTTAAAGGGCCCTATTATACACCCGGCCCAATGCAGCGCCAGGCGCAACGCAAGTGTCTTTTGGTAGTTTCGGCCCGACGCAGTTACAGTATCATTTTCACGTCCTGCGCCACGTTGTTTAAATAGCAAATGCATTTGCGTCCATCTGTCCGCACATGGGCGTGCTGGTCTGAAAACAAGGTGTGTTCATGCGCATTGTTGGTGCGTTACTATTTTGAGGCAACTGACTGAGCAGTATTTCTTTTTTTGTTATTTAATTTATTTCACTTCTACAAAAATCTGCCAAATGTCTTCTTTAAAACGAGACCAATCTTACGTCTATATTCCAAAGCATTCTTGAATTACAACCATTTAAGTTCGAAATGTGCATTTTCAATTATATTCAAAGGGGGGTGACACTTAACAGGTTAAAGAGCGCGTTAGTAATATGCGCCTATAGGCCGGTGCACAACGTGTGTACACTCTGCTTATTACACACACAGGGATTCGCAGCATCAGACAAACATGCCAAATATAAAAAAAAAGGATTAGGGCCTACAATGTAAAAGATTAATATTGTGTACATAAAGATATGGTGGAATCCGGCTTGTCCCGTAGATGGTCTGCTTGTGCGCTTTAACGTCACGTACGAGCAGATGCTTTACCTCTCTGGTGAAACGTTCAGTCTTCCCGATTGCAAATTCCGCCATGTAAATAGAGAATCCGCCATGGCGCGAACGCAACTGGGAATGGGAGATGAGACTCTGATTGGTTTATTCTGATTAGTCACGTTACGCCCCAAAACACACCCATTACTCATTAAGAGAATAGGGACAACACTTTTAGACCATGAGCCGGGTGCGTCTGCCATTTTCCCCGTCGTTAAACTAGCAAAAGTGGATTCGGACTCACCTTAGTGTACTTGCGCCGTGCGCTTTAGGCAATGCTCTTAGATTGTTAAAATAGGGCCCAAAATGTGCCACATTTAAAGGTGACCTATAATTCAAAATTGAATTTACCTTGGTATAGTCAAATAACAAGAGTTCAGTGCATGGACATGACATAGAGTGAATCTCAAACTGGACTGTTTTCACGTTCTCATTTAATTCACGTTTATGAAAAACACCCCTGAAAAACGGTCGGTTCTCCACACAATACCGACTGTGACGCAATAGTCGGGATCATTAATATGTATGCCTCCACAAATTTGCATATGCCAGCCCATGTTCAATGACAGGCGAAACTGCGCAGCCGAAGCATAGCAGTTGCTCAGTGTTTGGATGTACACATGAACACAAAATTATTTTTTAGTTCCTTCATCCGAGCCTCTGAAGAAACAATGGCTTACTTTTATTTTCTCTGGAAATTTCCAAACATTTCACTGACGACTGTTTCCTCAACTTGGGCCAATATAGAGCTGGCCTCGGATCAGCTACCAAGCAACACTTTCTGATGTGTAATTGTTCAAGTTCAGACAGGTAACCTTTCTCTCAAAGTCGTTCAATACTGTTTATGCATCAGTAAGTCAAGCCAGTGACTAAAATATCAACTTCACATCGTTTCTTTTAGTAGGATGAAAAAAAAAACGTATTTAAATTGTGAATAAATTATATACAGAAAGCGATCAAAGAACAATCTTTCCACAGCGCGAGTTTATCTGGACACTTGCCAAACTCGTTATGAATTCAATGACGCACGTCACACTGCACAGCGAAGCTCTTACTGTATTTACATGATCGTGTTTGCATTGGGGAAAGCATTAGAGAACAGAAACTGCATTGCAATGATAAGATCTTCATTCTCGCGACCAACAGACTGTCCTCTGCTTGCTCAATGCTCAGTCATCACAGCAACATTGTATGCGATGGGAAAAGATCTAAATACTTTAAAAACATCTCACGATTCGTTAATTTCGATAGCTGTAATAGTAAAAACGTATAATAGCTGTAGTAAAAGTATTCGAGAGAGTTTCACATGTAATACATAGCTATTTCATATGCAAGCATGTCAGCCAATCACAGCAGAGGCCGGTTCCACACAGCAGACACGCCCCTTCAAACAGAGCGTTCAAATCAGAGGCTAAAATCCGGGTGGGAAAAATGCCTTTTATTTCTAAATTATGACTATTTTTGATCTAAAAAACATACTAACATTATAAGGGCAACCCAGGAAACATTATAAAATAATATAAAAAACCACTCTAGGGCACCTTTAAGGAATCCATTGGTATACTCAAAGTTTTTCCAGCTGAAAAATCCAGATGTTTGCAAATGACTTTTTAAATAGCGTTTGGTTTGATACCAAAAATGGCTTTTGGACCAAAAGTCACTTTGAGTTAGTCACGTTTGATTGATTAAATCCACCCAAATTATTTTAGCACACAACATTAGATAGATTGCTAATTGTTTAAAAATGAAAAAGAGGTCTTTGTAAAAGGCATCGGCAGCCGTGCGATTGGAGACTAATGCTAACAGCAGCCGAATATGATGCAGCCAGTAGCGTTCACTGAGCTGAGGGACCCCATCACACAGTTTTAGTGTGGTTATGCTTCAGTGATAACCAAAAAGACAGGCTGCTCTGGTGCTGCCATTGTGATGACATGTTTAATAGGCAGTCCTAATGACACGCACACATCATGGGACCAG
Source organism: Tiaroga cobitis (assembly GCA_030578255.1). Lineage (NCBI taxonomy): Eukaryota > Metazoa > Chordata > Actinopteri > Cypriniformes > Leuciscidae > Tiaroga > Tiaroga cobitis. The sequence goes on from CM060591.1 coordinate 12,044,613, forward strand.
TTGGGAAAGCAAGAAGTCACCGCAGTGACAGAATGCCTGAAAAACTTGAATGATTCAGGACTCTTATTTACATCTTTTCCCCATAGCTGTCACATTTTTCCACATGATCGAATGGAATGCATATAGAAGAGAAACAATGGAAGATCACTTTCTCAGATCAAAGAAAACAACATGACCTTACTGGGAGGAACCCAAGCCTTGTGTGCAAGGATAAATTGTACCTGTGAGAATGTATAGCTGCCCACCTGCATGCCAAGAAACAAACACAGACCTCCTCCAAGCCAGTCATTACAATAAATGGCAGTATGAAGGGAAATAGAGTTGGACTGGTGCAAGGAAGTGGAAAAGAAAGAGTAAGTAGTGGCATTTCAATCGTGACCCCTTTTACACTTGGTATTACACTAGACTCTACAGGAATGTCTCATGTGTGAGTATACTTCGCACTTACATAGTGTGATCTAACCATATTTTTGAAGGCGTGTCTTTATGAATACTAAAATAAATTGAAATTTAATAGTAGATGCATTGGATTACTCTTTAATTGTATCCATCGTCACATATAAGCAACAATATTTCAATTGCAACCACTTAAAGCTCCAGTAAGCGATTTCAAAGAAACGCTGTTGAAAGTGAATCATACGGTGACTGGGAGGGGACATGTTCAGTTCACTTAGTTTATTAACACATATTCATAACTCATTGCAACGTGATAATTTGTTGTGACCACTAGATATTAATTTGTGGGAACATCGCATTAACTCGTGGGAACGTGAACGATGTGAAGTCGTGGCCCCGAGATCTGATGTTGAGGGAACGACATTTTTCTTGTGGCCACGAGTTTAATACGTAAACAAACATGCTTGACCATTATAGCTATCTGGGATAATTAATAGATGTTATTAATAAATTAATATTTTATTTTTAAATAATAATGACAAAAAGTGTGGAATTAAGAAATGATTATGACCTTTCACGCTATGAAAAAAAAAACACTATCAGAGAATGGATTTAAAAGGCTGTGGGATGGGATGGATAAAAATGTTTTCTTGTGGGCCTATATTATTTTATGTTCTTACGTATTCTTTTAACATTTATTGATAACAAACTTCATTCGAATACTGTCTATAGGCAATATCGCATGCAATATAATATAGTTTAATAGTAGGCCTATAATAAGTAATTTCTTAATTTCGCAATAATAATGTATTAATGATATCCATTTCTGATAATTTCAGATTGCTATTGTCACACAGGTTTGTTTATGCATTAAACTCATGGCCACGAGAAATAGATGTCGTTCCCTCAACACAAGTTGTGACCATGAGAAAATTATGTTGTTCCCTCAACATCGGATCTCGAGGCCATGACTTCATATCACGTGGCCACAACATAAGGTTAAGTTAATATGACGTTCCTACAAATGAATATCTAGTGGCCACAAGATATTATCACGTTTTGCTATACATTTCACTTCAGAACCAAGAAATGCAAGGACAGTTGTGAATGTCATTGTTTGTCTGGAGTTGGTGTGCTGCTGGCGACTGACAACCAACTCTTGCTTGATTATACTGTATGTTAATTTCTGTATTGTCATCTTCGCTTTATTATTCGCAAAGACTTTTTTTGCTTTGCTTTGGGTATAATATAGAGCAGCCCGTTCTCATCCCAAGGCGTCATCTAACTGACGCTTCTGACCATGCGTCAACATCCGACGCACATGGCACCCTTTAGCGTCAATATGAGACGCGCCTCCTAGTGGTCTAACCCTAACCCTACCCCAGACCTAAACCTACCCATAACGGAAGCGTCATCTAACTGACGCTAAAGGTGTTAGATGACGCCCGAGGACATCTTAAGGGTGCCATGTGCGTCGGATGTTGACGCATGGTCAAAAGTGTCAGTTAGATGACGCCTTGGGATGAGAATGCGTTGCATAGAGACATACACTCTTGCATTGCATGTCTGGCATTTTGGAGGCGGAGCAATGAAGGAAGGGGTGTGTTTGTTTGAGATTATTTCAAATATCAACTGTGTTTAAATCACTTACTGCACCTTTAATTGGCAAACAAATGTATAGGTTGGCTTTGTAGATTGCTGGTCCTCGAGAAACAAGAGTTGTCATCCACCTATACCATCTACAATTAAGGGGAGACGTTTACCCTTACAAATTAGCCTAAAGACATTCCCTGATTGCCATCAAACTTAAAATAAAACTAAAATGATTAAAACAATTCTTTTAGTTTATTTTATGATTAATTTTATAATTATTTTATGTTCTCCCAGAACATGTTTTTGTCTTACTCTGATTCTCTATAAGCCTGTTATAAGTATTTACATTTTAGACCTGTCGGAATGGTTTTCGTGGGAAATTGCGTCCGTAAGTCACTCACCCATGCGTATCTCGTCATATCTGTCTGCCTTGTACTTTCTGTGCCATTGCCTGAAATAAACCTTAATATTATCCATAAAAAGAGAAAAGATGCTCCGGCTACTTTGACGCGTGTATGGTGTGGAAGTGGCAACAGTTGTGAATGAACGAGAAAGGTTGACATGGAGCACGCTGAACCTCGAATCTCCGGGAAATCACTTTTTTTAAAATAAATTCGGAAAAAAGAGAATGCTAGAGGGCCAGAAGTTACATAGTGTGCCTTTCATAGTAGATACATTGGATTCCCATTCATTGTATCCATGTAAAGTAACAATATTTCCAAAGCATCAAACAAATAACATGACTGTTTGCTTTTTCTGGTGTAGATTGCTGGTCCTCAAAAGTTGTCCTCCACCTATATCATCTACATTTAAGGAGAGTCATTTACCATCTTCAACAATCTTAAAGACACTCATTGGCAACTAACTGAAATAAGTTTAAGTACTAAAACGACTAAAACTGCAAGAAATCAAAACTACATAGAAACATTTGAATGAAAACCACTAATAAAATGACAAAAGCACATAACAAAATGACTCATGCTAAATTTAAATTAAAACTAAAAATACAAAAGTAGAAGCTAATTTCAAATATGCAGAAATACTATTATTGTATAAATAATACTTTAACACTGAAAACTGTGCAAGCTTCAGAAACAGTTTCTGAATGAATCACTAAATTAATCTGAATGATTCTTTTTGATAAACAAGTCATGAGGGATAGGAGAATTATGGAGTATATTTTCTAGCAGTTCCCTGATTAAAAACAATTGGAGGTGGGCAATATGACCAAAATATTGTACCACGAAATGGGTGATTTTCGATCACACTAATGATCCATATCACTTTATACTGTTGTAATCCAAATCTGTAAAGCTGCTCTGAAATGATGTGTATCGTGAAAAGCTCTAAACCTGATGGTGTTGTGTACAGTATTCATTCAGCCAGACAGTGACATTTAGATATACCAAGTCATGTTATAAAGGCCAGATATCACTGAAGGCATCCGGAATGCTATCATTTCGAACTGCCAGAAAATAAGTCTTTACCCTTTGCTGTCAGGAATGCTTACATGGATGCGGGTTTAGATCTGGTCTGCATCATATCTCAGTCCCATTCTCCTCTTGCAAATCAATTTTTCTGGCTCTCTACACTATCCGATAAAGGCAAAAAACTCATAAATAACGTTAAAAAAAAAGATATTTTTGATGAGCTTTGCCGGAGGGCTTAAAAGCTGAATAGAAACACAGCCTTATATGCTATTCACTACTGTATTAAATCCGCTGTAAATCCACAAGGCAGACATTAGCATCTAACAGCTTGTGAAAAGCAGAGTTGTTTGTCATTCATGCATGAAATGAATTTCACACGGGTTCAAACCTTTGCTAAATTTGCAGATGTGCATAATTGAGAATTTAACATGCTAATTGACGCCTACTATCATTCATGGGTTCATTTCAGAGTCTTTTCTCAGCAGATGGGAAAGTTTGTTACCCACTGACTCAGACTGATCGATCTTTACTGTCAATGCCTTCATCCGCTGTGTCTGATTCAATAGGAAGGTACAAAAAGTGCTGCGAGAACATCGATTCTGACCGCATCTCAAAGAAACGAAGGAAAAGGCTCATGTCTTGGGTTGCTTTCCCACGCACACTGATGGATGCGCTGATATATGAACTGCCTGAAACCTCACTGTAACAAATCTGCATGCAGTGCACAGTTGGACTTTCAGAAGATTATGATATTTTGAATATATATATATATGCATATATAGGAATTAAATGTTACTGTGTGAAATTTGCATTTATTAAGACAACAAAAATGTTAAAAGTGTACCAAGTAATTTTAATTTTTATTAGTAATGTTGCACTGGCAGATACTGCAGTCGTCTTGGACTTATACTGACAACTAGAACATCCAATGCAAAAAAAAGAATAATTCTCAGTTACCGGTGACATTATTGTCGAAGTGGGTTTTCGAGATATTCAGCAAGTTACGGAGCCCCTAAAGGGACGTGGTGGTGGGAAAAAAATTAGGATGGGAGAATTTTTTTTTTTTTTTTTTTTTAAATCTTTTGCGTTCCCTCGCAAAACCTTTGCGTTCCCCCGAGAAATTTTGCGTTCCCTCGCAAAACTTTTGCGTTCCCTCGCAAAGATATTTGCGTTCCCACGCAAAATGTTTGCGTTCCCTCGCAAAGTTATTTGCGTTCCCTCGCAAAGTTATTTGCGTTCCCACGCAAAAGTTTTGCGTTCCCTCGCAAAGATATTTGCGTTCCCACGCAAAACCTGTTGGCAGCTCGGACAGACACTTCCTGTTTAATGTCCCGCTGGCAGTGTTTCAGAGCTCCGTACGTTAATGGAGCGTTTCATAGTGTTTGAACTTGGACTCAAATATAAAGAAATGCGGTCAATGCTTAACTCAAGCAGTTCAGTGAAGTTGGCAATATAGCCTATAGGCTAGGCTATTCGAACTTCCCGGATTAATATTCTTGAGCTAAACGTTGTTAAAACACACACGACACCTATTTACAATCACAGTAACCTAGACAACGAGCTACAATCCAATTCTCCACAAAACGAGCTTTATAATATAAATTTGTCTTTAACCGGCCGATTGAGAGACAAAGTGCAAACAGAGAGTCTGCAAAGTGCAAATCCCAAAACCCTTCTGTACATTTTATATTGTTTAACATATTCAAAAGCTTCACTGTGGTACACTGTAGGCTACTGTCACCAAATTCAGTTCCAATAATACCATTTTTGGAAAAAATATTCAGTAACGAATCGGTTACCTAACGTAACCTCGGTTCTCTCTAGAAGAGGGAACGAGTATTGCGTAAGCTAGCTTACGCTACGGGAAAGATTCATCTTTGCTGAGATATTGAAGCCAAAAATTATTTCATAATTTGTATCCATACACAACGCAGTTCCTCTGCGGCAGACCTAGAGCGGGCTAGCTAGCAGCTCATTGGTTCGCTCAGAGAGAACTGCTTAAGCCTATGGGAGAGCGGAACTGAACCCGCTTCCAATGAGAGGCGCCCGCGCGCTCATTGCGTCATGGCCCGCCAGAGTGGGCGTGGCCAAGGGGTATATAACAGTCTCTCCCAGGCTTATATGTTGATTTATTTCAGCGTGAAGCGAAACGCTAGTAGCGCAAGCACGGCAGGGAACGCAATACTCGTTCCCTCTTCTAGAGAGAACCGAGGTTACGTTAGGTAACCGATTCGTTCTCTTACGAGAGGTTCTCTCGTATTGCGTAAGCTAGCTTACGCTACGGGAACACCTGGTCAACGCCGTGCGCGCTATGAAACCACACATGAAATCCCAGGGATCTACCGGGGGATATTTAACGTGGAGTGAATGTACTATGAGGCCGGCAGAGCGGGCACATGAAAAGTACACATAAGCATGTATAGGGCCAGCAGAGCGGGCACATGAAGTGTAAAAGCATTTAAGGAGAGCACAAGGGGCGAACCGGTTGTGAGGGACTCTCAGAAATGCAGCTTCTTAGAGAGCTGGTCGTTAGACAGCTAGTAATTTTGCCTGCAAGGCGGGGACTTCCAAGTTGTAAAATCTGACAAAAGTGGACGGGGAGGCCCATCCCGCGGCCACACAGATGTCATGAATGGAAATTCCACAGGACCATGCCCACGACGAGGCCATGCCTCTAGTGGAGTGCGCCCTGATGCCCAGAGGGCATGGCAGGCATTTAGATGCGTAAGCAGAGGCAATCGCGTCCACTATCCATCTAGACAGTGTCTGTTTGGAGGCAGCCATACCTTTGGTGCGCCCCCCAAACGACACGAAAAGCTGCTCAGCGCGTCTGAACGCGGCAGCGCGCGTCGTGTACAACCTCAGCGCCCGCACCGGGCAGAGGAGATTGGCGTCGCGCTCGCTATCGGATGCAGGCAGAGCCGATAGGGAGATAATCTGCGCCCTGAACGGGGTACCAATCGCTTTTGGGACATAGCCATGCCTAGGTTTGAGAATGACAACCGAGTCATTCGGCCCAAACTCAAGACACGCGGCGCTGGATGAGAGCGCGTGAAGGTCCCCTACGCGTTTTACTGAGGACAGAGCTATCAGAAAAACGGTTTTGAGCGAGAGGTATTTTAGGTCCACAGACTCGAGCGGTTCGAACGGGGGTGCTTTCATAGCTTCGAGGACTATGGAAAGATCCCAAATAGGAACCGACGGGGGCCGCGGAGGGTTCATCCTCTTAGCTCCCCTGAGGAAGCGGATGACTAACTCGTCTTTGCCCAGGGACTGAGCGCGTCGGGGTTCAGCGAACGCTGCGACGGCTGCCACGTAAACCTTGAGAGTGGAGGGGGACCTGCCCTTGTCCAGCATCTCTTGGAGGAACATTAGCAAAGACGGCACCTCGCATGACCGTGGGTCCAGCTGTTTTACGGTGCACCATTTTGAGAACACAGACCATTTAGACGCATAGAGCCTTCTCGTGGAAGGTGCTCTAGCCTGTATGATAGTGTTTCTTACTCCCTCTGGCAAATCGACGAATAGTCGTTGATCACCCATGCATGTAGCGCCCAGCACTGAGGATGGGGGTGCCAGATCGTGCCGCGAGCTTGAGAGAGGAGATCTGCTCTGACTGGGATGGGCCACGGGGCTGTCTGTGACAGCTGCGTGAGCTCCGGAACCCAATTCTGACTCTCCCAACGCGGGGCTATGAGGAGCACCGAGTGGCGTGCGTCCCTGATCCTCTGAATTACCTGTGGTAACAGAGCGATCGGAGGGAATGCATAGAGCGGGCGGCGAGGCCATTCCTGGGCTAGCGCGTCCTCGCTCCTCGAAAAATATATTGGGCAGTGAGCGTTCTCTTCTGACGCGAAGAGGTCTACTTCTGCTCTGCCGAATAGCTGCCACAGTAGTTGGACCGTTTGTGTGTTCAGGGACCATTCTCCCGTGGAGATGAGGTCCCTGGACAGTATGTCTGGACCGTCGTTGAGATGGCCCGGCACATGCGTCGCTCTGAGCGAGAGCAGGCGGCTCTGAGACCAAACTAGAATGCGGTGTGTCAGTAGACAGAGATTTCTGGATCTGACACCGCCCTGACGGTTGAGATAGGAGACCACCGCCCTGTTGTCCGAACGGATCAGGACGTGGTGTCCCCGAATGAGCGAGAGAAAGCGCGAGAGCGCGTTCTCGACCGCAAGCATTTCCAGACAGTTTATGTGTAAAGGGCTTTCCTGAGTCGACCAGTGGCCGAAGGCCGGTGAGCCCTCGCAGACTGCACCCCAACCCGTGTTGGATGCATCTGTCGAGATGACTTTTCGGCAGGAAAAAGTCCCCATCGTGACGCCCTGGCGAAACCATTCTGCTACTGTCCATGGCTGCAGTGCCGTGAGACATGTCTGCGTAACCTTGATCAGCTGGCGGCCCGTGTTCCACGCGCGGTGGGGTACACGGCTGTTTAACCAGAGCTGAAACGGGCGCATGTGCAGAAGGCCCAGCTGAAGTACAGCGGAGGCTGAGGCCATGTAACCCAGCATCCTCTGAAAAGCTTTCAGAGGAGTGCGGGCGTCCATCTGAAACGAGGAGGCTAGGCGCTGAACACTGCGCGCGCGCTGTGTAGACAGGCGAGCCGTCATCGTGACCGAGTTCAAATCTATTCCTAGGAAGGAAATCGATTGACTGGGGAGAAGGGAGCTCTTTGACCAGTTGACAGAGAGACCCAGCGCTTCCAGATGGTTGAGGAGAACTGCGCGGTGCGACAGAAGCTCCGTTTGTGATTGGGCCAAAATCAGCCAGTCGTCCAGATAATTCAGAATGCGCAGCCCCTGGCTTCGCAGGGGGGCGAGCGCCGCGTCCATGCACTTCGTGAATGTACGGGGCGCCAGAGATAAGCCGAACGGGAGAACGGCATATTGATAAACATGACCCTCGAAGGCGAAACGTAAGAATGGCCTGTGACGGGGATTTATCTGGATCTGAAAATAGGCGTCTTTCAGGTCTAGAGAGATGAACCAGTCCCCCTGGCGCACCTGCGCGAGGAGTTTCCTGGTAGTGAGCATCTTGAACGGTCTCTTCATGAGCGCTTTGTTCAAAGACCTGAGATCTAAAATCGGTCTGAGGCCGCCGTCTTTCTTGGGAACCAGAAAATAACGGCCGTAAAACCCCGACTCGGTCATAGATGGCGGGACTCTCTCTATAGCGCCCTTTTGCAACAGCGTCGCAATTTCTGAGCGGAGCGTGCCGGCGGCCAGCGGGCTGACAGTAGATTCGAGCTGCGCGCGTGCACGAGGCGGGCGGCGGCGAAACTGCAGCAGATAGCCGTTCTTTATAATGCTTAACACCCACGGGGAGATGCCTGGAATGGCTTCCCACGCTTTGAAGCATGCGGCTAGTGGCCGAATGGCTATATTGCCCTGATTGCTGCACATAGCGGGCTGGACACAGTGTGTGGGCACGCTTTGAATGTGTGTGGCAACGGGACTTGCACTCAGAGAGGAGTCTATGGGCCGTGTAACAGAGCGAGCAGAGAGGGGACACGTGCACGGGCTCGTGGGCGTGTTTATGTTCTCTGAAACTAGAGCGGGCTCTGCCCGTTTCATGTGATGGGGCTCTGATAGAGACACGGGATATGTTATGCTTGTGTGTATCGGTGAGCACATGATTGTGGGCACTTTTTGTACACAACTGGCAAAATTTCTCTTTTTGAGATTTCTCTGGGTAGCCATAAAAACGGCTTTTTGACGCTCGCAAGCGGGCTGGGACACCGGCTTGTTTGTGGCGGTCAACACTACTGCAGTCGGCGAAATAACGGGGACTGGCAGAGGGCGAAGCTTTGACGGCGGTCCGGCCGCAGCGGGAGAGCGCCGTCGTTTTCTTGATCTTGCTAGGCAGACTTCTGATGATCAGGCTTCAGCGTGATCTTAGAACGCGGGCCTCGTGGGGGCGGCGGTCTGCGGCGGCTGTCAGAGCGAGAGCGAGGGCGGGCGCCCTGTCTGCGCTGGGCTGTTTGAGACTGCGGAGGAGGTCGCTGTGGCAGAGCTCTGGCGGGAGGCTCGCGAGAGCGGCCCGCGGAAGAGCTAGCGCGGCGTGGCAGAAACAAATTCATCGCCTGGGTGGCTTTCTGTACCTCCGAGAAGCGATCGACGATGCCCGTGACAGCGGATCCAAACAGGCCCGTCGGGGAGAGGGGCGCGTTGAGAAACGCGGCGCGCTCAGAGTCTCCCATGTCGGCGAGCGTGAGCCATAGGTGTCTCTCGGCAACACACAGGCTGGCCATGCATCTCCCCAGAGCTTGTGCGGCGGCTTTAGTGGCGCGAAGGGCGAGGTCCGTAGCACTTCTTAGATCCGTGACAGCGGGGGCGGGGTTCCTGCCGCCCTCGGCACATTCACGAAGAATATCGCTCTGAAGAACCTGGAGGACAGACATCGAGTGAAGCGCGGCGGCGGCCTGACCGGCGGCGGCGTATGCGCGAGCGTGGAAACTCGAAGTCGCTCTGCACGCTTTAGAAGGAAGCGTGGGTGAGGACCGCCATCTAGCAGAGGGCGGGCAGAGGTGCGTGGCGACCAAGTCCTCGACGGGCGGCATGGCTGAGTAGCCTTTCTCGGCGGCTCCGTCCACCGAGCGCAGCGAGGCGGAAATGTCGGAGCGGTTTCTGGCCGAGAGCGGGGCATTCCAGGACTTTGTTAACTCTGCGTGAAGCTCAGGCAGAAATGGAGCGGCCCGGTTGCACGCGGGGGTCGAACGCCGATGAAAGAAGCTGCCGTCCATCCGGTTCGGGGCCTGCTCGGGTGGGGGAGACCACTCGAGACCGAGGCGTTCGACGGCCTGTGAGAGGAGGCGCATCAGCTCTTCCTCTATCCCGGCGCGGGTCCCCGTCGACTCTCTTGTGGAACCGCGAGACGACCAGTCCTCACTGTCGGAAGCGAGCAGTGAGCAGGAGTCCTTCTCCTCCGCGGCGTCATCGGAGGCAACAGAGCGGCCACTCGGCGGCAACTGTATGTCCGGCAGGGGCGGGGAGGGAGAGCGGGAAGCGGGAGGCGGCGGCGGCGGCCCGCATGTTTCCGCTGGTGGCTCCGGCGGCCTCTGAGAGCGGCGTTTTTTCTTCCGCGGCGAAGAGACAGGCGGCGCGGGAGCAGATTTCACTGCCAGCAGTCGTGCCCGCAGGGACGACAGCGGCAGGCTCTCGCAGAAGTCGCAGCCTCCATCCGCGAGGGCGAGTTCTGCATGCTCAAGTCCCAAGCAGAGAGCGCAGATGACATGGCGGTCTCCGTCCTCGAGACGAGCGCGGCAGGAGCCGCAGGAAAAACGAGGCATCTTGAGAAAGACGCTCGTGCTCTTTTAGAAATATAGATGAGAAAAAGGATACTGTCGTCGGATGGCTTAGCTTGCTGGGCGGCTGAAGGTGGCGAAGACGGCCGGCTTCTTCAGGGTCCGGAGCTCGCTAGTGGTGCCTTCTCGACGGCGACGGCTTTCTCTCAGAACACAGCAGAAGCGTGAGCTTGCTGAAGATGAAATGAATCAACATATAAGCCTGGGAGAGACTGTTATATACCCCTTGGCCACGCCCACTCTGGCGGGCCATGACGCAATGAGCGCGCGGGCGCCTCTCATTGGAAGCGGGTTCAGTTCCGCTCTCCCATAGGCTTAAGCAGTTCTCTCTGAGCGAACCAATGAGCTGCTAGCTAGCCCGCTCTAGGTCTGCCGCAGAGGAACTGCGTTGTGTATGGATACAAATTATGAAATAATTTTTGGCTTCAATATCTCAGCAAAGATGAATCTTTCCCGTAGCGTAAGCTAGCTTACGCAATACGAGAGAACCTCTCGTAAGAGAACTTCGTTATACAGTGTAATGCCATCAAATTCAGTAAGCAAATATAATGCAAAAGCTATGGCTGTAACTATTATGTTAGCTGCGTACAGTACCAATATAATTTGTGTAAAGAATAGGCCTACTTATTTTTTATGTGCAATTACTTCCCAAACTAAGTGTTGTATAACCAACATTAGAGCAGTGATGTGTGAACTAAATTTGGTGTGTTACAGTGAAGATATTAAATATATTTTTTTATAATATAAAATGTGCAAAAGCAGTGCAGTATGACCAGTGGGTTTACCATTGATGTGTAAACTGAATTGGGTGGTTTGTAACATTGAAGTTAATGACTATTTTTATATTTTTGACTATGAGTTGATGCTGTAGTCGTTTTTTGGGTTATATTGCACTTTGCAGGTGGTCCCTTCGGAGACAGCCGCCTGCTCATAGAGATCCATTTACCCTATATTATAAAGCTCGTTTTGAGGAGAATTGGGTTGTAGCTCGTTGTCTATGTGATTGTAAATAGGTGTCGTTTGTGTTTTAACTTGTGTTTTTGTCGTTTTGTGTTTAGCTCAAGAATATTGATCTGGGAAGTTCGAATAGCCTGCCCTATGTGTATTGCCAACTTCACTGAACTGCTTGAGTTAAGCACTGGCCGCATTTCTTTATATTTGAGTCCAAGTTCAAACACTATGAAACGCTCCATTAACGTACGGAGCTCTGAAACACTGCCAGCGGGAGATTAAACAGGAAGTGTCTGTCCGAGCTGCCAACAGGTTTTGCGTGGGAACGCAAATTTCTTTGCGAGGGAACGCAAATTTCTTTGCGAGGGAACGCAAAACTTATGCGTGGGAACGCAAATATCTTTGCGAGGGAATGCAAAAGATTTGGAAAAAAAAATTCTCCCATCCTACATTTTTTTCCACCACCACGTCCCTTTAGGGGCTCCGTAGCAAGTCAATCGCCTTCAACAAGGCGACTGTCATTTAAACAATCATTCAAATGTTTTCAAATGCAAATTTGTTTCTTTACGTTTCCAACTTTTTTAATGTGAAAAATTACTCTTAACCCTCGGGTGCTCTTCGGTAGTTTTTGACAGAAAAGTATTACGTTGTGTTTTTTATGAATTTTTTTACTTCATCAGAATGGTACAAAACATGGTAAAGGTTTTGGCACTTGGTATGTAAACGCTATATATATATAATGGACATGTTTAAAAAAGGTTAAACGGTCCTGAAAAAAATAGTCACACTTGTACTCCTCAAGGTCAAAAATGACCGCTCTAGAAATGAATGGGAAACATATTTCAACTGGTGGAAACGTTTGGTGCTGCGCCCAAACTAAATCTTACTGAAAGCTAATTTTTTGAGATATCAACCTCAAATTTGGTACTTGTTTACATTTATGGCTTTGTTTTGTTTTTTTTTCACACAGTTTTAGCGTAAAACATGGAAAATATCATTTTATTTTATAAATATATAAGGTTTGGAAAATATATATTTCATAAAAACTGAAAATAGTATTTTTGTGCATTTTTCATAACAATCAACTTAAACCTCTATAAATATTTTAAGTTCACTTTAAAATTAGTAGTCTGTCAAGTGTCCTCTTTAAAAACAGACCAAACTTAAGTCTGTACTCTAAAGCATTCAAAATTTATGATAGTTAAAGTTGGAAATTTTATTTTAAAATTCTATGCTCAACAAGTGGTTAACGGGCAAGACATGGATTATAACTACTGCTTAAATATAATTTAGTACCATAAAATCCCCTAAAAATGCAAAATATATATAAAAAAATACATCAAATATACAGTACATTCATTTCATTGAAATAAAAAATATATTTTTGACCGCCACATGAGGGTTAAAAATTACTCTTACTCTTAAACTTTGACATTTTACAAATTTAACAATCAGACACATTCATTCATTTTTATTGCTAAGTTTTTCTCTCCCTTTTGTGTGGATTGAGAGGACTCTTCTATTTGTTATGTGTGTTTTGCTACCCCGAATAACCCAAATATGATTTGCTCTAATCTGAGTCGTGTCTGCTATGCGACGAAAACGGCTTGCATATTTTCATTAGCTGCTTTCACATACCAGCAGAATGAAAAGTGTGCCAATGATTGCTGCTCTGGAATGCAGCCTTTTTGTTTTTGAGGTAAGGGAAAGAGTAAACCAAAGGACAGTTACGGTGTAAATTGGAAATCCACTTAGAATCAAGCTAAATAAATCAAATACCAGAGAGGTTTTTGCCAGTTACGATTATTTTGAGTAATTCTAGCTCTAATTGAATTTTGAATAGGCAGTCTGCAAGAGGCTTCACTGCAGAGTGAGTTAATTAGTTTTGAGTTGCCAGCGAACACGGAGGAAATGCACACCCAAAACACACCTTGTTTATTGTGTTGGCTCATCGTCTGTGAAACATTAGCATAAATGTTATTTTCCATTCCTCTCTCAAACCGATCTGTGCTTGAACATTCCTGTGCCTAACAACCCGTCTTATTGTGTTTCAGTGTCTCAGAAGGGAAGCCTCTTTGATTTGAATCAGGTATAAATAAATAAAAAATCTTCAGATGGAGTATAACTAGCTAAAGTTTGTGTGGATGTATTGTTTACTCATACATACTTAAAGTTCAGCACATAACTCTCATTTCTCATTTTGTGCTGACAACTTCATTGTAAAAAAATATTTTTCAAAAGTTATACATTAAAGGTTTTTGGAGAACATTTTACAAGAAAATACTATTTAAGTCTTTCTACCTCAAAATTTAATGTTTCAAGTTTGACTTTTTCTTTGTAATTATTTGTGAAATTTACAAGCAGTGTCTGATCATAAATTGTTTCAAACTAAACCCTACACTTTTTTTCAGTGTTGGTGAAGAGATGTGTGCCTTTTGTTAAAGGGTGATACAATCCTGTAGACTTGCATTAAAGGAGGGACCCAAGCCAGAGACCAGAATATCACAGGTTTTAGTAACACTGCAGGAAAAATCCAAATTTGTAGACCTGTTGCAAACTGCAAGTTATATATGGTTTATACAAGTTATATATGATTTGTTCTGTTCATGTTTTGTTCATACTGCGTTTGCTTTGCTCACAACTCTGCAGTGGTTGTCACTGAAATACAAAAAAAAAGATGTTTTCATGCTCAGACTGGAAATGGATTTGAGTCAATTAGGCTAAAATAAAAAGTACATGAGACTTGAAAGGCTCTTTAGACTTGGACCACTATGGAATCACATAGCAAAATGTTTAAATGCTGAGAAATTAAATTCAAATTTCAGAAATTTTACTTAATCCGGATTTCCAATTTGACCTCTGCCATTCTGTCATTTTGTGACAGAAAGACTCATGTTTTGTAGAGATAGCCGTGTCTCTTTTATCTCTGGTTTTGAGTCTTATTGAATCTATCAAGTAGGAAGACGAATTAATAATGCATTTAGCTTTGGGGAGCCTCCGGGCCTGTCACTTTATGACAAATGAGGACTGTTCACCCATGACACGTGAAGATGCGGATAATATAATGCAAGTTACTGCTAAAAGCATGTTGAGCTCCTTTTACTATTTATCTTCTGTCATCAGGCTCATTATGTGGAAAGAGAAATCAGCTGAAGGAATCCAATTGATGGGGAATTTGTAAAAAAAAAAAAAAAAAAAAAAAAAAAAAACACACACATATATATATATTAATGTGACTGATGTACCCATAATAACCATAAAAAAATGAATATAATATGAAAGTGTGATACTCTGTGACTTTTCATGCATAAATGCTTGAGTGTGAACAATGGCTTCATAAACATCTTCCTCCAAGGAAGATATGAGGCCCTTTTTTTTTCTTTTGGGTTTGACATCAAGTGACCAAAGCAAAATGAAGATCATTTCCACACAGTGGAAGCGCTTGCTTTGCAGTGTCATCTTTCAGGAAAATTGATGAAACGCACTAAACTCAAAATTGGTTCTTTCAATAGCTAAAGTCTACTGCTCTTTTCGACTTGATGGGGTGTTTTAAAATCATTGTGGGAGAATTGAGGGGAGGGTGCTTTTGAGATCACAGACCACTCTCACTTACTCTCACGGGCAGCACACTATACGTGGCTTGTATTTAAAGATGGCTCATAAAGTGTTGAAACTGTGATAATGGAAACTGCCTCTGGGTGGCATTTTGACAAACAAGTGTTATTAAAATAAATGGTTTTATCAATGTGTTTACCACTTACACTCCTCAGCCTCATAACTGCATGTTGAGGTGACTCAAGTGCTAAATGTGTTTGCTTTCGTCTTCTCTCTACTTATTCTTCTTCTAACATGCTGGAAATAAAAGGGTCATCCTTGACCATTACAAAATCATACTTGTTTTCAGCCTGTGCATCTTCAGGGGAAATTTTTTTTTGTTTTTGTTTTTTTTTTAGATCTGGCAATGTCCATTGCATCATTACCAGGTAGAACAGTCTGAATCCCCTTGTGTGTTTTATGGAATAATTCACTCAAAAAAAAAAATTTGTTTTACTCTATTTTTTTATTCTCTTTTTTACTTTATTTACTCACCATTCCAAAACCTAATGACATGCTTTTTCTTTGGAACACGGAGAAAATATTAGGACTATTTTCCATGCTCTTGTCAATTTATTTACAATATGTACCCCTCAGATTTAAAGCTTCAACAAAAAAGCGGGTGCAAAAGCAGAAGTAGCATATAAATAATCCATTTGACTCTGTTTCTTCTGAAACTATTGCTTTGTATAAGAAAATCCAGTCATTGTTCGCTGAAAATTACTGAACTCGAGAACCGGATCCTATTCGTGAGCAAATTGTTCAAGCTGGGGCTGCGTTTAAGTCCAATTTTTTTATGATCTTCCCTCTCTATCTTCCCTCCGTCTCATTCACTCAGATCTACTGTAGGTCATTGCTTACGTGTTTAAATTGAACACCCTAAGCCCTTGATCACTTGGAATCCGCAATGGAGCGGATTTCATATTTACAGTTTTCTTTCTTTATGAATTTGTTTTACACACCATTCTATAGCCTGTATGTATGCTTGGGATGTTAGAGAAAATATATATTTTTAAATACAATACATTAAACTACCTGTGTAAAAAACAGTCAGCTGAAGGTAGCTAAAAGTATTATGTGGTTAAATGTCAAAATAACTTCATACACCAGAGCTGTGTGCTAATTAACCGTGATCTGCTGTGAAGACACAATCACGTTGCATTGTGATCTGATCTGACTGAAGTGTACATAATGAGTAGACTCACTCCCTTGGTCAAAATCGTGGGGTCGAGGGTCCATCCAAATAACTTCCCTCGCCCACTTGACAAAGTTAAATGTACTTCAAATTGGCAGCGGAGACTCCCCTGAGGGGAAGTGCTCAGGGAAGTTCGGAAGTGTATGTCTAAAAGTGGAGTTAAACGCATCCTGGGTGTAAATCGCATCAAACAACTCACTGAAAATGATGAATGGAGGCAAATCATTTGATTCCGTTCACTATTCACTGATTCCCTCAGTAACCCTTTCTCTAGGTCACATAATAACACCAGTCGGTGGCGACCAGTAAATGTCTATTTGAATGATTCAATGAAATAGTTACACCATAGGTTTGTTCAAAAACAAGGTCGGTCATGTCATGACTCTGAGCTGTTTATCTGTACTACTTTTATTAACTCCTCAAGGAGAGCTTTAGTGGTCTGTTTCTCATACAAAAGCTATGGCTTAAGAAAACTTATATTTAACCTTGAAAGCTTCAGTTCATTGTAATTTAGCAGAATACACTGTAAAAAATGATCGTGATTTTAACGGTAAAACACTGTAAAAATGCTACAGTGAAAAACTGTTAATTGGTTAACAGAAAGTTTCCTTATTATATACGGTAAATAACTGTGATATATATAATGGTACATTTAATAAAATTTTACTGTAAAATACCGTTAAATTTACAGTATTTGGAAGTGAAAAAGAACAAGTCATTGTATAATTTACAGTGAAAAAATGTAAATTGACATTCCCACAATTCCCTGCGTGACACTTCACGTTTGATGTATTTTGTTTTTAAATCACTGTTTCTTCATAATTTTCTTAGTTTTTTTTCAAATCAGTTATGTACATTAGGGTTTTATGTTACATTTAATGTTGTTAAATTAATGCTTATTGCATTTTTTAAATTTCAACATGTTACCATGATGGTGTTTAATGTTTGTGTGAATGACACTGTGCAGCTTCTATATATTAGTATTAACTCTCTTGTGGATGAGCTGCTTTAGATGAGCTTTGGTTGACCTTTTGACTCTCATCACTGCTGTGATTGTTGGCTGTCAGTGTATTACAATGGGAAAAAACAGATATTAATACTTCAAAAAGTCAGTATATTAACATTATATCAGATAATGAAATACGGTTTATCGCTGTAAAATAATATACGGTTAAAAGTTGTAAAACCTAAAACGTTGCTACCGTATTTTTAACAGGAAAACTCTGGTAACCACAGCTGCCAGGGTTTTCCTGTAAATTTAACGTTTTTTTTTTTACAGTGTAGAGCATGAAAATGAAAAAAAAAAAGTGAATTATTTTGTCCATCAGGAATTGATTGGATCATTGTGGTTTGCTGTAGCTGTGATCTCATGTGAATGACAGGTTGTCCTACCCTTGCACCAAAAAACACGTCATCAGAGATGATAGGCGGATCTTTTGTAACAAATACTGCAATATTCCATGAGAAAATTGTAATTTTGATTTAATGGTGACTTTAATGAAGACGAGCATGTTTTATATGCATGTTGCCTGTTTCCTTTGATGTCATGTGAGGCCTGTGATCATTCGCTGTTGTGATATGACAGGAAAGCTCTTTGGGGAGTTGGGCATTCTGATTGCTTCCTTTCTAACAGTGTGTCTTGTCAGTAAAGTGAGTGACAGTTTGTTTTGACATGTCTCCTGAAAGGGCCATGGCATATCGATATGTCGCATTTCAGCCTTGACTTGATGGAATGACAGCCTTGCTATTTTTGTGCTTGAGTGTGTAAGGAAGATGGTTCAGATGTGGATTGGGTGATGGTTGCTCGGTCAATAGTGACTGACACAATGACTGCCCCCAAGGAAAAGACATATTGCGGTTGACCGTACCTGCTGCTAGTTAGTCCAAAAAATAGACTGCCGTCTTTCAGCAGAGTTGACCTTGAGGGTTGACCAGTGGTTAAAAGCACAGGGCAGAAATGAGCACAGTGTGCATGACAATGCATCTTGTTCACTATCTCTTTGCACAAACATTTTACATGTACATCATACATTAACCCACATTTGTGGTCTTGGCCACTTGAGAGCATGTGCGCGCAACTGGAAGTAAGTGCACAAGATTGTCCTAGGTCGGAAAAATTCCAAAGCTTAGGGCCCTTAAAGCACACTTGAATACACACTATTGGTAATACCACTTTGTGCTCTGAAATCACCAGAATTTAAGGAAAACTTTCCAGTGCAAGTTAGAATAATCAGTAGGTACATTGTGGTCTGAATTATTGGCACCCCTGGTAAATTAATCAAAGATGGCTGTAAAAAGAAATCTGCATTGTTTATCCTTTTGATCTTCTTATTATAAAAATTTGCAAAAATCCAAACTTTCATTGAAGTGCAAGAATTGAAAGTGGAGGGAAAAACACATTGTGAAATAAATGTTTTATCAAAAACACGTTGGCCATGATTATTTGCATCCTTTTATTGGATACTTTTTGCAACCGCCTTTTGCCAAGATAACAGAGATAGAGTTTACTCCTATAATGCCTGATGAGTTTGGAGAACACTTGACAAGAGATCAGAGACCCTTCCTCTCCAGATCCTTCAGATTCCCAGCTCCAAGTTGGTGTTTCTTCTCTTCAGTTCACCCACCTTCAGTGACACATTTTTGTGTTGATTTTGATGTTTGTTTTGGATCATTGTCCTGATAGAAGATTCAACCATGGCCCATTGTAAGATTTCTAGCAGAGGTGGTCAGGTTTTGATTTTTTATCTGGTATTTGCTAGAATCCATAATACCATGTTTCTGAACAAGATTTCCAGGACCTTCAGCAACAAAAATAGGCTCACGACATTAAAGATCCAGCAGTTTATTTAACTGTGGGCATGGGGTTCTTTTTATCCCTGTTTGCACCAAACCCATGTGGTGGGTTTGCTGCTAAAAAGCTCTTTTTTTAGTTTCATCTGACTATAGAACCAGGTCCCTTTTAAAGTTCCAGTCATGTCTGACAACTGAATATGCTGGAGTTTGTTTTTGGATGAGCAAGGAGGATTTTTCATTGAACCCTCCCAAACAACATGTGGTGATGTAGTGGTATATACACACACATATATATATATATATATCGTCGCTGCCCGATGAAACTCACGTATGTCCAAAACGGTTACTTTTCAGGAAGTGAAAAAAACAGCGTCATTTCACAGCAGTTGAACGTAGCATTGTCATACTTGGTCCGGCATCTTTAAATGTAACCATATTCTTGCCAGTGTAATGATATAATCCACATTTTACCAAAATCAAGTTTAAATGGACATACGTGCATATTTTACAGTAACGGTGGTCGATACGCGTTCTTCCGATCATTAATTAGAATGACCAAGTCGCGTTTCAGATGACAGCTGAATAGGCTACGCTCAGTTTATTAAGGCGAGGCACGGCAGGCAAAAACATCGGGGTTTTTTTATCAGTCAATTTTGAGATTTTGGGATATTTGTCTTCAATAACATGTCTTCTTTCAGACTTGTGGTGAAAAAAATTCTGAAATACACATTTAGGTCTTTATTTTACTACACTTTGTCTGTTTGCGTCTGTAGATTTCTCATAAAATTATCAAAAGTTGTCGTTATAAATCATCCCTCTGCTCCGCTATAATTTGATCAGTTTGACTAAAAAAAAAAAAAGTATAAATCTTATCAATGAGACCAAGTTTATTTACATACTAGCAAGCAAGCTAATCTGTGAAGAACTAAGTTAGCCTGTGGACAATTACTTCATCTAGACCATTTACCGGTAAATAACAGTTGTGAATATATAATAAACTTGAGAACAGTTGTCAAAAACATTTGCTGATACTTTACCTCACAGTGTTAGCTATTCGGCTATCCAATGCTGAGCCTCCAGAGACGAACTTCACGAGACCGGCGAGATGCCTCCACAGGGCGGGAGATACGCGGCGTGATTGACAGCTTTGACAGCAAATGGATATACGTGGAAATCAGATGACATGATTTCACAACTTTTCATTGGTCATTTAGATAATGTGAAGCATACTGTATACGGAAATGAACCTGGACATTCTATCCCTCGAAAAATCTCAAAATCGGCAAAATGGACATACGCGGTTTTCATCGGACAGCGACGATATATATACATATATATATATATATACATATATATATATATATATATATATATATACATAATTAATACATTAATACATAATTATTATTATTATTATTATTATTATTTTTAAGGCTTTCTGGCCCAGAGTCTCAACTAATCTCTGCAATTCTCCATCTGTGATCCTAGGAGAGTTTTTGGCCACTCAGACAATATAGACACTTCCTCTTCCAGACAGATTCGTAACATCTTCAGTTGATTGGAACTTCTTAATTATTGCCCTGATGGTGAAAATGGGAATTTTCAATGATAAAAATTTGTAAATAAAGTTCTGTAAAAAAAAACTTTAATTGCAATTTTTCAACACTATATTGTAATTGTGTCTCATCTAGTAATCAAAAGTTATATACACTTGCGGTCTTCATGCCCACTTTAACACTTGGGAGAGATATTGGAAATACGTCATGAAACAATTGGCAAGTGCCAAGACAAATATGGGTTTTCAAAAAAAATTATAATAACACTGCAACTAACAGGTGAAGTCATGCTCTGTGGCGCCTTTTTAGAAAATGTAAATTCAACATAACAAATCATTATAAATCTAAAATGTTAAAAAATATACAATCTACTCCTCTTGTTTTCTTGTTTTTTTTTTGTTTGTTTTTTTGCACCTACATGTAAGTGGTCATGCTGTGATGTACCAATGTCTTATTGGTCACATGTCTTCACGTGACAAATTTGAAGGCCAGTGTTTATCAAGCCAAACTTGAACTTTGGAACACAGAGAATTCTAAAACTTATTTGCATGAATAGAAGTCAGTGGAATGAGGAGTGTAGTCAGGATTCATCAACAAAGCCTACGCAGCTGTTTGGAATTTTGAATAAGAACCTTTTCTGTACACATAAGTGTGCAATTTATATAAATGCAACCATGTGGCATATTTTTTGCATGATGGAATCGACCCTAATGCAAGTGAACAGTCCCAAAACTTTTATCAAATGATAAGAAACCAATTCTAGTCTAATAGACTAAAGGCATTCCAGGTGAAATTCAGCCCATCTACACTCACCTAAAGGATTATTAGGAACACCATACTAATACTGTGTTTGACCCCCTTTCACCTTCAGAACTGCCTTAATTCTACGTGGCATTGATTCAACAAGGTGCTGAAAGCATTCTTTAGAAATGTTGGCCCATATTGATAGGATAGCATCTTGCAGTTGATGGAGATTTGTGGGATGCACATCCAGGGCACGAAGCTCCCGTTCCATCACATCCCAAAGATGCTCTATTGGGTTGAGATCTGGTGACTGTGGGGGCCATTTTAGTACAGTGAACTCATTGTCATGTTCAAGAAACCAATTTGAAATGATTCGAGCTTTGTGACATGGAGCATTATCCTGCTGGAAGTAGCCATAAAGGGATGGACATGGTCAGAAACAATGCTCAGGCAGGCCGTGGCATTTAAACGATGCCCAATTGGCACTAAGGGGCCTAAAGTGTGCCAAGAAAACATCCCCCACACCATTACACCACCACCACCAGCCTGCACAGTGGTAACAAGGCATGATGGATCCATGTTCTCATTCTGTTTGTGCCAAATTCTGACTCTACCATCTGAATGTCTCAACAGAAATCGAGACTCATCAGACCAGGCAACATTTTTCCAGTCTTCGACTGTCCAATTTTGGTGAGCTCTTGCAAATTGTAGCCTCTTTTTCCTATTTGTAGTGGAGATGAGTGGTACCCGGTGGGGTCTTCTGCTGTTGTGGCCCATCCGCCTCAAGGTTGTGCGCGTTGTGGCTTCACAAATGCTTTGCTGCATACCTCGGTTGTAACGAGTGGTTATTTCAGTCAAAGTTGCTCTTCTATCAGCTTGAATCAGTCGGCCCATTCTCCTCTGACCTCTAGTATCAACAAGGCATTTTCGCCCACAGGACTGCCGCATACTGGATGTTTTTCCCTTTTCACACCATTCTTTGTAAACCCTAGAAATGGTTGTGCGTGAAAATCCCAGTAACTGAGCAGATTGTGAAATACTCAGACCGGCCTGTCTGGCACCAACAACCATGCCACGCTCAGAATTGCTTAAATCACCTTTCTTTCCCATTCTGACATTCAGTTTGGAGTGCAGGAGATTGTCTTGACCAGGACCACACCCCTAAATGCATTGAAGCAACTGCCATGTGATTGGTTGATTAGATAATTGCATTAATGAGAAATTGAACAGGTGTTCCTAATAATCCTTTAGGTGAGTGTATATACGTCCATGCACTTCTTTTGTCAACTGTCAGGTTGTTGATAAACCAATTCAAAATGCCAGCCTCTTCTTAACTTCTAATCATCCCACTCTCCTGCCTCAGTTGCCGTGGCTTTAAATTAAAGAAAAACACAAAGCCCATTATCTGATTACAGTACAGAACACCAGCCTCATGTATGCTAATGAGGGAGAGAATTAGTCTTGTGAAGTCTATTACAGTAGAGTGACACTGCTCTCCATTCGGATGAAGTTAGCTCATTAGCACAACATCAAAGAGCTTTTATGTACAAAATAACAATTACTAAAATCTAAACCAGAAGAAAATCACCAAGTTTTAAAACATACATACACACTTGCGTTGCTTTAAACACGGTGTGTGTGTGTGTGTGTTTAAGGTTAGAGTCGATCGGATGGTGATGCATCTCTGTCAGTGATTTCACACTAGAGGGAAGTAGAGGTGAACACCCTGTGACTGGATATGGCCTTTACTCCTCCAACACACTGAACATAGTTTGACAACATTCTTTCACCAGCTTTACAGCTGTGTAAGATTGCATTGCCTGAAGCTTTGCTTATTTTTAGAGTGAACCACTGTTAGACATTTTTAATGACCTTCCCACCCACATGAGCATTATAATTCTGCAACCATATTGTCATTAAAGAGTACTGTATTTGTGTGTGTGTTCTCAATCTCCATCTTTTTCTCCAGCTGTGTTTGGAAAGGAATATGGAAAACGTTTTAAACTGCACAGTATGCACTTTATACTGAATTGTTCGTTTTTTTCTTGAAACAGGATAATGCTAATAATTTTAGACAGCAGTACAATGTATTATCTCAGTAAAGTGCGTATACTGTATACTATTTTAAAAGTATTTAGTAAAACGGTATGAATTATGCAATGCTAAAAATGTCAAATTACAAGATCTCAGTGTTTAAAAGGGAACCTGGCAACTATTTCAACTTAATAAAACCGTTTAGAAATCATTTGGATGGTTAAATAACCTGTTCTTGTCATGAGGGTGATGGATGAACCCAATTGCAGACAATATGCAAACACACAAGGTTTATTTATAACAGAAAACAAAACCCACGAGGGGGTAAAACAGAGGTAAGGATGGTTGACTTACAAGCAAAACAATAACTGAGAACTAGGATATACTACATACAACTCTTTAGAAAATACTCTTACTTGACAAGGAACTCTCAGCAATGGTACAAACACAGGCTGGTTACACATTGAATGACAATGAACCGACACAGGACAGAAAACATGAGGGGATAAAATAGGGAACACTAATGACGAGGACAGGTGAAACTGACTAGACAATAATGACAAGACGAGTGTAACAAGGGGGCGGAGTTACATAACGAGACAACACAAGCAAATGGCCTAAACAACAGACCATGTACTTGTACACAAAACATGAGTCTGTCATGATCCTGCCACAAGACCAGGAAAAATCAAGGACATGATGGCAGAATCATGACAGTTCTGGTGAAAATGGTGACTTTCCCCGCTCCCCCCATCGTTCCCAGGCGGAAAACCAACCTTGCAACATGGGGACTAACGTCTCGGTAAGTTGGAAATAGTAGGAAGTCTCGTGAGAAGCAAGAACGAGCGAGAAACACGAACTGCTTTATGGCAATTCGACATAATTCTATGATACTGTGTATGATGTATTACCCACCTCGATAGACATAGCTCCACATGATAAAGTTGGCCGGCTCCGATAATAACAAATGCACTTGAGGGAGGAGGGTGCCGCAAGTGAGGTTTTTTACGACAGTGTTGTGAAATATATGCCCCACAGCTGTAGGGGAGCTCAATGAGAAAACATGCGACAACAAAATTGAAAATCAGCGAAGAAATAGCTTGAGTTTAGCAAGTTCTCCTTTAAGCAGTAGCACCTCATTGCAGTACACGGGATCCAGGGGGCGGAGTTGGATCCAGATCTAAGGGGCAGAGATGGGTAGGATTAGGGGTGGGGTTAGGGATCAGGGGGTGGAGATGGGTAGGTTTAGGTATATGTAAGGTGGGAGGAGTTGGATCTGGTTCCAACTCCTCCCCCTAGATTTCGTGTTCTGCAGTGAGGACCATCTCCCTTTAAGGGGAAGTACAGACAATGTTTTATCAAATAAAAATATTTGCTATTTTCAAATACACATTAAAAATAATTTGTTAACAATGCTAATGATAATGCAAAGGTAAAACTAAATATGCTAATAATACTATTTTGAGTGTTTTAAAAAGTTGTGATAAGTAAAAATTGTTCCTATTGTTCAAAAACAACATTTATGCCAATATTACATCCCTTTAATTCAGCAAGTGCCATTCAGATACTATCTTGGGAATATCAATTATTTAAAAAATAGTAATAATCCAAACACACACACACACACACACACACACACACACACACACACACACACACACAGCTCAGCTGACTCTAGTTCCGATTCATTCATCACACTGTAAATGGAAGTTCAAGTCGAGTGCTTTGCACACTTCTGGTGAAAGTAAATAAAATAAATATTTTTACCAGCATAGCATAACTCACAATGACCTGTTAAAGAGACACAATACATATACACATTTGAAATGTCCGATTTAAGATGTTAAATTTTGTAGAAATAGGATAGAAAGACTGTAAAAAGCTATTTCCATAGTCCCAGTCATCACACACATACACAAAATGTCAGTAAGAGAAGATCATAATAAACTCTCAGTCAAATCTTTTAAACCTATTAAAGACTGATTTATAAAGTGTTTACCACAGGTCTTTAGTATGCCACCTAATATCAGAGAGATCATAAAAGACAAGGTGCACTGATGAAAGTATGATCTATTTCGGAATCATGCTCCTCATTAACTGCTCTGAGACGTTATAGCCGTCCTGATCTTTCCATAATTCTCCAATTAGCATAATCATACAATACATCAGTGAATATGTGGCAGGGAGAATTGATTTCCTTCTAATTGCATATTGTGTAAGGAAGTTGTTTGGTTTTCATTGCTCTTCAACCAAAGGAAGGAGGAACTACTCTGAGGAAGGAGGGATGAATTATAGATTATAGCTCTTTTCATATGGTGCATATGCTGGTTATTAAATGGCCGTTGAAGATGCAAGGGAGTTGCCAGTCATGTCTGGTGACGCTGTGGATCTCTCTAATGGCAAAAGACTAGCTTTGCTAAAACCACTCAGAAACACACAATGTGTCAGAATTTAATGTCAAAGACAGAATTTTCTGCTGACATAAAAGGGTCTGCCATCCAGCGAGATCTCTTTGGAGGTGTCACATGCTCAAATTTAATACACTTTAAGTTTGCATTTCTCCAAAATTCTGTTTGCAAATGCTGTCACAACAGAAAGTGTCCCACTGAAAACATTTGCCGTGGCTCCTCCCCACATTATCCGCCTTTTCCATTTCCATTAATTCTGTTGCCTCTGTTGGAATCAGTTTAGCTCTGCTCTTATAAAATTTCCAAACCTCTGAGGTGAGGAGGTTTTCTCAGATCTAGAGCCATTTCCTCAGATCTGGAGGCATTAATGTCAGATGACATGCCAGTGATGGCTGCAAGAAGAGAGATTTGTCACTTTGGGAGCCACTATATGGCATCACATATGTACAGAAAAATGGAAAGAATTGATATTGAATGTCGAGAGAACTACTTTTATGTTCTACTAAAACCAAGGACGCCAACACGTATACAGAAAGAGAAATAAGACAAGAATATGGTCAATGCAATAGCCTTGCATCAAATACTAATATATTCTTGAGATGTATTTTACATTTTAAATTCAAACTGGTCTGAAAGCTTATGAGTTAACATTTCTCTCCCTCAACTTTCCTGATCTACATTGTTCATGTCTGGTTGCCAAGACAAGAGAGATAAGGATTTAAGCAAAAATGGTATACTTTAATAATCCATACAAAAGACTAATTCTGGGTACACACTACAAGATTTTAGCCCTTTTCTGTGTTTGGCTGTGAAATGTAGTTTGTAGACCAGACAGTTTTATCAGCAATTCTTCCTTTTGAAATATTGTGTAATGTGTGACCTCCTGTCACCGATCTGTCATGCAATATATGCACACAACAGCACCTAATGGCACCCCAGACAGTCGTGTAGTGTGAGAAGAAAAGCAATCCGACGACTTTGAAAATCATGTAGTGTGTTCCGGCATAAGTCACTCCGGAATACAGACAGGAGCCCAAAAACAAAACAAACAAACAAACAAAAAAAACCCACCATAAACAACGAAAACAGAGAACCAAACATGGTATTATAAAAACACAAGATAATGAGGTGTAAAAGGCACAGGTGGGACAGTTCAATCAACCAATAAGGAATGGTTGGTAACCAACCAAGGACACAGGGACTAAACACAGGTAAAGAATATAAACTCAAGGTCAAGGTCAAGTTTATTTCTATAGCACCTTAAAACAACACGAATGTTGACCAAAGTGCTTCACAATCTAAGTACAGCTGCACATACAGATAGCATAACATTTAAAACAATTCAAACCAAAAAACATATAAAAAAAAAGTAATAGAAAAAAAATATATAAAACCTAGTAACAACATTAAAATAGACAACTCACATGATCTTTACAAAATACATACAGCATTTAGATGCATTCTAGTATGCTTGTGCAAAAAGGAACTCAAAGAACCAAAACGCAGAAAATAAATAAAATCATTGTTCTATATAAGAATAACATGAATAAATGTAAAAAAATAAATCAAAAATCAATAAGTTTGAAGTATTTTGCTTGACCACAGTGTCATTACAATTGTAGCCGTTGCATGTTGCCATGTAGAATGACAATGATAAATGACATTATTAGCTATTATTATTATTATTTGTATTATTTTACACAATATAATCCATTTAAATATCTTTTTATTTATTATATTACATGTATTTTATCGATATTATCAGCACCAAAAATGTTCAAACTCTGCAGTGTAATTTACCAGAAATTACCTTCACACAGCTGCCTTGAAAATATATGAAGAGCGGAAGAGAAACAGTTCCTGTAATCTGTCAAGTCATTTCTTC
The DNA here is from genome assembly GCA_030578255.1 of Tiaroga cobitis. Lineage (NCBI taxonomy): Eukaryota > Metazoa > Chordata > Actinopteri > Cypriniformes > Leuciscidae > Tiaroga > Tiaroga cobitis. The sequence goes on from CM060591.1 coordinate 12,072,501, forward strand.
ACACGCTCAGATGGGGAGAAGCTCTTTTTTGCAAATGTCTGTCCAATTTGACAACATTTTTATCCAATATGTACATAATCATTATTTTAGACTCCCACATCAAAGGAATACAACTAAACTTCTAGAATAATTGCTTTATTTCTTTATTTAATATTGTTTATGGATTTGTATTATGTTGTTGTTTTTTACATACAGCATCACAGCATAACTTTTCAGCAAATTACTACTTCTGCAAGGGGTATGAAAGCATATATTAAGTGATTTTTCAGTGACCTTCATATTTGTGCTAAGGAATTTGTCTACAGCTGATCATGATTTTAAGCTTTTATTAGACTTGATACTAGATCAACACAGCATCTTAAGTCTGCCTGCTGCATTCTCCATTACATCTCCAATGTTAATGTTCATTTTTTTCCTCAAACCTTTCTTTGTCACACAAATCTTTTTTTTAAGCTTTGAAGCCGCTTCAGAAAGATCTTATCTAACATCTTCCCAGTGTTCCCAGGCACCCTCCCAGTCTGAAACAGCAGTTCTTTTTCATGTGTCTGCAGACTGCGATTTGTCTTTTCAGGTTTCTTTTTAGTTTCCCCCTGAAGCTGTGCCGTTCACTGACTCTATCTTTCCCGGTCACGAAGCATTCAAGCTTAAAGTGCACAAATGATTTCTTTTTTTTTTTAATTTAATCAATGGTTATTTAGTCACCAACTGTTAATACCTCTTCTGCCGAATGATTCAAGCCGGAAATAGTTTTCTTAACTCTGGGAAAATGGTAGCATGGCTCATGAAGTTGGAAGCCACTAAGAGTAATTGAAACAAACCAGGAAAGGTAAACACAGAAGTAAAAGTGATTAATGATGCTTTTGGAGCGGCGCACTATCCATTTTTCTCACCGGTACGGGAGACCTTCGCCCCAGGAGAGAGCCATTGCAACGTTAAGGTATGGCTGAACGCTGTTAGAGAGTTTTAGCTCATTGCTCAATTTCATTCACACTGATATCACTTCAACAGAGTGCCCACAGGAGATCTATGGTGGCCATTGTAATGCTCCTCGGAGGTCACAATGTTGCATTTTCTTCTTAGTTCAATTCGCTTTCACAAGACATCGCTTCAAAGCTCACCAAAATGTTTTGATTCAAGTCACATGTGAGTAAACTATCCTCTCATTGGTCAGAGTACTATCTTTCGGGACTCTGCTCATATAGCGTCATCTATCAAGATGTTTTGACAAGTTAGCTCTACAGGCGTTTTATGGATTTATCTGGCTTTTGTAATACGTAATGTAGCACATATATATATATATATATATATATATATATATATATATATATATATATATATATATGTATATATATGTTTTGGTCAAATGACAGTTCAATGACAGAAACATACTTTCTAAATATGCAAAGTCAGGAGGAAAGGCTTTGTGGGTGTTGTGCACTTTTTGTAATACACTGTAACCTCTGAATTTTAATGTGATTTACCTGGCAGACCAAACTAATTTTTTTATATTATTGACATACACTGTATACAGTGTCTTAGTACATACTCTGCTGTTTATGCTATTTGTAGTCTGTGAAAAATATTATAAGATTTTAAAGGCCTGGAGCAATGCTAGTGTTGTGCTGCACCTGCAGACTTGATTTACTAATGGAATGTTTTTGAAAAATGTCTTTCATTTGAACAAAATTTTATTTGACTATGTTGTGCAGGGAATCCATAATACTGTATATTTATTTGTGGTGTCTTTGAGGCTGGGTATCTATTATCTTTAACCTCTAAAACCTATCTTTCGAATACAGTCAAAGAATAATAAATGAAAATTTGAGGAAAGATAACCATCATTTTTCTTTCAACTTCAACATTTTTTGTAAACAATTTGTACCTACTGTGAAGAATATGAATGTGTGTTCAATCGATACTGAAATAAAGAAGTAATATTCCATTTTAGCATTGTAATAGCTGCCAGATTACACTAATAATATTTTATCGATTGAGATCACCAGAGGAGAGTACATTTTCCAGAAATTTTGTAAGGCAATTTACCTTTAAGCAATATTAAGTCCAGTTTCTGTTGAGATCCTTTCAGATTCTCAAAGCTTGTGTTGGAGAGAAATTAAGATGTCTTGATTAAAGAGAGCTCAAGCTATCAGAATGATTCTCGGTTACTTCTCTTGCACCATGGCACATAACACACTTACTGGAAAGGAAGTAATACCTTCATTTTCAGGGTCCCATGCACACGGATTCTTGAGGAAATGATATACACTTGAGAAAGGCTTGTTCCGGGTCCTGAAGGCTGATGTATCTACCAAGCATGACACCAAACAACAGATTTAATCTCTGCCTAGTGCTAGAATTGTATTTATATCTCAATGAGAATATCTTACAATACACTGGCAGTGCTAAAACCAATGTGCTTTGCCATTGCATGGTCATTGTGCATTGACAAACCAGTCACTGATTCTTGAAATATGGGCTGTTTGGAATTTTTACTGTTACCATTGGTTCTGAAAATATTTTTCTTAAATAGATAGTTCACTCAAAAATGAAAATTCTTTCATCATTTACTCACCCTCATGTCATTAAAAACATGTATGCCTTTCTGTATGCAAGTCAGGGGTGTCCAATGTTGTATTTCTTCAAAACTATCTTTTTCCTGTTATTGAATGACTTGAGAGTGGGTAAATTATTAAATTATTAAAGGTTAAAGTGTATGAAAGAAGTGATTACACAATATTTTCTTTCTATGCAGCCTATTTCCTAGTATGATGTAGAATAAAGCTTGAAGAGCTTTAATAGAACAACGAAGGCCACCGTTCCAGTTACAGAAGTGTTGAAAAATCCAATACGACTCATTCAAAGCTGATCTTTGTTTAAAAGAATAAACTTAGCAAAACTTTGAATGAAACCTTGGAGATTTCAGTTCTTGGCTTAGTAAAAATCCGATACATTTTATAATGCACTTCATTACTAGACTAGTCACTTTCACAAAGTGAACAATTTTCAGAGAATCAGAATTAGCAGTCGTTTCTGAACACCTCTTTTTTTGTACACATATTAAACTATAAGTTATAGTTGATATGCTAAATATAAAATGCATGCACTTGCATTCAGGCATATCAATACTTTTGTGAAATATGTATATATATGTTTTTTTATTTCAAACTGCTGTATATTTCTACTGTGCATGCTACATTATTTGGAAATAATCTTTATGCCGCAGGCACTGCTTGCATATTAAAATTTTGTTTGTGTGTTTTCCATGGCGTCAAAAGAAACACGTCAAAAATGTGTTAGGCAAGTCTTTTTTGTATGCATGCTCTTTACATGACCGACCTTCTGGCTGACCTGAAAACAGCTTTGCTTTGTCTGTCGTAACGGTGAAGGTTATGACTTGTGGGACCCGGTCGTTGATCGGTGCCAACAGGCAATATCTACTCAGGGGATCTGTTGTAAGAGAGATGTCCATATGCTGAGCCATATGGGAGCTTGAAAAGAGCTCTGTAATTCAGAGCGAACATGTCTGGGCTCTCCCCTGTGAAACCGTCTATTTTTAAACCACATGACTAACTGATTCTAATTCAGACTGCCAGAAACAAAACAGAGTTTTGTTATTAGCCTATAAACTGAGGAGTTTAAGCTTGGTTTTCCTGGATGTGAACTGACTGGTGTGCATCTGGGCAACGTGTCGTATTATTCACTAAGGTCATAATGGGGTTTTTGTGAACATATGTCATCATGCTAGTCCCAATGTGCTTTAGTTTTCTCTAGCTATATATGCGAATGGAGGCTCAACTGGAATCTCCTATGACATCCATTAAGCTGCCACTCAGCACAGAGCTTCAGGAACGTACGCTCTCTCTACCCAAAGGATCCTTTTGAGAAGAGCAAACATTTGTGACACTTTGAAAAGCCAGCAAACCCTTCCTTTAGGATTGCAAGACAGCTTTGCTCAGAGGCTCCAGTTTGGATGTAACATGTGTGAGGGAGATAAGTAGCCCACAAAGCTTGAATATATGAAAGACATTCTCTAACATATCACTACTTACCAGATTACTTTTTAAAAATAGTTTTCAAAATACCCTATAGTGCCTTGAAATGCTTCCAAGGTTTTCTGGCAATAGATTTGCCACCCATATTAGGTTTCAAAGCACTCTCAGTCTCTGTAAACTGTGAATTCCAATTTTGACCATGCTTGATCATTACTAGCCTAAACAGTTACGCTCTTTTTCTTTTTGATTAGATCCATAGTCATCACAGATATTGCCATATACTCGTTTGGATTCTGTTCCCAGTGACCCTCTGGAGAAGGTGAAAGTCTTCCCACCACACACACTTGAGCACAAAGTCCAGCATTGCATTTGTATGTGTATTGTTTGTATAATCCAACACAATATCATGGCAATTCATAACTATTTTACATTTTGGCGAATTGGTGGCTAAATCGTATTCGTACATTTTCATACAATCTGCCTATGCCCCAGTTATGTTTAGGGATGGAGTTAGGGGTGGACCTTCGTACGTTTTCGTACGATTTTGTATGACCTTGTCAAAAATCTTATTTTTAGGGGATTTTACAATACTGAATTATATTTATGGAATAGTTATAATCCATGTATTACCTGTTAGTAACTTTTTGAGCATAGACCTGAAAAGGACATTTCCAACTTAAACTGTCGTAAATCTTGAATGCTTTGGAGCACAGACTTAAGTTTGCTCTTTTATTGAAAGAAGACTCTTGGGAGAGTATTGCTGTTTAAGATTATAGACGTTTAAGTTTATCATTATAAAAAAAAGCATAAAATACTATTTTTGAAATATATATTTTCCAAAACATGTTTTACTCTTAAATGTGAGAAAATCAAAGCCATGAATCTAAACAAGTTGAGTTCCAAATTTAAGGTTGATAACTCAAAAAATGAGATTTCAGTAACAACTTGTTTGGGTGCAGTATCAAACGTTTCCATTAGGTGAAATCATTTTTGACCGTGAACAGTTAAAGTGTGACTATTTCTTTTCAGGGCAAATTCGGTGGGAAAATTCAAACAAAGGAAAACAAGTGATGAATGAACATAAAGTAAGTGCATGAAAAAAAAAAAAACTAACATACACAACTGATATAACGTGACATTTGTACCATTCCAATGAATTTGAACAAATGTAAAAATCCAAAACATAAAACTTTCAGTCAAAAATGACCGGACAGCACCATAGGGTAAAATTTATTGATTAATTAGGAGATATTCCTAAATATATTAATTTTTTCTAAATATATTTTCTTGAGAATATTGGTTTAATTGATGATTGTTTCATTTCATTTACATCTTGGCCATCTTGTTAGTTTATTTTTTATTTTTTAGGAATGTCCCATTTAAAACAGGTTCCTTTATGACATCATCCTACAAGATGTGACATCATTTTGATGGGAAATCTATATCACAAACATCAGTAGCCGCATTTCCACTGCCAAGTATTAGCAATGAATTTGATGAAGTCTGTGATGTTTTGTAGTTTTTGTTGGTTTGTCCCACTCTAAAACACTTAGCCATTTTAGATTGAAAAAATACAGAAATCATCATATTTCTGAAAGTCTACTATACCCTTTTATAGAAAATTTTATTTAAAGCAAAACACATGCATATTCATTTTTTTTATTATTTTTTTTTATTAGAAAGTTCGAAAAGGTACTGCATAACAGGAATAACCCTGTTCATATATGATTTATTAGTCCATGATTCCTCAAACATATCTCGAAACGCTTCATAAAAAAACGTGGAGGATAATGGCAATATTTCATTCACAATTACCTCCAAAGGGTCTGAGCTCATTACTGTTAATCATTTTCTGGTTAGGGCGCTGTCATGGAAACTCAGGAATAATGGAAGTCAGAATATTAAGTCACTCAGTGCCCTATGTGAGGGTCAACAACCACTAGACGTCCACACTGTACCATCATCTGTTCGATTTCATTTCTACATGCACCAATTACTTGAAATTTCGGTGTTAAAATGAATTCCCAGCAGTGGAATACATTTTTATGGTCAAGCCCTGAGTAGGCTAAGAATGAACTCAACAAGGATGAATGGTAGATGGATTATCTATGTAATATATTTTCCTTCGTTTTGTTAAGCCCTACTTTCTTTGGTGTTTTTTTGGTTTTGTTTTTTATTTTGATTTATTTCTACTTTGTTTTCTGTTCCGTGTATCTAATTATTTTAACAGTGCAATTGACTTTTTATCCCGTTTTTTTTTTTATATCGAACCTTTGATCCATTTGCTATTGTTTTCTGTTTTTCTGAAGTTTTTACTCTATTAATAAAAGTGTCTTTATGGGGAAACCATGTCCCCAACCATGTATTTGTTTATAACAAACCTGTGTGCCTTGAGTAGCTTAAAGCCTGTGGCTTATAGTGAGTTCATGGAGTGTAAGTCCCTAGGTGGCGTAATTGACGTACAACTTTTCAATTATTTCTTTAAATTAAGTTGACTCCTGTCCTGAAAAGCTAGTTCTTCCAATGTTTCATTATCAGATTTGCGCATGGATTGATATGGTAAAATTGACGTCATTGTGACTGTTTGTTACTTTGATGATGTAACAATCGTTGAGGACTGAGGAAGCCTCCTGAAATTAGGTTCAGTTATGATGATGGGCATTTAGCTTCCAATAAGCGCTGTAAGTGGTAGACCAAGCAGAGTAGGCTCGTGGAAAGGAGAGATTTAGAGAGACTGATTCATCCGAGTCGTTTAAGAATCACTTAAAAATGTGGTGATGTGCAACCTAACCTTAACTTTAACCTAACAAGTATTTTTATTTTTGTAATTATTTATTGTCTGTTAGGGGCTCAAGATGTTTTGTACTAATGTAACCCTTCCGGTTCTACTTGCACCGCTCTAAGCAGGATTCGAACCGGCGTCTCCGGCATTGAAGGAGCACATGCTAACAAGGACGCAGCCTCTAGAAAACCTCTTGAGGCCAGGGGAGTGAGGTTTACTCGCACAACTCTCACTAGCTGGCCTCTGTTACACTCACCCCCCTAAACCTCACTTGCATCCTGGTTAGGGCACCATTGTATCCCCTTCGGTTCTACTTGCACCGCTCTGACCGGGATTCGAACTGGCGTCTCTGGCATGGGAAGCAGGCGCTGTAACTCGCATCAGTTCTACTCACACCGCTTCGAGCGGGATTCGAACCAGCATCTCCAGCATGGGATGCGGGCATACTAACAAGTACGCTAAAGACAACAGTGTCGCTAGTCGCTAGTGCGCCTCTTGAGGCCAGGGGAGTAAGGTTTACTCGCACAGCTCCTACTAGCTGGCCTCCGTTACACTAAGAGGTTCATCAACTTCCTGTCTATGGCTAATGGAGTCCCTATGTTAAAGGTGCTCAAAGCGATGCTGGGTGACGTCACTTCTTGTTGACGTTCAAAGTATTGTCAAACAAAACGGAGGCTAGCTAAACCTTCCCTCCTCCTTATCCCGTCCCCTCCCCCTGTAGTTTTACTGATACTTCTTTCAAGGTGTAATGTCGCCAAGTGAGATAAATGCTTTCATATAATGCAAAAAAAAATAGAAACATTACCAGAAAAACACGATAAAACGTTTCGCCACCTGAGGTTATAACTTTAGCTCCCATACCAGGACGCAATAATAGCAAGATAACTTTAGCTTCAAATTTAGTCAAAGTTGTCAATAGGCTATGAATAAACATTCAATTTCATAATAAATAGTTGCAATCGTTAAAAACTATCATTCACACAAACTGTCGCCCTACTGTGAGTTTGCTTGATTATTTACAATAGAGATCGATAGCTAGCTGCTAGAAACCTATATGTTGTATTCCAAAGTTAGCGCTGACTGCATTGTTCTGGCTAATTATATCCTTGTGTTTGTTAGGCGAACATGAAAGTCCATTTAGAAAAACCAAACTGGATTTACCCACCTGTCCACCAAAAACAGAGCTAACGTTATCTGAATGTCGGATTGGAAGCCCTTCTGCCGGCGGAGTTCTCACCACCTTTCAAAGGCTTTTCCAGTGTAAATTCAGGCATGCGTTCCTTCTCCTTTTCCCTCTTCTTTGTATTTTTGCAATCTGTTCATCAGAACGTCGTCTCTTTGGTCGTGTGTCGGCCATATCAAACTTAAAGAGTTAAAATTATAACTTTCCTCTTCATGCTATTCTCCTCCACACACCCCATGTACGCTCACTAACCCCACCCCCAGGCTGGAACACTGTTTGCTTTGTTTCGTGGAGCGGGTCGCCGCAGTTTGTTTTTGTTGCTGTTTGTGGAGCCTGGGCTGTCTACAGAGACCGCATTTTTTTTCCAGTGTGTTCAGGGGACAGGCAGCTAGCGGATAGTGAGGAGATGTTTGCTGTATGTGACAAAAATTGTTTTGGCCTAAAAAACGCGTGACATCACTTAGAGCACCTTTAATGCATGGCTAATTTAGTGTGAATTGGTGGAACAGAAGGCAGTGATGTTGCTTCTGTTTGTCTTCAGTGTTGAATTATCACATTCCATATAGACACTGACACTGATGAACTCCTGACATAGGTTGTATTTCAGTTTGTCTAATTATAATATCCAATCAGCAGCATGTGTGAGTGATGACAGGGTGGAAGTACTGAGATATATTAGAGCTAGACTACATAAATCACATGTGTACACATTCATTCAAAGTCCTACAACAGCACATACAACATCTGGAGGAGTTTTTTGCCTGCACTAGACACATAGCATCTCTTTTCAATTTGCTTCTAATCTCCCATTCTTTCCTCGGCCTCTCTCTCTTTTTCTTGCATTCCAATTCTACATTAACTTGAACTCTCCATCTAAATCTGTTGCTGGAAATGGTGACATTTGTGCTAATTCTATGCTTTTATTAATAACCATTCTCGTCAGTTAGTTAGTTAGTTAGTTAGTTAGTTAGTTAGTTTCGGTTAAGTTATTAATTTCAAGTTAATTTTTTAAGTTAGCACCTTTCACATACCTCTCCAAGGGTTCGAAGTCCCACGGTCCAGCGAATCCCGTTGAGCCTTCGCTCTCACCGCTGGTCCCGTCCAGCCCAGCCGAGCCTTCACTGCTGGTCCCGTCTAGCACAGATCCTGAGCCTTCACCGCTAGTCCCGTCCAGCACAGATCCTGAGCCTTCGCCCTCACCACTGGTCCCGTCCAGCACAGATCCTGAGCCTTCACCGCTGGTCCCGTCCAGCACAGATCCTGAGCCTTCGCCCTCACCGCTGGTCCCGTCCAGCACAGATCCTGAGCCTTCACCGCTGGTCCCGTCCAGCACAGATCCTGAGCCTTCGCCCTCACCGCTGGTCCCGTCCAGCACAGATCCTGAGCCTTCACCGCTGGTCCCGTCCAGCACAGATCATGAGCCTTTGCCCTCACCGCTGGGACCATCCAGCACAGATCCTGAGCCTTCACCGCTGGTCCAGTCCAGCACAGATCCTGAGCCTTCGCCCTCACCGCTGGTCCCGTCCAGCACATATCCTGAGCCTTCACTGCTGGTCCCATCCAGCACAGATCCTGAACCTTCGCCCTCACCGCTGGTCCCGTCCAGCACAAATCCTGAGCCTTCACCCTCGCCGCTGGTCCCGTCCAGGACCGATCCTGTGGCAGAGCCCGCTGATACTGCGGCAGAGCCCGCTGATCCTGCGGCAGAGGCCGCTGATCCTGCGACAGAGCCCGCTGATCCTGCGGTCTTCACCGCCACGGCCGCCCGAAGGGTCTTCACCGCCACGGCCGCCCGAAGGGTCTTCACCGCCGCCACGGCCGCCTACTCGTCCTGCTCCGCCACGGCCACCTGCTCGTCCTGCTCCGCCACGTCCGCCTGGACCATCCTGGAGTCCGTCCAGTTGCACCCGGTCCGCCTTCCCGTCACGGACTCCAGGATGCCCCCCCCCCCCCCCCCCCCCCCCCCCTCACAGGTGAATGTGAGTTATGTCACATTCACCTCCTTCATCGTCTGTGTCTTCACTACAATTCCCAGAATCCCCTGTCATCAACGCCTGCACCTGCGCCTCATCACCCTCATCATCATCACCGTCATCTGTTGTCCTTGTCATTATCTGTGTATTTAAGTTCCTCTCTCACCCCTTTTCTTTGCTGGTTATTGTTTGTGCACTAGCACACTGTTCTGTTTGTTTGAGTATTTACCTATTTGGAATAAAACCTTTGCTATTTTGAATCTTCGCCTACCTCCATCTTCTTCATCCACCCAAGGACGTTACAGAACGTTACAATAGTGACCCTGTACATGTGATCAATTTTATTCCCAGGCAACTTGAGTGAGACATCTGTGTAGTTATGCAATGATGTTTGATAATAATGATTTAATAGTTTGCAGCAGAACAGAAAAAAATGGTGCGCAACAGTTTTTTTTTTTCTTGTGGGAAAACTGTAAGAATTATTATTATTATTTAAATTACCTTTTTATTTAAATGAATTTTTGTTATGCTCATATGACAAGAAATGTAATTTAAAAAATATTAGTGATCAACTAGTATATATGTTTTCAGATTCTTAAACAATTACCTACACTATATTTACAGCCTTGCTAATGTAGTTATTTATTGTTTCTGTTTACTTACTGTTAATTGCTGTTAATTGTTACTGTTAATTACTAGTTTGCTAATTTTCCTAGTAAGAGTAAGCTTTCTTATGAGAACATTATAAGAATAATTTTTTATTGAAATGACCAACTTTCGTTATGCTCAGATGACAAGAAGCATCATATTAAAAATTTCAGTGTCAACGATTGATTGATTTAGTTATTTACTGTAATTTTGCTACTAATTACTTAATTAGCTGTCTCTGCATAATAAGCTGGGATAGAAAATGGTTGGCATCGGAAACATCGGCTTTAAACACTATTGTTTGACCTTAAAGTCGGCATGAAATCAAATTTGACAAATCTTCTTTTTATAGGTAATATTGTAGTGTTTATTATAAATTATTTATTTGTGCACTTCATTATTTTTTTTAAATTCATGTACCCTTATAATCTTTAATCAAATACATTACCCTTCCCTCCCCCCTCGAAACGACCTCTCTTCTTTTTCGGTCACGTGCCATGGCGAAAGGGTGCGGCCAGAGCTGACGAGGGTGCGGCTATCGGTGCAACGCCTCTCAGAGAACCTGTCAGTGTCAGCGCCCAACCTCCAACGATCCAATCAATTCCCGAAGGACGAAATCAAGCCCCGTCCTATATTTTTTTCTAATTTCAGAAGCCATTTCACTCGGATATTCGTCACAACAAGGAAAAAATGACAATCTCAACTTCCGCTTCATGCCGACTTTAAAATCTCTCTTTTCTCTTTTCTCAGAACAGTGGCAAACTAAGTCACTCATACAGGTAAGCTGATTTCTTTTCCAATCTTGCATGAGTTTGAGGCAGAATTACCTGCTTTCATCTAAACAATGGCAGACTGAGCGGAAAGGGACAGTAGTGTTTGGGAAACAGGTCATTATTTTTCCAATTTCGTTTTGTTCCCTTAGTGGGGCATAAATTACACTCTACAGCTTCAACAGCTTCTGTCCCTGACACAACTAACCTATTCAGGTAACGCACACATTTGTAGAAAGCTCAGGCTGATGCAGAGTGAAGAGGTCATGGTTTAAGTGCAAAACCTTTTAAGTGTTAGATTGCAATCTTCATTAATCCCTGAGTGCTGGGAAGTCTACTGATAGTCCACAGCTTTTCCTTGAAGAAAGATTGGGCCAGTGCATATCTGGCCTTTTCAGTTAATGGGGGCCTTTCTTTCTCTTTCTCACTCTCTCGCTTTAGGAGGCATCTTTCATGTGGAACAAGATGGAGTGAATTTTACTTGGCTTTCCATTGTGTTCTGTTTCAGACAGCCTCTGGGCTCTTTGGCTTGTTTGCATCCTCCTCTCTTCTGTCATCAGCCTGCAGCCAAAGCACATAGCTGCTGGTGCCAATTGATTTTCTATGTCGTTTGTATTGAGAGTCTTCTACATAATTTATTTTGTAGCATTGTAATATGTCTTTGCAGTGGATAAAATGTATTTGAGTCTGCATTTCTTTCCACTGCATATCCTAGGAAATGAATTCCTCTGATTGTTTGCAGTGTTTTGTACTTGTTTTGTTTTGTAAGATGAATGTGTTTAAGACTATTTATTTTGCCGGATCTGATCAGGCAGTGTGTGCGACAACAAATGTGTGTTTACTTTTTAATTGCCTTTTTTTCCAGCCAACCTCCATCTTGTCTCGCTGGTGCCATTAAAGAATCATTCTGCAGTAAAACATCCTCAGAGACCAGATTCTCATCTTCCACCTATCCGGTTTTTAGACTCTAAATCTAGCCTCTAAGCCCTTGAAATCATCACCAGAGACCCCCTGCAGCATAATACCCTTTCATTCACACCTCCCATGTGTCAGTGAGTTTATGGTCTATCCATAATCTCTTGCATTATGTCTTGTATAAAGCATGGAAGAGATTATGTGTAAAATTCATGTAGCATGACATGCTACATCTGTTTCAGAATTGTTCTATCCATATCTGCACATTCATTAAAACCATGAATGCATTTTTGTATCTTTTGCTGAACATTACTAAACATTGAAAAAATTCACATAACTTAAAGTTGTTGTGACTAAATAGAAATTTTCAAATTTGTTGAATAGGAAAATCGGGAATGTAAAGTTAACTATGATTATGCTAGTTTCAACAAATGAAGAAAATTTTGATAATATTTTTGCCTTATTTCATTGATTTAAAATAGATTTTGTTGGATTCCTTTTGAGTGGAACTCCACGCTGCGTCATGACGTTGTGACACTATGGGAACATCGTTGTGACACTATGGGAGCCAGTGTTTGAAGCACGTGTGAGAAACGCAAATTATGATTGGCAACAGCGTGGCCAGGTGACGTAGCATCAACATGTCACCGAGACCATAGATGGACACCAGAAACATGCGTCACCAGCTTCTTTGTCTTCAGGAAGCCATTGGTTTGTGTGTGTGTGGGAACTCTGTGTCTCTGTGTTATGAGTTTATTTAAAATAAAAACAAAAGAAGTGGTCTACTGTCTGTGTTTGAAAGAGAAAAGAATTACAAGCAGTGTGTTCAGCCATGCTCTCTTTACATCACCAGGGATGACGAACATGATGTTTGTGTCATCTGTTTGGGAGCGGAGCTTGCTTGATCGGCTCTTAAGGGGGCTGATTGCACTCAGAACCTCACTTTGAGGAAGCTCCTGTCTGGCTCTCTTCACGAGCAATGGGAGTCAGGTGTCTGCACCCTGTGGCTCAGGTCCCGCCTCTGCCTCTGCGGCACGGCATCGTAGGTTCTCCAAGGACCGCCTTCTGGATTAGAAAGCTCGCTTAGCGATTTCTTCCGATCCGGACTACGAACTACTTTCTATTGCCACGGGTTCTGAAGAGATCGGTGGTGATCAAATTGCCACGAGTGACACTCGCACGACATTGAAATTAGATTGTTCATCTGATGAGTTGTTGGAATTGGTGACTTGCGCTGTAGACAAACTAGGGTTACAAGAAGAAAGAAGTAAAGAAAACCAAATTAGATTATCCCTTTCTTTCTTTAGTGGGTCAAGTCATCAGCCTCACAGAGATCTGCCATTTTTTCTGGACCTCCATGCTGAGGCATTGAGGCCCTGAGTAGAAAATACTTGGCTCAAGTCCATGTTCCATTAATGTGAAATTACTAGGGCTGTCAAACGATTAAAATATTTAATCGCGATTAATCACATTAATGTCATAGTTAACTCGCGATTAATCGCAATTATTTTTTATCTATTCTAAATGTCTCTTGATTTTCTTTTTGTCCCATTATTTTTTCTCATTTTAATGCTCTCAACATGGAAAAGTGGATTGGCTTGTTTTGTGCAAATGTTTTTTATTGAAAACAACATTGACATATACTGTGTTCAATTTCACACTAACATTCTCACTTGGAGCAAAAAATCTCTCAATGTAACACTGTCCATTAATAAAAGGGTGAAAGAAATACTGACGAGGTCCTGATATTGACGAGGGGGCGGAGAATTCGAATCAGCTGTGTGTGTGTGTGTGTGTGTGTGTGTGTGTGTGCGTGAGTGCTTGGCCATCAAGTGGTATTTCAGACTGGACGCGCTGCGATGATGATAGCTCAGTTCACAACGACAAAACACACAGATCACTTTGGTCTTGTCAATGGAACCATTTGGCAACTTTTTAAAAGTAAACTTTCCATTCAGAATCTTATTGGCATCCATTTCGCCGTCTCGCGCTCGTCATCCACTCAAAGCGCAACGTTAACCAACTATTTGGCCGGCTCGCAAGCCCAAAAGTGTGTGCGGCGCGCCTGTTGTTTTGTTTCTGCTCTAGCTAGATCCGCTTGCGCTTTGGTCGACGAAGCAACAAAACGTCCTCGCGTGGCGCAAGCCATTGAAATGAATGGGTTTCATAGCGCAGCGCCCCGCATGCCGCGTCCTGTTGTAACAGCATGTGAAAAAAAACTACAAAGTTTGCTAGGCCAAAAAGACCGTTAATCGCGCGATAAAAAAATTTACGCCGTTAAAATGGGTTTGCGTTAACGCCGTTAATAACGTGTTTAACTGACAGCCCTAGAAATTACGCCTAAATCATAGGGCTTGGGGAATATGGGTATGCCATGGGCCAAAGAGACGCTCGTGAGTTATCCCCCATGGCAGCTACATCTTTAAAGGAACCCACACTGCCTTTGAGGCCTTGCTGAGTGACATCTGGCCTTGTGGGCAAAGCATATCAAGCAACATGTCAGGCTGGTGCGTCATTGCACACTATAGCCATTATCCAAGTGTACCAGGCTGACCTGCTCAATGAATTGGACTCTGGTGAGGCCATTGACCGCTCCGTTGGCCATGCTATGGGTGCTATCATTGCCATGGATTGGCATCTGTGGCTCCACCTGTCTGGCATCAGGGAGAATGCCCCTCCAGAGAGGAGACAAAGGCACCATTGCATCTAAATGCATTTTCTCCTCCTCTGAGCCCTCAGGGGGCGATGGTCCCCAGTGGAGTTCCCGCCCAATCTCCGCTCAACAAAATTGTTAGTGGGGTGCCCGCAGTTAGATCAAAAAGCAATATCAAAGTGTATTCAGGCACTCGCCTCCCTTGAGCGGGTCAGGTTCTCCTGCCTCAACGAATCTCTGATGATCGAAGTTTGGCAGTTTCCAGGTACTATGATGTTTCAGGGCCCCGAACAATGTTCCTCCCTGTTGCAAGTCAAAGTCGAGAAACTAACTCCTCTTTCAGAACATTTGGCAGCGTGGAAACTTCTTCCAAATTTATCTCAATGGGTTCTGCATACGATCAAAAAGGGTTACAGAATTCAGTTCGGCTTTTGACCTCCTTGATTCAATGGAGTGCATCCCACTCTTGTGAAGCAGGATCAAGCTCTATTCCTAGTACAGGAGCAGCATTCTCTGTTTGCGAAAGGGGCCATAGAATATGTTACATTTCCCTTAACCCTTTTAAACCGGCTGTGTCATCGCCGACATATCCAACCAAGCTGTATTCATGTTACCATAACTCTATCAAAATTTGCACTATCAAAATAATTCTAATTGCTCCAGACAGTAGACAGCATACACTTTCCTGCAATATATTACAGTACTTTTCTTGGAGAAGGTTCATGTTTGAGCCTATTTACCAAACACATCCTCTTATTATTATTTGCATTTGATGGTTTACCCCAGGTTTGTCTCCAATGGTTAACTATTCTAAGACCATGGGGTTTGTGCTTGTCCATACTTCACAACCTGATTGGTCAGACATGCCTTCAGTATGTCGACGTGGGTATTAACGTTCCCATAGCATCACAACGTCATGACGCAGCTTGGAGTTCCACTTGAAAGGGAATGTCTCAGATTATGTGTTTCTGTAAATGTTTCTTCCATACTTCATGCAATGGCTGAAAACATATTCCTTCAGAAAATTACAATCTGGTGACGTATGTTTCTGGCATCTATTTATGGTCTTTGGTGACGTGCTGATGCAGCCCGTTCTCATCCCAAGGCGTCATCTAACTGACGCTAACTGACGCTTTTGACCATGCGTCAACATGCCGACGCACATGGTACCCTTTAAGCATCAATATGAGACGCTCATCCTCAGGCGTCATCTAACTGACGCTTTTGACCATGCGTCAGCATGCCGACGCACATGGTACCCTTTAAGCGTCAATATGAGACGCGCCTTCAGTGGTCTAACCCTAACCCTACCCCAGACCTAAACCTACCCATAACAGAAGTGTCATCTAACTGACGCTAAAGGGTGCCATGTGCGTCGGATTTAGACGCATGGTCAAAAGCGTCAGTTAGATGACGCCCGAGGATGAGCGTCTCATATTGACGCTTAAAGGGTACCATGTGCGTCGGCATGTTGACGCATGGTCAAAAGCGTCAGTTAGCGTCAGTTAGATGACGCCTAGGGATGAGAATGTGTTGGCTGATGGTACGTTTCCCACACATGCTTCAGACACCGACCGGCTCACGCAGGAGCATTCCCATAGCGCCACAACATAGTGTCATTCCCTCTTAGGGAACCGTGACAAGTTTTTATATTTTTCATTCAATTAGAAAGGAACTTTACTTGTGCATTTATATATATATATATATATATATATATATATATATATATATATATATATATATATATATATATATATATATATATTTCAAAGAAGTT
Organism: Tiaroga cobitis; assembly: GCA_030578255.1. Taxonomy (NCBI): domain Eukaryota; kingdom Metazoa; phylum Chordata; class Actinopteri; order Cypriniformes; family Leuciscidae; genus Tiaroga; species Tiaroga cobitis. The sequence continues at coordinate 12,089,194 of CM060591.1, forward strand.
GTTGTGCATTAATGAATGCAAGCCTAAACAAAATTGTCATGGCACCTCGATAAACCAGCTAAACCCCTGCCATAAAGGGAGTTTGTTATCAGTTTCTACATGATGTCGCAGTCTCTATGTGAAAATGAGTTAGCAGGCGATGATGTTTACTCTCATTAAGTTAGTGAGCGTGTGTATGAATCTCTGCAGGAGACAGGTGAAGCAGATGGTGGTGGCTGTTGGTGATTGGTGGACAAGGGAATCAGAACCCTCCTCCCTGAGCCTGCCTCTGAAACCAGTTGGAACACCAAATAATAGGAGACGACCAGGGAGAGGACAACTCTATACCATCTCAATTAGAACAGGTCATTACAAACTTTAGACTGCACTTATTATACACAGCTCATTTAACATCCAGTAATTATGTAGCTATTTAAAATTGTAACTGTATGTATTGGCAGATCTGTATAAGACTATTTCTTTATTTATCTGTGACCATGGGAAGGTGGTATAGACGCAGATTTCATGTGGTGCTGCCATGCTAAGTTACAGGATGTTCCTTCTGCTACCTGAGGTTTAGTTTTTTTCAAGGTCACAATGGTGGTAATTCAGGAATCACCCCTTGCAGTGTTTAAACTTGCAACATTGAACTTCGGGGACCAGCCCAGATTGTTATGAAGCATTCCAAGTGGTCCTCAAATTGATTCTGATAAAAAAATAAGTTTAAAAACAGTTTAACAGTTTTTTTTTTTTTTTTTTTTTTTTCTTTATAATATACAGTACTGTTTCCACAAAACATATTAAGCAGCCCTCTCTTCGGACAGCACGCCAAATTCGCATATTTTATGCTATATCTGATTATATGTAAGTGTGAACTCGTGAAATGAGCTGTCTGAAATGTGAAACAAGATTGAACTCTTTAGGTCTCTTTACAGTGGATTGAGGCACAATAAATTCCACATTAAAATATGGAACGTAAAAAACAAGAAAACCCAGGATTCTGTTTACCCATGGTTTAGAATGGCCAAGGGTTAACTATTGCAAGTTTAAAAATACATGGGGTTTTTGTTTTTTGATCAAATCTTGTGTTCTGAATACCCAGCTAACAAAAATATGTTGAAAGAACTTTTTGCTAACGTTCCGATTAAGTAATAAAAACATTATTTCTAAATGTTTTCTGAATGTTCAAAAGGTTCCAACAATTTATCATTTTGCAACCATTATGGGAGCATTACTTTTGAATGTTCTCTGAATATTCTGAAACAAGTACCAACATTTAAAAAACGTTACATGAACGTCCAACTAAAACATTTCAGAAATAAAGTTACATGAACAATGTATAAATAACGTTTTTGTGCTAACGTTTTGAGAACATTATTTAAGACCAGATAACTTTGAACAAAAGTTCTATTAATGTTGGAACAACTGGAACAACATCTGTTCATAACTTTTAGAGAACATTGACAGAACGTTAGCCAAAGCTCTGAGAGCCCTGTTAGCTGGGTAGATCCTTAACATCCAACAATGAATTAGAAAATAAAGTAGACGGACACAAGAAAACATCCTGCATGCATAAAAGAGGTTTAACTTTTTAAAACCGATGCTCAAGACACCCGTGTTTTGTTCCAACTGTTGGTGACCACAAGAATGTGTCCTGTGTAAACAGCCCCTTTATAAGGTTGTAGTGCAAGAACAGTGCTGTTGTACAGTGTTTAGCCCATAATAAATCTTTCCTGTGAGTCTGCACTCCATTAGATCGGTCTCTTGCAAAAGAGCTTGCCACTCTCTTGAGAAAACTAATCTAATTTTCAGATCAAAATATATTTAATCTATGAGTGAGTCTGGTATGAAGGAAGTCATTAGTCTTCTGTTCCTCATTATTCAAACGCATATCCGATGTACAAAATCTAATGCATTTCAAATAGATATTCCTAATTGATGCTGGAAGCTTTAGACATAATCAGGATCAGTTTTCTACAGTCATTTACTGTCACTCAAGCCTTTCATCATTCAGATGTGTCTTCATCTCATAAGAATGTTATCCTCACAGACGATCCTGGCACTTGACAGCACCTGAAACCCTTTCATAGCTCTTTTCAGCGTGAGATTTATTTGAACAAATTAAGGCAATCACCATTTGATTCCCAGTTCGCATGCCATATTTTCCTCCATGTCCTCAAATGTCACCCCTCCCAGTTTGAAACCTCAGAAATACTGTAAAGTTAATTCACTTTGTATAATCAGGGTGATAAAAAATGTATAAGGAATAGGCTGAACTCTTGAACTCGTTCTCTTTGCAGTGGACGGAGGCACATTAAATTCCACAGAAACTTTGCCACCTCAGCAAAACATTTCAAGGTAACTCAGTGTCTGTCTGCTCATCATGTTGGAGAAGAATAGGCAGGAGAGAAGAGTAATCTTAGATAAACTGAATGTAATGTGTTTAAAAAGCTAAAAGAATTTACGCTACTAACTTAAAGTGACCAGGACTTTTTTTTTATGGAATATTGCAGTATCTATTATAAATTATTTATCTGTGCATATAATTATTACAAAAAAAAAAAAATGATTCACGTGCCCTCGTAATCTTATATCAAAATAACTTCCCCCCTCTCTCTCAATGACATCTCTTCTCTGATGATGTGTTACTGGTGCAACCTGTCACTCATATGAGATCACAGTGTTCGACTTGAAACTGCACTGTGCAGACCGGGTGCCATGTGCGTTGGATATTGACGCTTTGGCAAAAGCGTCAGTATATGACGCTTTGGGATGAGAATGCGTTGCGTTGGTATGACATCAAAATAGGCCGCTAGAACATTTAGAAAGCATATTATGGAGCCGTCTGCTCTCACAGTTCAGTCTCGCGGTACTTAGATGTCATACACCGATTAGCTTTAAGTTTAAGACATCTAATATAAAACGACAGATAAATTCCTGATGGACAAAATTAAATCGCACCCAACATTTTTTTTTTGTTCGAGAAGCAGGTTCACACTCGAATATACATCACAAGGAAGAAAAGACTATCACAACTTCCGTTTCATTATTCAACATCCAGTAGAGTGATGGTAGCTCAGCTGTTTTGATTATAATGTATTTTTCCAGTAATGTTGAACGTTTTTATAATGCTTTTTGATGCATTGCATTGTGCACGCCTCTAATTACAGCCAAATAAGCCTGTGATCTAATGTAATCTTCCGATCAAAGTCTCTCTCATTGAAACTTCTGTAAAAAAAATACATAGCCTATATATGTTTCCGTTTATTCGAATGATTCAGTGATTCATTCATTGCTTTATTGATTTTACCATCAACTGCAGGTTATATCGTTATGCCAGTAGGTGGCGCCAAGCGACTGTACTATGAGTGGGTTATTAAATCGAATGACTCTTTCAAAGACAGGGACGAATTCAGGAATGGGGAAATTCTTCTGTGCGTGTGTTGCAACTGTTTTGGCTGCGTGGAAATATTGTCTTTGACGGAGCAAAAAAAGACCACGTATTGGAAAAATGTAAGTCACTCAGTATAAATGTGTTGTTGATTGTATAGCCTATGTGTGTTGTTTACACTCGAAATATGTTGTTGTTAATGTCTATACTTCACGTTTGTGATATTCGGAGCAACAGCGCTCTTGGAAGTGTGATAATCGTAAAGTTATATATTTTTAAATGTTATTCATTGTAGGCCTACATTTAAATAAATTCAATGTAACCTGCTTCTTTTTGTTGTAGTTTAACTAATGTTTAGTTCGAAAACTAACGTTTTTAGAAGAGCGTGCTTAATTTCAAATTATTAGGACCATGAATTACCTATACAAACAAGAACACCGATACAAACTGTCCATAGCCTACAAGACAAGGTGCACAGAAATAAACACACATCTGTTTGTGTTGAGGGTAACAGGCAGGTTGACTGAGTGTGGTTGAGCCAATCCTCCCACCCAGCTTGAGAGCGATGGAAGCAATTTCACCTCTCTCATTCTCATTCTCAGGTGATGCATTTGTTGTAGAGTGATTATGTTCACTCTGAGGTAGCGTCCATTTTCCCAGCAAACTGTAATCAATAGAGATGACTGGTTTCTCGCAGTCAGGGATGGATGCTTCAGTCTTCTGGCTCTGTAATCTGGCTTTTAGTGGAGCCCTGTGATCCTCATGATAAATACCTGTTATGAGTGAGGAGCAGGCCCAGTTGAAATATGTGGACTTTGATTGCATTTTATGTGCAGATATTAAAGGAAAATTTGTTGTAATATGTGTTAAATGGAGCTGAAAAGGTAGCTGAAAGAATAATCAGATTAGCCAAAATATTTATTAAATGAACATGCAATAGTTTTATGAATGACGGTAATTCCGATTGTGCAGAAATCTGTGGATTTTCTAGGTGCAAATTCCATGTGGGCCTGGTGATGAGCAGAGGAAATGAGAAAGCATGTGAAATACAATTAGGTGTGTGTGTGTGTGTGTGTGTGTGTGTGTGTGTGTGTGTGTGTTTGGTAAATTCTAAACATCACAAAAGAAAATAATCATATTCGCAGAATTTTTAATCAACAGAATAGGTAGAACAGAAAAGCAGAGCATAGTTAGAGAATTATGGTGCTTAAAATGTTTATTTTGTCACAATTTAGAGAGCAGCGAGTTTCCTCCAGCCTTTGATTAGATCAAATAAAAATTGCATTTAAAGTCAGCATGAAACAGAAATTGTGATTTATCTTTTCTTCTCTATTAGGCCTATATCAGAGTGAAATAGCTAAACAAATGAGAAAAAAATAGGGAGGTTTTATCCATCGGGAATTTATTGGACCTGTGTTGTTTGCTAATTGCTTCAGTCTCATGAGTGAGAGGTTACAAGGGCACATTAATAATAAAAAAAAAGAAGATGTGCACAGATAAATCAATTGTAACCCCATTTCCAGAGTAGTTGGGACATTTTATAAAATGTAGTAAAATCAAGAATCTGTAATTTGTTAGGCCTAATTCTCTTTAACTTTTATTTAACTGTCAAAAGTACAAAGAAAAGATTTTCAATGTTTCCACTGAGCATCTTGATTGTAATTTGTAAATATATTTAAATTTGGATTTTGATGGCTGCCACACACTCCAAAAGGTTGGAACAGAGGCATGTTTACCACTGTGGCACATTACCATTCCTTTTAATTACACTTTTTAATCATTTGTGAATTGAACAATGATTCTAATTGTTGCAGTTTTGCTTGTGAATTTTTTTCCCAATCTCACCTGATACAAGACTGCTGCTCAATAGTCTGTGGTCATCGTTGTCTGATTCTACTTTTCATGATGTGCCATACATTTTCAATAAGAGACAAATCTGGACTGCAGGCAAGCCAGTCAGGAACATCCCTTCTATGGCGTTGAGTGTCTAAGAAACCACTCTAATGTTGCACATGCAGAATGAGGCCTGGCATTGTCTTGCTTCCCAGGAAAGTTGTCTTCTTTGATGACAGTTTATGTCTCTGTACAATCCCAGTATACGCCTCCAGATCAATGGTACCTTCTCACATATGCAAGTCACCCATGCCAAGACAGACATTTGCTTTTGCACCTGGATGGTCCCTTTCATCTTTGGGACTGAGAACTCAATGTCTGTTTTTCCCAAAAACATGCTGAAACGTGGACTCATCTGACCACAGCACACATTTCCACTGTCTTTTTGACCATCTGATCTGCATATTGAAGTATAGCTTTCTTCTTGTGTAATAAAGATTCAAGTTGCATTTCTTGTTGCAGCGACAGACTGTGTTGAGTGACAACGGTTTTCCAAAGTATTCCCGAGCCCATGTGGCTATTTTCAACACAGTAGCATGATGGTTTCTCATGCAAAGCCATCTGAGGGCTCGAAGGTCACACATATTCAACAGATGTTTCCTGCCTTTGCCCTACACAGATTGAGATTTCTCTGGATTCCCTGAATCTTTTCAGAATATTATGTATGGTAGATGGTGAAAGACCTAAATACTTTGCAATCTTACATTGAGATGTTTTAATTGTTTGACAATTCTCTCATGAAATTTGGCACAAGGTGGTGAGACATGACCCATCTTAGCTTGCAAAGACTGAGCCTTTGCTGAATGTTCCTTTTATACCCAATCACGATACCCTTACCAATTCACCTGCTTATTGTTGACTGTTTCAAAACAGTTTCACTTGGATATTCTGTAATCTTTTCACGTTTATTTTGCCTCCGTCCCAACTTTTTTTGAGTGTTGCAGCCATCAAAATCTAAATTTGTTTAATTTACAAAATACAATATCTCAAGGCTCAATATCAAAGGCTCAAGAAACGAGAAGTTCAAGTTCAAGAGAAGACATGACAGACTCTTGATTTTGTTGCATTTTACAATATGTCACAACTTTACTGGAATTGGGGTTGTATAATAAACACTGCAATATTCCATAAAAAATAAGAATGGTCAATTTTGCTTTCATTGTTATAGTTTACCCTCATATCATAAAATGTATAACATAATTTATTCTGTGAAACACAAAAAATACATTTGAGTAAATGGGATAAAAAAATCTTTTTTTTTTATTCATTCGGTTTAGAACAACATAGTAAATGATGACTGAATTTTCCTCTCTATACTATCCCTTAAAGGGACACTCCACCCATTTGCATTAAGCTTTCCATTGTTAGAAACCCAGTCATACTATTGAATGGTCGTAAAACTCCGTGAGACGAGAGAAATATGCTATTTACCTTATTTTACTTCCTCCTACAATGACGCACAAATCGTCATTTTAAGTCATTGTAGGAGGAAGTGTAAGAGGGGGGGATTTCTGTAAAGACTACAAGCACTAGCTCCCACCCTTTCAAACCCGCCCATAGGGGGTTGGACCTAATGCGCTAACAGACCTATCACAGATCATTGCCAGTGCGTTTGATTTCACCGGCAGAAACTTTTTGAAAATTTGTAAACAGACAAATCATAGGAGATGTGTTGCTTTACAGCAGACGACTATGTCAGTGTGTGTTCTCAGTAGCCATAGCTGCTAATAGAGTCGAGTCAGAAAGAACCTTACCTCCAGGCAAATGCGTTTAGCGCTACTAGCACTGCTAGTTCCAGATGTTCCTGGCTGTTCGTCGTCATCATCTGACAAGGTAAATATCGACGGAATTGCGGTTTTCACAAGCGCGGGTCTCTTCAATCCTAATGGTGTGTTCACACCGAACGCGAATTTAATTATTTGCGCGAGTGGATTACATACAAAGTCAATGCAAAGACGCGAATTGGGTGACGTGTTTGCCGCGAACGTCTTCTGCACAAAAAGCCGGGCGTTGCGAATGACGCGAATTGGGTGACGTGTTTGCCGCGAACGTCTTCTGCACAAGTTGAAAAATTTGAACTCGAGCGAATGTTCAAGCGTCTAACTAGACGCGATAGACGCGTATTTGACGCTCTATTCGCGTTCGGTGTGAACACACCATAAGGGGTTGGGTTCGAAATTTTCTGGATTGAAATGTAGACTGCACAACGTCAGATGTTTTAGTGCTTCAATGGCTGTGCCCTCTCCAAACTTCGGGTTATTGATAGCCCGTAGCCACTTTTTGCACAAGTCCAAATCTTTGGGTAATCTATGAAAACTTACTCAGTGTATTTTCCTTGTGCTGGCTGAACATGCCGGTACTATGCCGAGGAGTAATTCAATAATTAGTTTGCAAAGTAACTCTTCACTAGAAATTGTGTGAAATGATCTCCAGGCGGTAGCGTAGAGGTGGGAGTGGCCTGCGGAGCTGAGCATTGCAATGCACTATGGGGATTGTTGTCTACAATCCACAAGCACTAAAAAGTCATTTTCTGCCTTTTATCGGCCAAGCAGTACCCAAATTAGAAATTTATGCTACTATTCTTCTACATATATCACCCACTTTCAATACATATTTATGTCTCCACCTGTGGAATTACCCTTTAATACATCCTAATAATACAGACATGTTTTCATCTGGTTACGTATTTGCTTCTTAAGTGTATTTTTGTTTTAAAGGAAGTTGGGGTGAGTTGCAGATTGCAAATGAGGTGAGATAGAGTTGGGAGGCGATACAGGTTGTTTTTGGAAGACAGGAAGGAGGTGAGCGAAAATGGCATGAAGAGAGAGATGGAATGAATTCATTAGTAACGGAGCAAAGATTCTGCAGTTTGAGCAGAAATTCAATGAGAAAATAAGAAGGGAAAAGTAATACACAGAATGACTGTCTTTGTCCAATTACAGACTGAAACAACATGCGCAGATTTGCATTTAAATAATTTATCAGTGTTCTGATTCCAATTAATTTGTGTAATGACTTAAAAAAATTATACCTGCATCTAATTAAGGGGATCTATTATGCCCCTTTTTACAAGATGTAATATAAGTCTCAGGTGTCCCTGGAATATGTCTGAACTTTCAGCTCAAAAAATACCCCATATGCCATGTTGTAAATGCCCATTTTTGCGTGGAAAGGAAACATGCTGTTTTTATGCATATATCTTTAAATGCAAATAAGCTGCTGCTCCCTACCTCGCTTTCCAGAAGAGGGCAGAACTGTTACTGCTCATGCCTCGATTACTCTGCCAAAAACATCTGTTTGGTTTTGATTATCATCACTATCGCGGTCACCGGTCACATTCACGTGACATTGCAGTTCTTCATCATCATGAAAGTTTATTATATGCATGCGTATCAAGCCATATCAGTCTAAACTTCTGATAAATGGTTTTCTGAGCGCACACATCCGAAGCACACACACAGAGAGATGGATGTCAGCAGCGCGTCCTTTGAGTATTAAACTATAAGTTGATCTCTTTCACGTCTTATTGCATTTAAACTGTCGAATACACACAAGGTTCTGTCAAAAACACACAAAGTTCACATAAACACAGACAGCTCCCTATCGGTCAGTCACTACTACGTAGGTCATGACTGACCAATAGGAATCTCGCTAGAGAGGCCAATCTACTTCGAGTGAAACTAAAACAAGCCAATGCACATTGGCATGCAATCATTTGCATCAGCTGTGCAGCCTCGCAGCGCGGGTATTTAATGAGCAGCTGTTGCGATTGCACACTAGCTTTTTGCTTCGGAGCCAAGCACTTCGTATGCTGACTACACAGAGTGAATCTGCAAGCCTCTTCTGGATCTCTCCACTTTGGTGCAGGCGTAACAGCACAGCAGCGCGAGAGGTCTTCTTTTTTCTCTGTCTTTTTTGTTTTCTGTTTTTTAAACTGAGTAAAACAAAAAAGCTGTTTTCACAGCAAGGTGCGCGGTGAGAGCGCTCAACAGCCGTTTTTTTATGGCTGGTAAGACCAGCGAGAGAGAACAGCGCACAGACAGGTGCACATTCCTGTCTGTGTTCGCAGTGACCGTTCCCCTGCGTGCTTCAGCACCAAGGAGAGCAGTCTCTAAAAGAGCTTACACAGATAGTTTGTGTCTTTTCAAAAGAAAAAAAAAAAGGGACGTGCTAGTCCTGCGACCGTTGCGAACACTGCGACCGTTGCGTACATCAACCGACAAGGTGGTCTACGCTCCCGTCGCATGTCGCAACTCGCCCGTCTTCTCCTCCTCCTCTGGAGTCAGAAGCATCTGAGGTCGCTTCGAGCCATGTATGTCCCCGGCGTGCTCAATAGTGTGGCCGACGAGCTATCACGAGCTGTGCTTCCGGAAGAATGGCGACTCCACCACCAGGCGGTTCGGCTGATCTGGAGAGAGTTCGGGGAGGCTCAGGTAGACCTGTTTGCCTCCTCAGAGACCTCCCACTGCCAGCTGTTTTACTAAACTGTTAATCTCTTCAGCTCTGAATGAACATGTATGTTTGTTCGTGTGTGTTTAGAGTATAGAGTATCATGGTTAGAGGTCGATAGTATGGATTTGTTTTGGCTGAAGAAAGCTGACACATAAATAACAGTAAGCTGATAATGTTTTTTTCTCTGAAGAGCTAATATATATGTGCGTGCATGTGCATGTGCCCTCAGGGCTGACATTCTTTGCCCCTCGGCCATTTCTCAGTAAATGAGTATGTGAGCAAAGCTCTCAAACCTTGAACTCTACCATTAACACACACACACACACACAAACACATGTGTACGTACATGCAACTCATCCTGCACTTATTCTGATCAATGATCTAGGGCAAGAGAGTGGTCTTAAGAGAGACAGAAGGATCCAGAGCGCGATACGGAGATAATGGTCTTTTGAAAATGACTTTATTGCCTTTGAATGATGATTTTAATCTCTGGCTTTAAGGGTACTATTAAGAACTCATCACATACCTTCATAGAGACGCCAGTTAGTGTGGATACTGATTGATATAGATTATATATGGTTGCCAGTGGTGGAAAGAGTACTGAAAAAGCATACTCAAGTAAAAGTACTGTTACTTGTCAAAAAATGTAGTGAGAGTAGAGTAAAAGTACCGGTCCTAAAAACTACTCAAAGTAGGAGTAAAAAGTAGCCCTTTTAAAAGTACTCAAGAGTAGTGAGTAGTGAGTATTATGCTATGAATGTTAGTCCACCTTATACCCTGCAAATTGAAAATGTAGCTTACTCTTTTATCACAGATTCAAAAAAAGAAACAGTACTTCAATATTTCTCCAACAGTTTTATTTTTGACTGCTAGCACTAAAAATGCAGCGTTTCCCCTCCCATTGTTTTGGACGACCCCCGCCCCCCCTAAAATGCTGACAAAATCAGTCATAAAAAAGGAATTTATAACTCGGAATTTCACGGAATTTGTAAATTTTTTGAGGAAAAATAGAAAGCAGTTCAGTACACTTGAAATCAAATCACGATATAGTGTGAATATTAAACCACAAAGACAATTTAAATACGAATCCTGCATGTTCTGTGTGAATGAATGGTGCAGCCGACGCGCAGTTTCATTTACCACACGCACACACACACACACTGAAGCACGTGTGAGGTGTGACGCTTGCGCTGTTTTTTTGCCTATATGAAGACACAAATGCATGAACTTCCTCCAGGCTCAAGATCCACTCCGAAAGTCACTTCGTGAACAAAATAAATTGGCGCCAGGTGTCTCGAAGTCTGTTGATGCTGGTTTGATGCAAAGTTTTCCGCGCGCGATTTGATTTGACGGGACGGGAATCACGCATGGAGTCACATGATGACTTATTATAAAAATAAATATTAATATAAATGTAGCGACGGCAGGGTCAGGGAAAATAGCGCAGTAAAAGTACCGATACAGCACTTAAAATGTACTCAAGTAAAAGTAAAAGTACACTGTTTTAAAACTACTTAAAAAAGTACAATTCCTAAAAAAAACTACTCAATTACAGTAACGAGAGTATTTGTAATTCGTTACTTTACACCACTGATGGTTGCATATATCGTCTTTCTGTACTGACCACGTCAACAGGCACATCATTTTCCATTCACAGCACAAGTCTTAAATTCTGGTCAAGCTTTTATTGTAGATTATACCGTTCAAAAGTTTGGGGTCGGTTAGATTTTTTTACTGCATGCTCTACAAGGATTAGAGATGTTCCGATACCCTTTTTCCCTTCCCGATTCCGATTCCGATACCTGGACTCAGGGTATCGGCCGATACCGAGTACTGATCCGATACCTGAGTGTGTATCTATAGGCTACAGCTGCAACTCATACTAGCCCTGTATGAATTGATAGAATTATTTTATGGTGTGCTTCAGACTTATCCCTTAATAAAACATGAACAAACATACAGTGAACTTTTATGAGTATTTTTATTATCTGACATACATTTCACAGCAATATATTTATTTTTCTTTAGTAAAAAGAACTTAAAATGCAGCCACACATCTAATACTTTAAACTGAAAAAGGTATTTTAGATTTACAATATAACTGTATAAAAAAGTACAACAAATAAATCTAGGAATCTAAAAATGATATATGAATAATATAAGAAAATAACCTCTTTATAACTTAAAGTCCAGAAACAATTTTGTTAAATACACGGCATTTCAGTTTTGACAGCGGCTGGTCATCCAGAACAATAAACTCGATATTATAAACTTTATTTCAGACCCAGGAGGATCCATATCACAATAGCAACACACAGAGTAAATCGATAATTTTGTCGGTTATATTTATCGCTCTCGTTGGCTGTCTTTTGAAACCTTTCTCTTCGTTTGAATGAAGCTAAAATCGTCTTATTAAGTTTTGAAGCTGCTAATCTTGTGCCACCCCCCTCGAAATTGCAGTATGGCATATGAGACACGTCGCCGTTTTACTGGCTGGTTGGTCCAGTCTTAAAGTCCCTGTAAAGGCAATTCTAAAAATAATTTCCAAACTCATTATAAATGTTAGAAATGTATTGCTAAAACATATTACAAAGACTGTGAACTGTGAATTACTGAATTGTGGAGTTAGACCGTTAAACAGTTTTTCACCATTGCTATTTTCCGGATTTTTTGGGCGAGGCTAAAACGGGGCTCGATGACGCACTGGAGCCCCTAAGCTACTGGACACGCCCCTACTTGATGACGCACTGAGGCCACTGAGGCTGGCCCCTCCCCTAACAATAGAGCACATTCGCATCAGTTCGGCGCTCAATCGCGAGATACTGTCAGTACTATTAGTTACTACAGCCTACAGTTTGCTAGCTAGCTATGCCTTCGACGCGGAAATGCGTAGGCTACTACCTGGATGCGAACATGTACTAAACAGATAAGTGTATTTATTTAAATTTACTAAAAACGATCACATCAAGAAGAGGTGGATTAAATTTGTGAAGAGCCAACCTTGATGGAGAGCTGAGGATCACCGCCAACACCCGCCTCTCTGTAGTGATCATTTTACACGGGATAGTTTTATAAACTTTCGTCGTAGGCAACTGGGATTCACTGATAATCCGCTTTTACTGGTAAATGGGCCGAACCGACTATCTCCCGCCTCGGCCTTCATCCTCCCGTCCCGAAAGCAGTATCACCTAATATCACCGTCGGCAGCTTTCCCGCGAGTGGGCGTGGTTTCAGCGCAGCCAGCGGACACGCCCCCAGCGTTTGAGAGCAGAGAATACTGCTCATTTTTTCAAGATTTTGATTGCTTAATTTTATGTACTTGCCGTTTTTTTTATCATTCAAATTTGGCTGGGTGGCTAATAACACATTTTTTCTGTGGTGTGACAAACTCAGAACACATACTTAATTTTGACTTTTCATGGACTTTAAATACTGCCTAACAGCGGACATACTGCTAGCGCGCTTTCTTCTTCGCTGCTCTAAACAGTGGTTGCTTGTGGCAACAGCACAACTTCCTGTGTTGCCACAAGTAACCGCTGTTTAGAGCAGCGAAGTAGAATTGATCTCCGTTTTGCAGCGTTAAGCAAAGCTAGCGTGCATAACGAGTTAAGAAAAGGGTATCGGTTCGGTACATGGGTAGAAGTACTCGCGGATACCGATGCCAGAATTTGTATTGGTTATGTGAAATTATTACAATTAAAAATTAATTTTAAAATATGTTCAAATAGAAATAATTTGTTAATTTATTAATGTGATGGAAAAGCTGGAAAAATTACTCCAGTCAGCAGTGTTACATGATCCATGAAATCTTTCCAATATGCTGATTTGGTGCTTAACCCTCTGGGGACCAGAAACGCGCCGGCGCGTTTTGCTCGTTTTTTTCACATAGCAGAAAAATAGACTTAAAGTACTACCATCATTTCTGTTCATATAGAGTTAAGAAATATGAGAAAATAATCTGTTAAATGTCTACTTTTTTATGTGCCCACATACAATCGAAATAAAATATTGTGCTTTTGTAAAATAAAGAATATAAACAGGGTGTGCGTTCTGCCTCTCAGTCACCGTGAACTTTTTTCCTGGAGCACGTCTCAAATCTTTAACAAAACTCAGCAAATGCTATTCACCCAGACATGAGCAATATATCTTTTAAATCATTTGAGTTTGTACTTTTAAATGATCCGATTCAAAACTAAAATAAATATTCTCCGTTTATGTAATCTATATAAAAAGAGAGACGTGTCAGCCATTCCAACGCATTCTCATCCCAAGGCGTCACTAAAATGACAATTTTGACCATGCTTCAATATTCGACGCTTTAGGCACCCTTTAGCGTCAGTTACATGGCGCAATCCTAGGGCGTCATCTTACTGACGCTTTACCTTAAGCGTCAGTTAGATGACGCGGGTAGGTTTAGGTCTGGGGTAGGGTTAGGATTAGATAGCGTCATCTAACTGACGCTTAAGGTAAAGCGTCAATATGATGACGCCCTAGGATTGCGTCATGTAACTGACGCTAAAGGGTGCCTAAAGCGTCGAATATTGAAGCATGGTCAAAATGATTCCCAAGGCGTCAGTTTCATGGTTTGAATAGCGCGTGCTCTCCGTGGGCGTGTCACATTACCGGAGATAATGAGCTGAGAGAAAGATAATGAGAATGGCCAGCCCATTCTCATTATCTTTCTCTCAGCTCATTATCTCCGGTAATGTGACACGCCCACGGAGAGCACGCGCTATTCAAACGCAAATACGTGAAGCACCACATTGAGACGCGTTAACGCCCATAAACTCTGAAAACACACTATATTTTTTAGTCAGATTAATCTACTGTCATCTTGAGCGGCTATGAGGAACAATCCTGGGACATTTACCTACCTCAGAACAAGTGCTGGTTTATTTTCACCACGAGGAGGAGCAACAGATTCAGCTGAGAAGTGTGTAAGTGTTTTATGCTTGTGCTTTGTTCTAATCGCGATATAGAATAACGTTAGTGTCTGTAAACGGAAAAATAGCATACTGTTTAAATGTGAATCATGTTTCTGTGTGTGTGTGTGTGTGTGTGTGTGTGTGTGTGTGTGTGTGTGTGTGTGTGTGTGTGTGTGTGTGAATGAATGAACGCACAGATACGCACTGTTATAGACGAAATAAAATACATTTTGTTGACTAGTTTTGGATAGAGTATAAAGTTTTTACTCTAAAATAGACATCAAATAAACTTTGTTAGGAGTTTCTGCTCATATGTTAAATATATAGTATGTTTAGTCAATAAACTAATCAACTAAGATGTTATAGTCTAGTGTTTGTTCCAATCCAAGCTAAATCAAAATAATGAATCCTCAACTTTGAAATATGTATGATCAAACTAAGACATTTATGGAAAAGACCATTTTCTTTTCAAGATTTTTCCAACTCTAACTTTGAACTGAAATAAAACCTTGTCTATATGGTGAAGGGTGTGTGATAGATGTGTCCAGACGTATGCACCCTGTATTTTAAAGAAGAACATTTAATTATTTGTGATAAATTTTTCATTCACAAAGAATTCAAGGACATTATTCATGTCCCTAAAGGTTGGAGTTTTCCTCATTTTTTTAATTAAGGCATTACGATTTTTTATTCCTCTTTTTAGTCAAATTTAGCATGGGTGTGTTCACTTATTCTAAGCAGTGTGTGTGTGTGTGTGTGTTGTAAATAAATCCAAACAATCTAAAAGCCATTTTTTTTTAAATCTCCTCATTCTTTCTGCAAGGCTCTTCATAATGATATGGCCTGATAGCACCTAATAGGGCCATTATGGGACGGTCTTTGTCTTTCTCAGGTGTGAAATACTAATGAGAGATCAAGCCTCCTCGCATAAAGCTTTCTCAAACAAAACACGTCATACACATTCTAAAAGACTTTATTGACTTATCTGAATGAGTAGTCAGGATGTTTCTCACATAGTTTTGGAGCAAATATTCTAGACTATGTGATACAATTTTCAAAAGTCTTGTGAAGAAATAATCAATATGTGTTTTGTGGCCTTATTTCAGAAACTTTTATTTTTAGTTTTTTCAATAACCACGCATAAATAATATTCTCTCAAAAATACAAACATGTACATGCATGTTGCTAACATATTATGATAGCCCCGTATGTGCTATATAGAGTGAATTTACACCTTTGCCATTAACATGTTTATAAATAACTGAAAAAAGCACAAATGTCAGTGCATGTCAAAACATCCCAAGGGCCCCAAAAAACCTTTGGTCCCCAGAGGGTTAAGAAACATATCTTATCATCAGTGTTGATGTGTTTTAATGCTTAAAATTTTTGTAGATCTTTTTTTAAGATTCTTTGATGAATAGAAAGTTCAAAGGAACAGCATTTATTGCATTTCTTGTGTTTTTAAACATTTGTTAAACAAGTTTTCGTTTAGCGTTTCTATAATATTTCTATTCACTTTAAAGATATAGACTGAGGCTACATAGACTGAATTTTATATTATGCTGAAATTCTGCACAGTAATGTAATAAACTCATGAATTATCTTTCAAGCACAAGAGTGTGACGAATTGCAAAATGTAGGCTATATTGTTTCTTTTAATGCTTGGAAAATGTTAGTAAAATGTTTGTCTCCTTCTTGCTCCAAAAATGTTTCTGCCAAATTTTGACTTGGCAGTTATATTTATTTAATATCATGCACAGAAAGTCGAATTGCTCGCTGTCGAATTGCTGTATTGAATAGCTGTCAAATACAAATCGGAATATGCTCTAAATCTGATTGCCAGTTTATTATGTAATCAGGGTGTTTTTTAGAGGTAGCTTAACCATGACCGTGATGTGGTTAATATCAGAATATTCTTGTATAGACTGGGGAATAAGATCCAGAACATATGTTAGTGGCCAGTTATGCTGTTCTGTTTAGCAGGGAAGTGTACTGTAAGTTTTGGTAAAAAAAAAAAAAAGTTGATAAAGTTATGGTAAAATTGTTACTTGTTTAGTATATCAGCTGCAAAGAACTGCTCTTCTCCTCTAAGTGTATTATCTCAACAATTGTGTTTGGAGTATCTGTCATTTCACCTTCTCTTGCCTTTGATTGTGTCCATTCCTTTCTATCCTGCAGCGCTTGGAATCCACCACAGCAAAATTACCCAAATATCTTGCCTCTTCATGCCCTGGAGGCAGTTTGTTCTTGCCCAGCACCGACTGCTTTGATGGGTGTTTCAAAGGCCAGTGGGAATGAGCCAGATGTCTGCAATGCTGGAATCTCTCAGTGGTCTCCTTGCTGATCCACTTTCCTGCTGTTCTGCTCACTGCACGAACACCTACCACTCTCCGCCTGTCAGCTGTGGTGTGGTCACACTCGGCCCTCTCTCCTCATTAGATTTCATGCCAGCTCACTGCTCTCGTGTTATAACGTTTGCTAATTTATGTTGACCTGGGGGTTGTTGACATTCAGACTCCCTATTTTGCCACTGGGTCATTTGATTACACGCTACTTTCTGTTTCCAGGTCATTAGATTAAGGTATGTCAACACATCAGAGCCGTACTGTAATATCTTTCCCGGCTAATATGATCTTTACAACTCCATCAGCTCGCTCAGCGCACTTCTCTTTACTCCTGGAATTCTGCCACATTCGATCATCATTTCCTGTTTGTTCACATAGTAGATTTAGGTGATTCAATGTAGGATATTCCCACTTGATATCTATGACTTTTGACCATGTAGCGCTTTCTTGTCATATGCTTGGAAGATGATTTATAAAGAAACATAATGACAAATAATGCTAGAATTTGTGATATATAATGTAGCATGTTTTATATGCAGTACTTTTCTTGTGTTTTTAAACATTTGAAACAAAGTTTAATATAGCTTTTCTATATTATTTCTGTTCATTTTTAAGACAGTAGCCAAGTTTCCATCCACTTGTTAGTCGAATTAGCTGAAGTTCGGTAAAACAACTCATGCGAATAAAGCTGGTGAAAGTGTGTTTCCATCCAACGGCTTTAAAGCGAATAAAAACCTGTGTGTAATGACGTCACATGCTGTTTTGCAATCAAATTTATATATTGAATTGATTCGAAACATTTTAAGGTGTTTCCATTCATTTTCGCACTGAATCGTACAACATTCAAGCAAACATTTGCGAACAAAGTTTTGCTAGACAAAATGGATCGCGCCATCTACCAACAAATGATCAATATTGCACAAGTTGTAGCCTAAAGCCGCCTTTCCACTGCACACGACAAACGACAGCCGTTGGACCGGAAGTCATTCATTTCCAATGGAGAGTCGTACGGGAGCTGCGGGGAGGTCCGATCAGATGCGTATGCGGAAAATTCGGATCCGATTTGAGCTTTGGATCCGTTGAAATATCTGAACTTCTGCGGCTAGACCGTATGCGACCGGCTGACCGGATGTGATGTATTCTAATCAAAACTATGAGCGTGAGGCTAGAATTACCAATATTTTAACTCTTTAATGTTATTCTGTAAACGCTATTTCTGTAAAATGTCGATTATGAATGAATGAATTCAGTCCGATTGAAACAAAAGGTGTGCATGTAAACATAGCCACTTGTCACAAGATAGTTTGAATGGATTGGCCGAAATTTCAATAGAGCACCAAATCTGTCGCAAATTGGATTACTCCAAGATAATTGAAGAGTTCGCAGCAGCCAAAGCAAGAAATGTCCTCTTTTAAATGACGAGTCAACTGTATAAATTCATTACACCTGTCGTAAGTCAACAGTAGGGGTCAATATGTGATAATAATTTTATGTAGGGGGCGGCAGATTCCTATTTTGCCCAGAGCGCTGGATTGTCTTCCCCTGCCCCTGTTTTGCACCACTAAAAGAAAAATAATCAAGTGCTTTCACCATAAGCAAACCCAGGGTCTGGGGAATGACTTTAGCACCAAGCTGGATTTGTGGATAAGACCAGTGGATTTCCGTGTTGCTTATTTGGATTCTAGGAAGTAAATGGCTCTGGTATGTGGCATTCCAGTCAGACATCCCCAACTTTCAACCTTATTTCATTACATCTGCACAGGAGATGAAATTAAACAAAATGGTTAGCTTTACTGGAGTGTGAATTAAAAATGATTATTACTTTAAACACCTGTAATTAGTTGTAATGTTCGTGTGACCTCAAACTCGTATTTCTTTTGTGGATTTACAAGTCTGAAGTGGTGTTCTATTGCACTTTTTTCGAGTCAGAAGTTGGTCCCAATTCACATACTATGCACTTTTCTATGCCATTTTGTAGTGCACTGTAAATAGTGTGAGAAAAACTGTAAATTATTTTTTTTTCAAGATTATTGGAGTACAGGAAAATACTATGTTAGTCTTTCTACTGAAATTAAAAAGTTTACATTTAATTCTGTGTGCTACTTTTTTCTTTGTAATAATTTGTGAAATTCAGTAGCAATTTCTCAATAAAAATAGTTTTAAAGTAGGCCTAAATCCTTTTAACCAAAAAAAGTGTGGAATGTTGAAACTGTTTCAGAATTGCTTGCTCATCAGGCCCCAATGCTGGATAAAAAACAACCTTCTAAAATTCCAACACTAGGTGCTAGAGTATATAGTGCATATTAAAGATACGTTCAGACTACAAGGGAAAGTGGCCTAAATAATTGTTTTGTGTGACTTTTCATATTCGACTCTGATCTGTTTTTTCCTAACAGTGTGAACAGCACAAATCACATGGAATCTGATCTTTTCGATTCTGATTTGGGCCACTTATATATGTGGTCTTATATCAGATACAGGTCTGATGTTTTGCAATGCGACCTTAATCTGATAAGTCATATCGGAATTCATGAGTTCATAAGTCACTCTAGATCAACATTCGCCACAGTTCTGCGCTTTTTGGTCACTCAGTGAATATGGAAGACGGCAGTGAAGTTAGTCAGTGAAGGGACAGTGAGCTGTTAAGGCCCGTTCACACCAAGAACGATAACTATAACTATATTAGGGTCCACACAAACGTAAACTTTTCTCCAGGCTGCAGTTTTGTCATCTGCCGCTTTAAAAACTCTAGATATTTAGAGCAGGATGGATTCTGATTGGCTGTCAATGTTTATATCGTTTTTCAGATATAAAAAAAAATTCTGAACGTGATTCAAAGGATATCGTTCCACTGTCTGTGTCATTACCGTGTCGTAATCGACTCTGCTATTCTTTTATATTGAGAATGATTTTTTAAATATCTTTATTGTTATAGTTATCGTTCTTTGTGTGAATGGGCCTTTATACTCACAAGCAAAACTTGGAAAAACTTTGCTCTCCGTCCATCCTCGTCTGTGTCCTTGTCCTTAAACTTATGCGCAAGTTTGCTGATTTCTGCGGCCCATCACCTTATAAATGAACACGTAAATGCTGATTTCAGTAACCTCTGCAACCCTCTACAATGCGAGTAAATTTGACACTACTGTTATGTCATGCATGTATACGTGTTCAGTCTTTAGGCGCATAGTAGGGGAGAGCGGGGGCGAAAGTACCATTTTTCAGAAAAACATCATTTTAAAAGCTGATGGTTTAGACAGAGATATATTTTTGCTGTGGTCAGTCACTCACAAGTGTGGTCTATCAATACCAGGTGGTATTTTGTAAAAATGTAGAACAACTTCAGTATAATTTCACTTTGAACTTAAGACTGCTCATGTTACTTTCGACCCCATCAGTTGGGACGAAAGTAACACACAGGTGGGTCAAAAGTAACTCAACAATATACAAGCTAGATTTTTTGTGTTACTCTTGTTTTTTTTGTTTTTTAAGCCTAAATATACCTGAGTATTGTTAACATGTAACTGCAAACATATTTTGGCCTTTATCTTTGAAAAAATTGTTCATTTACATTTTTTCATTTTTAATTTCAGTTTCATCAAATGTTTTAAAAGTAACCCAACAGTACAAACTTGAATTGTTTAGAATATTTTTTTATTGTCAATCGATTTTATAAAATGTTTTTTTTTTCAACATGAAAAATATGAAAATTAAATTAAATTAGCATAATATAAATTCTCAACATAATGTAACAATAGTCATGTTTCCATCCAGCTGTTTTTATGCATACATTTAAAATGTGCATAAAAAACATCTGGATAGAAACCCTGCAAATTCATAGGTGGAGGTGTTAAAGCTATAAGGTATGGCTAAAACCTAAATGTGATAGGGTAAATGGAAACAGATTGAGTGGGGGAAAAAAATGGTGACACAGAAATCAGCTGATTTAAATGTGACTTAATCTTTAAAAGCCCCCTCAGAAACATCTGCCATATTCTGTTGGTATAATATGACATAAACATGTTTTAATAAATGCTGCAACACACAGAAAGTCACCACATTAGCAAAGGGATAAAATAAACACTTGTTTTCCCTATAGCGGGACAAAAGTAACACGTGTTACTTTCGTCCCGACAGGAACTCCTGACATTTAAACCCGATTTACTTTTATACTGAAAAACTCTGACCAAGCAAACTTCAGGATGTGTTACAGCACTAAATAACCTATAGATTGATCATTACTGTGTGACACATGAAACGAAAAACACAACTTGTAATTAAAAAAAATGACCGCTTCAGTAATTTACTTATCATACTCGAAAACTGCTTTCCGGACCTAACCGCGGGGAACGATGATGAAATCACGTGATATTTAGCAGCTCGGTCACTGGCTGCATGCCGAAAGTGCTGTCATAGCTTGAAATGCAAATGTAGTCAGGGCTCAGAGAAAATCACTTTGTTACTTTCGTCCCGTGTTACTTTCGCCCCGGTTCTCCCCTAGTCTCAGCCTCAGACGTCACGCCCACGGAACGTTGGATAAACGTCTGATGCATTTGGTACACTTAACTGGAAACACTTCAGGAATGTCGAAGTCGTCATCTGATTGGTTGAATTTTATCGGATTTCCGGGGGGCGCGAGTGTCGCGTTTATTTTCGGTCCGCCGGGAAACAAAGCGCAGACGTGTGATTGCGGAAGAAAAACTGTTGTGTTTACATGAGTGACAATGAGCATTTATCAAGATCAGCTAAACGTACAATTCTCAAAAGTATGCGAGGTTCACGGGAAAGACTCTTGAAGTTTTCTTCTCTTTCTTTGATTTTCTATGCTGACTGACTTGTTGCACGCAGGTCTGTTGTTGTGGGGACATTTCCACGCACCGAAACGTGACGCTGAACGAAACGAACTGTAATTGGTTGTTTTACATGTCGGTCAAACGGCCTTATGGGCGGGCCTTGGCCAAAGAAAGCTGCTATGAATTCCAGACCTTCAGCCGTCAGTCTGAAGGTCTGGCTACGCGAGAGGCGCATAGTGTTTTTACAAAGTAACATCGCCAACTACTGGCCTGGCATTCATAATACAACGGTTTTAGCCATTTTTTGCATCCTTGCGAACTGTGAACGGGCATCGTTTTAACAGCATTGTTGTCTGTAGGCTACGTGAAAAACTCAAAGGAAAAACTTTTCTGTTTTTAGTACATCGTTGTTGTGTAAACGTACCCAAAGTTAAATGGAACTTATTTAATGGGCTTCAGTATTCACATATTCAGGATAAACCGAAACCGGAAAGAATATAACTCATAGACATAGTCGAAAGACAGTCGAAAGAAGAAGCATTGAGCAACTGTGTTTGGTAAACTGAACTCGCATTTGTTTTTTAAATTTTAAGTGTATTAATACACACTTTTACTCTCTCTATTCTATGATGTGGTGGTGTAAAAACAGCTTTTGTGTGGCACTGCACCAGTCAGTCTTATTGACAGAAATAGCCTTGGCATCTCTTTTAGTCTGACTCATTTAAATTGTAAAAAGATCAACTAATGCAATGATAAAATATGTGCATTTTCTTAGACCTTTTTTTCTCAAGGCCACACGGCACACTGTTATACCATAGAAGCAAAAAAGGAAATAAGTTATAAATACTTAAAATTAAATTCATTCAGTATGAATAGTAGAGCTGTCAGCAACATCATGAGCTGCCAGTTATGAATTGTTGGCTTTTGAGCTCATATTACATAACTAAAAAATCAACATTACCTTTAATATATCCAGAGTTTCTTAGTCTTAAGTGAAGTCATTTGCATTGCATTGCACGAAGCTAGTTTCCACAGGCCTGTGTATAAATAAGCGGAAGAAAGAGTCGTGCCCTCTGAGCGGTCAGGAACAGTCACCCCACATTATGCCACAAATTACACTGATTGTGTGTGAAATCTGTCACCCGTAATGAAGCCGGTTTAAATGTGATAAAAACGCTCCACTTTTTGAGTTGTAATTGAATACAGAGAGATTGTGTTGCCACGATAGGTGGGTGATAAAAATGACTGACTGACCAGTCCCTTAAATGAGATACCATTTTCACAATAAAGGTGGCTGAGATGAGGTATTACTTTAGCTGTTTACACAATGAAAAAGATAACTTTGAATTGTCATGTTTTTTTGTTTTTTTTTATTGTGTGAATTGTATAACATCAAAAGTTTTAAAAAAGCCAAAAGAGCAGATATTTATTTGACCTGACCAACAGGATAGTATAGTTCACAAATGAATATCAACCTGTTTTAATTTTTTCGCTCTATTTTTTATACAAAGTATGTTCATGTAGAAACCTTACAGTGTGTAAAGGTGTCTCTTGCTCCGTAACTTTTAATTCAACTACTTTCCGAAACTTAATAGAAACAAGTATACTTTCCTCCCCGTAGCCATAAAACTGTCAAAAGTACTTTCCGGATCAAGAACAACCACCATGTTGCGTGAAATATTGTTCCTCTGAGCCTTGCCTAATGTGCGTGTGCAATTTCAAACTTCGAGAAACTTTTGTGATCGAATTTTACTTCCAAATCATAATCCCACGCCGAAGAACCATGTTAGGGTTGTTTCAAGTCTCGGAGCATCACAGTGTGACCGCCGCAACTATATCACATATACAGCTTTCATGTTGGAACATGAAAATCTCTTGGCTCCTGCAGATGCATATGCAAAAGCAATGCCACATCCTCCTACCCAAACTCGTAAGAGCAGGGCATAAAGGCATTATTTCAGAAGGGAGAGGATATTTTCTCCAAAAAAAAAAAAAAAAAAGAGAAGCAATTTATGTTTGAAGAAGCCAGCCCAGGAGATATAAAGTGGTAAAGCTTCCTGGCTTCTCCGTTATAATGGCTAGGGATTGAGAGGGTATTATTTTTTTCTGTTTAAAGCTCGAATGGGAGTGAAGTGCTGTTTTATATCTATGATTCTTCAGTCACCTGTATTTAAGACACATATGTGAGAGGAGACTTCCCCAGTGCACACTGGGACTGTTGTCATTCTTTCAGTCATCTTCTCATCGACGAAAACCTCTCTCTCTCTCTCACACACACACACACACACACACACACACACACACACTCTCTCTCTCTCTCTCTCTCTCTCTCTCTCTCTCTCTCTCTCTCTCTCTCTCTCTCTCTCTCTCTCTTCTCTCTCTCTCTGTCCTCTTCTACATCACTGTTTTTCTAATTCTTTTTCATATTACTTGGTTCACTGGGCCTTTAGATGAATACATCTCTGTGGAAGTAACTCTCGCAGACACGCCAGTGGTTTTCACTCGCACAAAACAATATCTTTCAAAATGACTGTGGCAAGTTCAGTCCATGATTCATGATTCAGTTCCTCCTTTTGTGCTCATGGTACGTTGGCAAGGTTTTCCCCCACTTGACTTCTGCCCTGTGTATTAATCACAAACGCTTCATTTTCAGTATAATGGTGCCACCTACCTCCAAATAAGGAAACTGAATGGCACTTTTCATAGGGTACAAAATTGTTGAAACAAATGTTTTTTTTTTACCTTCAAAAAAATGTTGATTGTCAACTTCAGAAGCTGCTTTATTTTCTGTTCATATTAAATTAGTTTTTTTAATTAAACACCAACATTTATAAAATAAAATGACTAAATTAGAATGAGTCAAGCTCAAATTACAGCCTGGTCTCATTGTTAATACGTAAGTATTATACGGTTTTTTTCAAAGATAGAAAACGTACTTTTTGTACGTTTCATAGATCCTGAAACGTATAATATGGACGTATCTGCAACATTTAAACGTAACATAATTACGTTTTTTCAGCTACAAAACGTTAACTGTTTACGTATATTTCATATCTGTATAATTTCCCTTTTACCATTTTATAGATAAATGTGAGATCCCTCAACCCACTTCTAAACCTAAACATACCCATTTTATACAGAATATAAAAAGGATAAAACGTAATGGGCAGAGGTGTGTAGGGAAATGGCAGTTTTATTAACAATATAGCATTAAAATATATTTTGAGCCACTAATCCTACTCCTAATTTACCCCTAAACCTACCCATAACCATCCCTTAAAACTACGTGCGCTAACGTTACAATTATGAAGAAAAACACAACAGACAGACAATTAATCACAATAATTTATTTATTGCGAAAATGTCAAAACCGGTACCAAAAGTCGTTCACATCATGTGTTGCAGTCGCAGACGCAGTCCTCTCTGAGTAGAATTTAAATTATTAATCCATGAAAATGTTAATCCGGTTTCGGATCGCACTGTGAAGGCGCGCGCGCTTCTTCATCTCAAATGTTGCACACCGACTGGAACCATAGACAGTAGACTTTTTTTTTCTTTTTTTTTTTTTTTTTTTCTTTTTTTTTTTTATTGAAGAAATATCAAAACAAACAATAGAAAAACAATACATTTCAAATGCTAGGGGGAGGTACAGATAGTATTATAGGAATACTTTAAAGAGTGTACATGCTTGTAAAATTCTAATAGCTTTTTGTTTCTTTGAGGGCAATATCGACTCAATATAAAGATTCACTTCATTTTTAAATGCAACAAAACATGGCTTTTTCCCTGAAAATTTGCATTTATGAATGTGAAATTTAGCCATCAAAATAAAAAAATTTATAAAATAAGTGCAGGGGTTTTTATCTTTTGAGTTTACAATACCTAGTAGAATATCTTTCCACAGTAATGTAAAATTTTCATCAACATTTCCAACAATGAAATAAAGAACATTTTGCCAAAAAACAGACACATAAGGGCAGTGCCAAAATAAATGAACAACTGTCTCTGGCTTCTTTTTGCAAAAACTACAACTTTCATCAATATCTTTTTTAAATCTGGATAAGTAGTGTTTAGCAGGGTATATCCTATGAAGGAGTTTAAAAGATACTTCTTTAACCTTGTTTGTTAAGAGAAAGCGATTGGGTAGAAGCCAGACTTTTTTCCAGTCAACATCACTCACAAACTGACTCCAGTACGCAATAACATACCATAGACAGTAGACTGGAACACGGAATTTCACAATTTGTGACGAAGCAGGCGAGAGGGCGAGAGAGCCAATGAGCGTTTGATATCCCTGCCGTAAAACATGTCGTAACGCTTCTTCTGGGCGCATTTTTTTTATTTGAATTCATCACGAGCGCGGGATTTGACGTTTACGGTCGGTGATGAGAATGGAGATGAAAATCGCTGGATAAAGGGCTGAATTTGGATCTGTTTCTTGCAAACGTATGGATTCTAAAGATTTGGATTACATCAAGCTAATAAAATGTATGTCTTTTGTGAATTTATGTTGTGTTTTGGTGTATTATAGTTCTATAGGAGAAAACGCATTTTGTGTCTCACGTTAAATAAACTAGGCCTATATTACAAAATGGTTAAAAAATTAAGAAGGTAATGTTATTTTAAAGAGTTTAAAGTGTAGTCTTGTTTAACACAATGTAAGTTAACTTAGGCTAATCCTCTGAAACGAGTTTGCAGCAGAAGGCACGAACAGAGTGAAATATTATTTCTTAAATGAGTAAACTGCTTTTAATAAATGCGACTGAAAACGTAATTGATAAGACAGTTGAAAGCAATAGAGTCAAAACATTAAAGTCCCCATGAATTCAAAATTGACCATACTTACTTTGTTTGCCTAAATTGGTCGTTTTGTGGTGAACAATTCATCCATGCAAGTGAATCCACACAAAAAAATTTTTTGGCTTCATAATCTTTAATCAAAATTTGAAATGTCCCCTCCCCTCTGCATTGGAGGACCTTCCCTGATGATGTAGGTTTGACGGTTTAGGTGTCTGCTTAACATCCGTAACCACTCCCCTCCAACTGACAGTAGACAGGCTGAATGAAAACACCTACTTTTCTAGATCCAATCAGGTGCTAGTTGGAAGAAAAGCCACGCCCACTAGTTTGCCTCATTTTGTATTCCGTTTCTCTCGGAAATACGTCACAACACTGGAGAACAGTCCTTTGCAACTTCCGGTTCACGGGGACTTTAATGCCACGATTTTAATAAGCATAAATAGGAACAGGTACAAATTTGTACGTCGGTAGAGTCCATACGTAAATAATTTACGTTTTTGTGCTGTCAATACGGAAATATTTTACGTTTTAGTGCTGTAAATACGTCAGTATTATACGTTTCTGAGTGTACAAAAAAGTACAAAAAAGTAAATGTACGTGTGGTAGAACTACACTTAGCGTAAAATACACACGTATTCTCATGAGATCACGTTGCAAATTAAGTCATTAAGCAGGATATTGATTTGTTTGAGATATACTGAATACTACTGATAAACTGTGAAAATGTTTGATTGATTTTTTTTTTTTTTTTTTTTTTGTATTGGGGACAGTCATGTGGTAGCAAGGTTTCCTGGCTTTTCATTTCCATGGCTTCACCTGGGTCTCCACCATCTGTCAGTCAGATCTCTAGCTGCATTCTGGATCCCCTCTTCATCGGTTCCATGGGTCCACATCCTGGCTGGCTCACTCTGGTATTTGCTTCCACTAACTCCTTCACTTTCCTCTCACTCACTACTCCCCATCAATGCCTCAACCCGCCTCTCCACTGCCCACAACATTCGCATACGATTGTCGCATTTCGCCCTGTAGCGGGAGTCGCACGGACCTTTGAAAATGGTCGTGAACCAACCGTTACCTTTAGTGATTGTAATGCATGTATGAATATATCCACACAAAACAAATGACCCTCAATACATCTAAAATAAAACCAGTAGATTTTATAGAGCTAATCAACATAAATATTGATTTAATAATTGTAAAGTAATTATTTCTGCCATAATTATTAATAATCGCAATTTTACAGAAATGGTGTATACAGAATAACGATAAAGTGTTAAAATATTGGTAATTCTAACTTGGCACTCATAGTTTTGATTAGAATACATCACATCCGGTCGGCTAGTCGCATACGGTTTAGCCGCAGAAGTTTAAAAATTTGAACGCATCCAAAGCTCAAATCGGATCCAAAGTTTCCGCATACGCAAATTGGAACTCGTACTACTCTCTCCATTGTAAATTAATGACTTCCGGTCCCCAGGCTGTCGTTTGTCGTGTGCAGTGGAGAGGCGGCTTCAGATCCTCCCTTCCTGCCCCCCAAGATTGACACCAATCAAGACCCTCAAAGACTTTTACATTTTTGTGGCCGTCAGGAGCAGCCCGTGAAGGGGAGGGTAAAGTCACGGAAAGCCACGTCTCAGACAGCACGCAAATATTGAATTCTCTTTCAAGTCTTGCGCTTGAACGGGCAAATTGACACAAAAATTGCCAATATGCCCAGGCTAGGCGAGTATCCTAGTAAATATAGTAGGTTATGTCTTAAGTGGACGTAAACAGTCGAGAAAGACAAGGCATGTGTATATCAGCCTACTGGATCAGTGCATTATTTTTAAAGTGACAGCAGCCTAAACTCCCTGCTGTCTTTTAAATGTTAATCAAACAACAAAAGACAAGGAAATCCCTTGCTGCTTTTATATGCAATGTTGTTTTACATTTTTTTTACTTTTCAATTTCTGTACATGAAAACTACTGTTAGAAACCTGAAAAACCTGAAAAGCACTGATTATTTTATTTGTATCTTTGCTCTATTGTATTTAATTGTGCTGTTGCTTGTAGTTTGATTATTTGTTCTTTTTTTTTGTTCTTTTTTTTTTTGACAATAGTCCTTTTTCACTGAACATACCGAATCGTACCAAAATCGTGACCCTAAAAGCATGATAACGGCCCCTAATGTGCATATATATGCACACAAGCCTCGAAAGGATCTTCTAACAAATATAGAACCTATATGTATGTGAATGAGTGTTTTTTCATAAATTATATTTTGGAGTTCAACGTTATAGGCTGCATTTGACAGTTGACTGCACAGTGCTGATAACTCCATACAGCTGGCTGAAAGGCTGAAAATGATTTTCAGTTTAAAATGTTGATAGTAGCCTGCTTTGTGTATATAATAAGCAACATAAATATAATATTTAGTGTTAGGCTCAGAATAAGATTGTATTATCACTCTGAAGAATGTGCAGTCAAAAAAAATTTTATCCAACCGCCGCAGACCTCAGAAACTCCAACTACTTTTTAAAATAATTTTTCGTTCAATACATTGCTAATCCTAACATTACTGCAAGGGCTTGCTTTGGTTTGTTCTGTACCATTTGAGGTTCACGTCCCAATGAGGATGTCAGCACGTCACGATTGATGAGTGTCTTAAGATGTACAGTCCCTTTTTTTTAAGTTTAGGGTTGGTAATTTTTTTTTTATATTTTTGAAAGGAATATCTTTTGCTCAGGCTGTATTTATTTGATAAAAAGTACAAAATACTTTTTTTGGTTTAAATTATGTGATGGCAAAGCGGAATTTTCAGCAGCCATTTCACACAATTAACAGTTGGAGTGCCCTTGATAGGCAATATTGTTTCGGTGATCCTCATGGTTTTGTTCCGTTTATGTGTTACTTTATTAAAAATCCTGCACTTAGATCCCCGCCTTTGCCTGCGTTCCTCAGCACGTTATAGAACAACTGACCAATTTAATGGATCTAGCAGGAGGTGATCAGGACCCGGTGAGCATTCTCTGCTCCATTGTCCAGGATGGCCGTCCCATAGAGAGCCTAAGTCCCTCCCCTTCCGGTGGACCACCATGGGACCTTATTTCGGAAAAATATTGTATGGTAGTCAATGGCGAGAGACAACAAATATTTTGATCTTGTTTGAATTGTGCCCTGAATTACACATGATGTTTGTCAATTGAAAAGATACATTTTAAAGTCAAGAAAGTGAGTTTGATGTAAAATTGTTGAGGTATAAGACTGTGAAAATACGTAATTACAAAGACTACAAACACAAAAGGCACACATGGGATGTAATAACGTTTCTCTCAATGAATGAAGCTAACGTTACTGAATAACGTCTGTTTTTTTTTTCTATAGTCTTACGTAATAATCGTAACGTTACGCTGTCATGCCTGAGTGTTTTGCACCAGACTGCACACTTACGAGCAACGGATCTTGCTCGTTGTTTCGCTTCCCGGGAGATGTAGTTCATTGAGCGATTTTTCACATGAAACTAAATATTACTCTTCTGTTTTATGACAAACTGCAACTTTCTTGACTTTCATAATTATCTTTTAAATTGACAAACATCATATGTGTAATTCAGGGCACAGTTCAGACGGAATAAAAAGATAAGATGTCTCTTGCCATTGACTACCATAATATACATTTTTGTCGAAATAAGGTTCTATGAGCCGGAAGCGGAGAGGAGGGATTTAGGCTCTCTATTGAGGGGGAGTTTTTAGCTTGGTGCCACCTGGCTCCCTTGGATGAGGTCATGCTGATAGAATGTTTTTGGAGGGGGCTGGACGATGACATTGGCCAGCTGATGCCAGGGGGAGGTCCCAGCTGGACCCTGGCACAGTATTTGGATTTTGCCCTGCTGCTGTGTGGATCTTCCTTCACTGTGGGCGAAGCGGAGCTTGGCCCATTGTGGACCCCAGTCATCATGGCCGCCCTTCCAGAGTCTCGTCCCGTCATGGCCGCCACACCAGAGCCTCTCCACGTCATCTCTGCCAAGCCTGAGCGTCTTCACGTCAGTCCTGCCGAGCCTGAGCGTCTTCACATCATGCCTGCCGAGCCTGAGCTTCTTCACGTCCAAAAATGTAATGACGCAAGCGCTGTGATTGACCTGCTAGAACCGCTCCCTCAGGTTTCACATGCTCCCTCTGCATGTGTAATTGCGTGTCAACGCGGACAACGACACAGAAGTATAAATGAAAACCAACGCAAAGTCTATAGCGTAGAGGCTCCGGCGTAGGTCTGACACAGAAGTATAAATCAGCCTTGAGCGTCTTCACGTCATGCCTGCCGAGCATGAGCGTCTTCACGTCATGCCTGCCGAGCATGAGCGTCTTCACGTCATGCCTGCCGAGTCAGTTCTGAAAAAGACAGCACTCATCATAGTCGCCACAGTGATTTTGAGTGTGTGGGGAGTACCCACATCGGCTCCAGTTCATGAACCCTTGGCCAAGGTGGCCACCGCCATTCCAGAGTCCTCAGACAAGATGGCCGCCTCTGCCCCTGAAGCGTCGGATCCGCCCTGGACGCCTGCCAGGCCTGCTCCGCCCCATCCTCCTGCACTGCCTGCTCCACCCTGGCCATCTGCGTCTGGAAGCCGCTCTTTAGGAGGGGGGCTATGTCACAATTAACAGTTGAAGTACCCTTGATAGCCACCAGAGGGCACTCCACCCTGGACTATAGACGGTATGCGCATGACGTCACCGTCGGCCGGAGTGAATGCGGTCACGCCCACAAGTGGCAAAAAGACTGAGCGGCAGCATTTGTTTTCAGCGTGAATGCCGTGAAAATCACACAAAACACATCTAAAACGGGAAAGAGCTTTGCGATTGACTGTACAACTAGATTTGACCAGAAATCTGAGGTACTGTATATTTTTACAGACTGGAAAAAGCTACAGAACAGACTATATTCTGCATAATTGGATGTTTTTAAATAAACACTGACAAAAAACTATACAAGTTTTAGGGCTGGACGATATGATGATATACAGTATAACATTAATGTAAGTGATCACTCGGATTTAGACCTATCTATATTGTATTTATATAAAACGTTTACAGGCTAATTTTCTTCATTTATTTCCCCGGCGTCGAAATCAGGCACATATAAATGTCAGGAAACACGATTCCTGGCTGCATGTCAATATCCATGGATCACTGGATCTTTGATAAGTTGTAAGGAACACTATATCGAGTCCAACTTTTAGTTTAAACTGATAATAGTTTGTTTTACTCGCGTTAACGCAGTTTCCCCTATTAACTCCAGTCTCGCAGCAGCTCTTCTGCCACTCAGTCCCGCTGAGGGGGGCGTGTTCCGGCGGGGAAGTGACGTTAATGCATTCCCTCAATTGCCACACCATCTCAGACTACATTACCCATAACCCACTGCCCGGACTAATCAACCATTATTGTCATCAGCTGTTCCTCATAGCCTTGTTAACTCTGTGTATATAAGCCTGGTTCACTCTGTCATTCACTGTGAGGTTTTGTTAGCTGTTTACACTGCATCTCCCTGGTTTCATTGTCTCTTGGTTCTTGGATTTTTGCCTGTTTCTAGGATTCCCTTTTTGCCTTTGACCCCTGTTTGTTTGGACTGCCTTCCTGTGGATTCTGGATTACTCAAAGCTGCATTTAGATCTCAACCTTTGTCTCGGAGCAGTTCGTAACACCATTACTCCAGTCTCACATGATCCGTTAACACTTTACAATATATTACTTAATCTGTTAATCTCTTTATTAGTTGCTGATGCAATCATTAATGAATGGTTTGTTTCTTCATGAGTCATGCATTTAACTCATGATTATCGGTGCATTACTTAAGCATGAATTAATGCATATTAGTGCACCCGTGTTGTAAAGTGTTACCCATGATCCTTCAAAAATCATTCTAAAATGCTGATTTGGTACACAAGAAACATTTATTATTATCATCAATGCTGACAGTTGTGCTTCTTGAAGACTGTGCTATCAAGTTGTCTGACTACATTTTTTTTCAATGCACGTTTAATTCGGTTATTTAGTCAAATTTCATCGGTTTACTATAGCTGCTCAGACAGCTAATTCTCCTTGTAAAACATTTTTCATCATCTCTGTCTTATGTACTCCGGAAGTTTCATAGTTTTATCCCGGATGTGTACAGCAAGCTGTGAACCTGCCTTCCTGGACACTTGACTTGACTACAATATACTGTTCTAGAGATGAGTTGAGGACTTCCATTGAGGAGATAGAGAGGAAGAGAGTGAGAGTAGCAGGCTGTTTTCATAGCACCATCTGTCTCTTGTCAGAAACCCTTCGATCGTCTACTGTGCTCACATACAACCTTCACTACAGGCAGACAGAGAGGGACTCTGCTGCCATACAAGATAAATGTCTTTACTTGAGCTACTGTGACCCACTTGAAGGTAATCACTTTCCCCACCATCTCTGCCTGTTTCTTGTTTGTGATGAAACATTTAATCATCACAGTTGTAGTAAACAGAGGTGTCAGCGATCTAATACAGTCAACCAGCACTGAACTGTAGAGAATGACACAATATCATCTTATGTGCTACATGTAAGCAAAACATGTTTTCTTTGTTCTGTGCAAGGAAAGCAGTGTGGGAAAAAAGTTCAGAAAGCTCAAGGAAAGTACACAATGAAAGAGACACTCGTGTGAACCTATTGTTCAAAGAGGAGAAGCCAAGCTGTCACTGTGACCCCGGAGTACTTTTTCTTATTTTTATTTTTTTATAGCCTTGGTATTAATATTCATTATTTAATATTTGTTATATAACAGCCAATGAGGCAAATTTAGAAAGAGAAAAGGATATGAATATTCTAACTTGAAAGATTGAGACTGTAAGTGTGCAAATAATGGATGTGCTACAAAAACAAATAAATATCAGTGCTACAAAGTTGTTTTATTATTATTATTTTACACCTTATTCTTACAACTAGCATCCAGTGATCTAAGAAAAATAGCCTATATTTAAATTAAAATGATACAACAGTTCATTTTGATTTATACAAATCATTCTCAAAGATAAATTTAACAGTTTAGTAAATGGGTCTTTTTGTGCAATTTGTGTTTGCCATTTACATCACTTCTAGTCATACCTAAAGAATTGTAAAGCAGTCTCGTTTAGTTTTTGTAGCTGGTAGTCTTATTCTATAGTCTTATTTTAC
Organism: Tiaroga cobitis; assembly: GCA_030578255.1. NCBI lineage: Eukaryota > Metazoa > Chordata > Actinopteri > Cypriniformes > Leuciscidae > Tiaroga > Tiaroga cobitis. The sequence continues at coordinate 12,122,941 of CM060591.1, forward strand.
ACAATATTGGCTTTATGTAGTACTTTATATAATATTTAAAATATATATAATTATACATTAATGTCATATATTTATTTTTTATATATGTTTATTTTTACCAAACTGGACAGAAAAAAAGATTATAAGAAATATATATGGAGAAAGGCAAAAGGTGGAGGGGCAAAATTGCTCTTCCAGCCTCGGACTTTTCATTTTTTGCATTATCAATCCTGAGGCAGGTTAAATATTTAATAGTCTCTCTTGCTTTCTGTGTCTCTTTCTGTGTGTATTCTGTGACGCAGCCACTAACAGATAGCCCCTTTATGTGTGACTCATTTGGGAGATTAGACTTCCCAACTTGATGATCTTGACAGCAAGACAGAGAGAGAGAGACACTGGATCAATATTACCTGTGAAACTGTATTGGTTTTCACATGGCTGCATAACACTAGTCTGGCCACAGCTTCCCTGTAGGATTTGTAACAAGTCCCAAGCTGTGTGTCCTACACTGTCCCAGACAGACATTGATTGACAGACATTGTTACTTTGTTAGCACTCTGTGTCTGATCTTAGTGGCAGTATTCTTACAGACTACAGTACATCTTTAATATTTTATTCTTTTTTACCCTCCCTTTCTGAGCTGCCATGAACACATTTTTTTTTTATTCGCTCACATTTATCTTTTATACCACCTGAGCGTGTGTGTGTGTGTCCATGTTTGATGTAATATGCCTTCTTCCATTTCCATATTTGCAACATGCACTAATGCATGCCATGTGATAAATCTGGCATGACCAACATGTCAATTTGCAATTCCACCTCCACAAAAGAAGCAAAAGGCCAAGACGGTTTGTAAATGTGTGTGTGAGAGAGAATGTGAGATACACAATACAACTATATAAAACTTTAAAATAAGGTAGCATTGTTAACATTAATTTATGCATAAACAACAATGATTCATATTTTTTTACAGCATTTATCAGCCTTTGTTAATGTTAACAACTCAATGTCCATGTTAGTTTACAGTGCAGTAATACATTTTAATACATACAACTCTGATCTTAAAAATGTATAGTAAATGCTGAGATTAATTTATATTGTTCATTTTTCATCTGTCATATGTAATCTGTGTTTTGGTACTTTGAGTTGAGTTTCTTCACTTGTGTGTTGTCCCAGTTTCCTCAGTTGCATTAGTTGCTGATTGGTTAATCAAGTAGTCCCACCTGTCCCTTGTTCTCTTCTTCATTGTTCTGTGTATTTATACACCCCTTTAAATCACTCCTGTGTCTGTTCTTGTCATTGTTTAAGTTGGTCAGCCATGTTCTTCAGAAAAATCCTTCTCTCACCTTGACTAAACCAACCATGACAGAATAACAAACCAACATATGGATCTACCAAAAGTACAAATCCTCTTCCTCATGCAGGGGGACTGCACACTCATGGACCACACACGCGAGTACTTAGATCTGGCATGCATGGTTCACTACCCGGAGAACTCCCTCTATGCATTCTTCTTGGCAGGGCAGAATCCACAGACCAAAGCAAGCCTCGAGACAACTACTTTCCACCTGTGGGTGGAAAGGAGGAGGATCTGAGAGCCCCTTGATTCAAGTCCGCTGGTCCCAAGTCTGGAAGTCCCCAGTCCAGTAGGCCCAGAGATGGACCTCATTGATCTACACACCCTGGAAATGACTCCCACCCATGTGCCCACCCTCAAACTCCCTCTTGCTCAGCTTGTCCCATCCAGCGTTTTAGACTTTCTGGATCCTGACAGTTCCCTGGCCCTTCCTCCTGTGCTGGTCCTGTGTATCTTGGGCTTCCCGTCCTCAGCTCGGCCGAGGTGCTCGGATTCCCCGGCTCTATTTAGGGCCTCTGAGCCCATGACTCTACCTCGGCCTGTTGACCCATCGGCTCCACCATGGTTTGTCATCCATCAGGCTCAGGAATCACCCTGGTTTCGCCACAGACTTGCAAGTCTCCGCCTCATCCCTACACCACTTTGGCTTCACTGAGCTCCTTCTTACCTCTAGCTCCTCCTTTGTACTCACTTCCACTGTGTCGGCTTCAGCCTTACGAGCGCCTGGCTCCACCTTGGTTCCCCAACCCTGCGGCTTCGCCTTGACCCTCCAGACAAGCAGTGTCACCCCGGGTCTTCACCCCTTCTGATCCGTCTGGGTCTCCACCTCTCCTGGCTTCGCCTCAGTCAGACAATTGCCCTTTGTTCTGCCTCGACCCACTACCGAGACTCCACCCTGTCTCCTCCCTCCATCAGCTTTGCCATGGGCTCATCTTCCTGGCCTTGCGGTGGTCTGATCCTTTGTTGACTCTTCCTCAGGATTTTTTCCATGATTCCTTCCTTCGCCAATATCACCATGGACTATGCCACCTGGGAGTCTTGGCCCTCCTTCCCACACTCTGCCCCCTGCTTTATGTACAGCAGGAATAGACATGTGCCGGTATTCGGTAATGCGATAAATCGCGGTAATGAATATGCACGATATTGTTATCGCGGGGACTTCGAAATACCGTGAAAAATAATAGATCCGAATTTAGATTTTTAGAACGCGCATCAGCTTATTTTCCATCAACCGCTTAAAAAACAATGCGTATGCTGCGCAAAACACGTGCGCACTTTGATGTAAACAATCCCCACATCACATGTATAAGCACTGTGTGCATGCAGTGCGCACTCTAGTCTAATGTAAACAATCCTCACATGGAGAAGAAGCACGGCGGAAGGAGGAACGCTGCCGACTATTTATCCCCCGCATGGCTGCCAACTCTCACGCATTCAGCTTGAGACTCACGCAATTGAAACTTTCACACGGTCTCGCGCCACACATCCATTTTCTCACCCAGAGAAAAATCGCGGAGCAAAGAGGACACTGACACCGACAGACTAGACAGAGCAGGTTACTTTTGATATGAAAAAATATCAGCTCTCAGGTTTTATAACGAAATTCAGACAATAAATTGTTTTGGGTGCTTGTAAATGTGATGTGACAGATCGCGCGCCTCAGATCAAGTAAACCGATCATCTGTTACTTTTTATTAAAGATACAGTACAACCCACCGAAAGGTACGTACTTTCGATCAATCAGTGTTTTTCAACCGAGGTCAATAACACTGCAGGAGAACAATTATGTCACAGAACGTTACATTTACCTCAGGAAAGCCATTTAATGTTAGTTGACTATAAGAAAATAGCTATAGAGAGGAGTATTTTGCTAAATATGTGCACTATATTACATATTTTAATATATGTACTTGTCATTATATAATTGTTATTATAATGAAAATTACGGCATATATTTTTTATATTTATATTATTATTATATTTATATTGTATGCATTATATTTAATTTCTCTCTGTATGTTTACAGCATTATGTGAGATATATTTTTTCTTGAGAAACATTTAAATGCAGGCTATCTACTGTAGCCTACCTAATATTTATCCAAATGAGTCAATATTGAATCAAGATTGAAATTAAATCCAAGAATTTAATTGAAATCATGAAAATTGTGTTAAGCAATAATACAAACAGTAGCCTCAGTAATCATGTAAACATTATAACATGTTGTCACTAAAAAATAAAATTAATGTTTTGACAATCACAATTACACATTGTGATGCAAGTTTTTTTTTAGATACCCCCAATCCGTCTGTTTCTCTTGTGCAATTAAAATATCGTGATAATACCGTATACCGTGATAAAAGCTCAATCAATTAATCGCAGCATGAAAATTTGATACCGGCACATGCCTAAGCAGGAACCAAGGAAACGCTTTTCCGCTGCTGTTCTATAAGTGCCACCTACTGTCAGAGAGTGAATTGCCATTTTCATTCAGGCCGTTTGCTCTTTTTGTTTTGTGCAGGAATGTTTTATGTAGTATAATTCCACAAAGCTTAAGTCAGGCCATTCTGTTTTTGCTTTAAATCTTGAAATTCTACAATCTAATTTAAATCAAAAACAACTGCACGTTACATGTAACGTTCTATTCAATTGAAATTTATTTGTATAGTGCTTTTCACAATACATATTGTTTCAAAGCAGCTTTACAGAAAGTGCATTTCAGAAATGTACAACGTTATGTAGCATCGATTTGGATCGCGATTTAAAATGTAGTGGTTGCCAATTATTTCAAATGGCTACAGATATTTTTTTAAGGCTGGTTTGACCTGTAATAGAGCAAATAAACAACAATTTTTTTTTTTTACTCAAAGAAAAAAAATCCGCTACCAGTATTGGAATCAGCCAATTTGCTTGCAAAAAATCGGCAGAATCGGCCATGAAAAACCATGATACTTCCTAATGTAGTTAACAAATGAAACCTTATTGTAAAGTGTTACCAATACAATTAGATGCATTGTTTAGTCCATAACTGTTTCACAGAAGATTTTAGTTTAGAAGATAATAGTTTTTTTATATATATATATATGATATTTAATCATTATCTTCACTGTATCCCCTTGTGTAATGCATGTGTTGTTTGCCTTTGGATGTTTTTCTTTATTTTTCATTAGAAAAATTTCCCATAGCAGCTATAATTTGTCAAATCCTATTTATATCCAATAAATTTCCTATTTTAATATCACAAAGGCTTCAGGCTTCAGCGGGATCTTGCTCAAAGTAAAATTGTCTTGCCTGACAGCAACACCTTTCATTACAGGAAAGCCAGGTGCACGTAGTGAGGTATTAAAAAAAGCCCTGTGACCCTGGCAGACGATGTGACCCCTTAAGGGTGCGAGACAACCTTCATCACATCAGGTGATGAGGTTGCTGCATAAAAGTGCTGAGTCGGGTAACACTGAGTAACACTGATGCATTATGGGGGTGTTGGCAGGCGGTACACGTATAGAGCAGGCATTAATATTGTATTAGGGTTGTAAGTGCCCCCTACCCCAAACTTTAGATGGAAATGTGAATGCCCATGCAGTGTAGAAGTCATTGACTCTAGGTGAAGAAGCATTTAATGCTGTATAGTCTTCTGAGATCTGCCTCACTGAGCTAAAACGGCTGAAAAAGTATGCAAACACAATTGTACACCTTAATTATATTATTTTATTTTATTATTCACAGAATTTGGGTGATTGTGAAGATTGCATCTGTTGTGGTAATGTGGAAATTGGTTTAGTGTTTGTGTTTTACATTTTTTCAAAATGTCACCACAAGTATACTATATTAATACCAGTAAATTGTGACCCTGTGGAGAAACTTTTTGGTCAAACAAGTTTAAAAATCATACAAGATTATCTTTTTTGAAAATCTAAAATAGCAGAAAGTTTTCTGTGATGGGTAGGTTTAGGGGTAGGGTTCGTGTAAAGGGAGAGAATATACAGTTTGTATAGTATAAAAACCATTACGTCTATGGAGAGTCCCCACAAAGATAATAATCTAGGCGTGTGTGTGGCTTTTTTAGGTGCAATGCTGCCCTCTGTTGATGTAATGACATAATTACGGTTTACGGTTGTTTCAGTGTTTCAGGCTTCAGACATTTGCACAGCCTCCTGAAAGGGCAGATCCAGTAGCAGATGTAAAAGTGACTGTTTCTTGCTTTACAGGCCATTCATAGGCAGCAGGTTTGTTTTCCTTCATCCTTTGCTGCATTCATTACTAGGGCTGCAATTTTTTTTCATCAAACCACCAGATGGCAACAAAGTCCTTCCAAATAACCTTTTTTTTTCTTCTTTTTTTTTAATCTGTACATAATTTTTGTATTTGCTATTTCATCAACTTTGTTTTAAAAATGATTTTACCTATAAGCTGTTTAATTACATTTAATTCCTATTAAGATAATTTGTATACATGACATGTGTAGTGTGACACTGGCCCTTTCAGCAGCTTGTCAAGAGTCAAATATAAAAGGCTTGTGTGTGTGTGTACTTATTTAACATGTATTGTGAGGACCAAGTGTTGCACTGTGGGAAACAGCCCTACTAGGGAAATTGATTAATAAACACTAAATTATGCTTAATGGAAGATGTAAAAATGCAAGAAGTTTTCTGCAATGGGTATAGGACTAGGGGATAGAAATACGGTTTGTACAGTATAAAAATGATCATGTCTATGGAGAGTCCCCACAAAGACAGTGAAATCTAACGTACGCATGCGCGTGTGTGTATTAGGACTGTCAATTAAGTGCTTTTAAACCATTCAAGCGTGTTAAGACGCAAAAAAAAGAACTCAAATATGTACTGTTCCGCCTTGAAACGGCTCTCTGTAAAAAAAACACCCGAAACGTGTGCACAGAATGCACCTTCAGTTCTCTTTTGCGCTTGAACGGACAAAAACACACAAAATAATGTCAAATTCCAGTTTTGTAAAGTATCCTCCTAAACACAGTCTTAAGTTAAAAATAGTTCAATGAACGTAAAGAGTTGTGAAAAAAATAAGGTGTGTCAGGTTTTAAAGTGTCAGCAGCCTATTAAAGCTGCTGCTGCCTGTCATTAATGTTAGGGTGTGTTCACACTTGGCATGTTTGGTTTGATTTTTCTCGTCAGTCACGATGTTGCTCATCACAGTTCGGTAAAGGCATCAGAACTGCGTTTCCTCCCTGCAGATCTTCATTTGTGTGTGTGACGGAGGGAATCCTGCCACTGTTTTGACTCCTTTAAACATTTTATAAGCTCTTCATGAGTTCTTAACTGGTAAAAATACCATCAAATGTAGGCTACGCACATTCAACAAGCGCATTTATCCCAGCACACAGCATCGTTTTGTATGTTTTGTAAAGTTACGTCTCTAAATATACGCCCTGAAATCTGACTAATTAGGTTGTGAACGTATCCCTAGGTTTGGTATCTTTAGGTTCTGTGTTAAAAATGCAATTGTGAATGCTAAGCGGACCAGGACAAAACTGTTTTTTGTTGTTGTTTTTTGGTCCGGACCAAACGAACCAAGCGAACCGAACTACAAATGTGAACACACCCTTAATCAAGAGACTCACTACTTTTTACTGAATAACTTTTGAAGCTTTAATTAGGATTAATATATATTCAATTTACAATTTTTACACTGAAGACTCGTTATTTGATTGATGTTAGACCTACCTGAAAATCTTAAAGCATTGTTTACAAGGTTGCATGGGTCAAAAAAATTACTTTGTTTGCGCATTTTAGCAGGGCAGATATATGTAAATTATAATGCTGATAATGATGTAACTACGGTTAGCTGTTGCTTCAGGCTTCAGTCCTGAAATTACACAGGCGTCTGCCTCTTTAAAAGGCAGATCCAGCAGACGTGTCTAAAAGTGACTGTATCTTGCTTTACAAGCCATTTAACAGCAACAGCTGTACCATAAGAAAGTTTAAAAAAAAATAGTTTAAAAAAATGCATGTGTATATGAGAATTTCTGTTTGCATATTTAGTAAGGATAGTAGGCCTATGCTGCCATCTGCTGGTTTGGATGGTTACAAAGTATTCAATGTGATACTAAAATTTAGTGGCACTATTGGGAATCATTCTTACACATACTTGTCCAAACACTGCTGACACAGTTATTATGAATAATAATTTGTAATAACTTATAATATGCTATATTTATTTTGTCTTGTAAAACAAATATACTAACAGCGCGACTATATCTCCTCCAACAGGAACAAATCAGTTCAACATCTGATGAACATGGCTCTCATTATCTCCAAACCTGTCACAGAGTGCATGTCTATGGCAACATATCAAATTGCTGGGCAGGAAACCATATTACTGAGATGAGGCAGCATGGGTCACGGAAAGGAGTGGTTCGAGTGTGAAATGGGAGAAATGAGAGAGGAGAAGGACATTAGGTAGTCTTTCCTCCCTCATTTACTGTTCAGTAATTGACAGGAAGCGCAGAACAATGGCCTGTTTTAGAAAGGTGTCTGACCTGTTCTCAACTTACTTGCAATATACAAAAACTCTCTAACATGAACACATACAAACACCCAAAGCAAAGTGTCTTTTTTTCTCAGTATGAAAGACCAAACTGTTCAGAGCTGGAAAAGGTAAAGGCATTCATCTTCATAATGGAGTAAGACAGGCAAGGGCAACACAGACAGAAAGATTAATCTCTGACAGACAGTTTGGTCATCATTATCTTTACCTTTACTGGTGTTGTGTATTTTTGTCAACTTTGTTTGTTTGGGGTTTTTTTCGGGGTTTTTTATGTGAACCATATGGACAAATTGAAAGTTTGTGTCAAATTGTAGTTTTATTACAATTACTTGAAAATGCTAAGATAATATTGAAAAAAAAATATTGAGGAGTACACTGACATGAACCTGTATTTGTCATTTTTAGTAGTGCTGTTCTGTTTAAATTGATTATTTAAAGAGGATATGAAACGTGACTGATGCAAGGGAATGAAGAAGAGAAAGAAGGGGGGATTTTTAAAAATGCATCCCATGTTGGGTTTTTTATTGGTTGGTACTGAATATTTATGTATGCTTATTTTCTCTATTTTTACATTTAATCACTGACAACAAATTCATTTAGACAAAATAGTATTGCTTTTTGGTGTCCTGTCAGAATTGTTAAATGTGCTGCCAATTGTGAATTCTAAAAAAGAAAAGAAATATCTTCATGGCATATTAGTGAGGAAGATATTAAACCAGATTTTCATAATGATCTTTAAAATTTATCAATTTAAGATGAATTGTGATTGAGCAGGCAAAGATAGTCCAGAAGTGCTTTAAAATGATATATGCCCAAAACTTTTTTGGGAGTGTTTTTTCTATATTTTTGTCTCTTCCCCCATTTTTTTTTTTTGTCCATCCAAAGTTAAATGACTCAATTTGTCTTCAACATTCTTCAAAAATATATTTTTGTTCCACAGAAGAAAGAAATGAATACAGGTAAACAGGAATGACATTGTGGTGAGTATTTGTCTTCTTTTTTTTCTTTCTTTTTTTTCAAATTTTGATTTGATCCCTTTAATTAGATTAATTTGTTTAAATCACTTGCATGGTCTTTTTCTTATTCTTCCTCTGTCTCCCTCAGTCCTTTATCCAATGTCCCTAATCATCATATCTAATGATGTCACGCTCCTCATTCTGTCATTCTCTCACCCAGTCCTTCCCTGCCTAATTGATTTCTATCGCTTGACTACCCAGGTGAAAAAAAAGTACACTAAAATACATTTTATTTAAGTACACTTAGTACACTTCCATAATGTACTTAAAGTGCTCTATTTTCGCGCACTAATTTTGTACTTAATATACTAAAAGCTTAACTTTAGTACATCTTAAGATAAACTTAAGATCAACTAAGTGTACTCAACTGTGCTATTTTGACACACACTGAAGATGAACTTAAATATATTTTTAATATACTATTTCAACCTTTAAAAAAATGTATTTTATTACTACTTTTAGTATATCTAAAACGAATTTTTAATGTATTTTAATTATACTAATACATTATTTAAAATACAATACTAATATATTATAAATATATATATATTATACTTAAGGTGTACTTCTTTGTCAAAAAAAGTACACTAAAATACATTATTTAAGTGCACTTAGTACACTTCCATAATGTACTTAAAGTGCTCTATTTTCGCGCACTAATTTTGTACTTAATATACTAAAAGCTTAACTTTAGTACTTCTTAAGATAAACTTAAGATCAACTAAGTGTACTCAACTGTGCTATTTTGACACACACTGAAGATGAACTTAAATATATTTTTAGTATACTATTTCAACCTTTAAAAAAAATGTATTTTGTTACCACTTTTAGTATATCTAAAACGAATTTTTAATATATTTTAATTATACTAATACATTATTTAAAATACAATACTAATATATTATAAATATATATATTATACTTAAGGTGTACTTCTTTGTCAAAAAAAGTACACTAAAATACATTATTTAAGTGCACTTAGTACACTTCCATAATGTACTTAAAGTGCTCTATTTTCGCGCACTAATTTTGTACTTAATATACTAAAAGCTTAACTTTAGTACTTCTTAAGATAAACTTAAGATCAACTAAGTGTACTCAACTATGCTATTTTGACACCCACCGAAGATGAACTTAAATATATTTTTATCATACTATTTCAACATTTCAATTTTTTTATTTTGTTACCACTTTTAGGATAACTAAAACACATCTTTAATGCATTTTAATTATATTAATAACTTAATTAAAATATAATAATAACATATAATAAATATCAATTATACTTAAGGTGTATTCATGTCAAAAAAGTACACTAAAATACATTTTATGAAGTATACATCCAATGTACTTTAAGTGCTCCATTTTCACACACTAATTAAGTTTTTCTTTAGTACTTCTTAAGATAAACTTAAGATCAACTCAACTATGCTATTTTTAAACACACTGAAGATGAACTAAAACATGCTTTTAACATACTATTCCAGCTTTAATTTTTTTTTTTATTGTGTGAAAATGTAACCCATAGTTCAAAAGGATACCACAGATACAATAGCACAGGTATGTAATGTACAAACAAACAGCATCCCTTTATTGAAAAACATTTTTCTAAACATTACTCAAAAGAAATTCCAATAAAGTACAAACAGACCTAGAGGTTGGAAAAAAATAACATTAAACTATAAAATAATTAAACCACAGCATACAGTACATCTTAAATATAAACAAAACACGAATTTCTTTTCTTTTTTTTTCATTTTACAACCATTTCCCAACCTTAGGGGAAAAAATCTAAACAAAACAAAAACAAAACCAACAACGACAAAAAAATTAATTTAACAGTTTTTTTTTTTCCACACAAAACTTTCGTTGTTGCATTTTCGCCGCATTACAGCTCTCACCTCTGACTGCGTCGTGCCCGGAAACTCTGATATCACAGTGTCTGCCGAGAAGAAGAAGAAGAAAAAAAAATTGTACCAGGCTGGTTTGTGAAACCATATAGCTACAAAATTATGCTTATATAATGATTGCTATATTATAGACACACAATGATTTTCAAACAAGAGGTAATAAAGGCAAAAATTGGCTAAGAGACCTTTTTCACAGTCTGTGTGTCATCATATCTCATTTGTAATGTAAAGGATGGCTTCATTATTGTCAGTGGACAGACAGCAGTTTTGTGAAGAAAGCTAAACTAATTTAGCTGGACTTACAATAATCAAAAATATTTGAAATAGTTTGTTTATACTGATGCCCTACCATGTATGCCATCCTCCATTTTAATGTTTGATATTAAATGATCGATGTCATTGTCAGCACTGGCACTGCCAGTCATGAATGAGTAGAAGCAAGCTGTTCCAATTACTCCCAGAAAAATAATCAAGCTTTTTTTTTAATTTTTAATTATTCTTTCAATATGTTTATTGTGATTATATGTTTTTGTCTACAGTATACAGTTAAATTACTCAATCATGCTGCATACAACACAATTCTTAAGATAATAAGTGGTTCTCTTACGAGAGGTTCTCTCGTATTGCGTAAGTTATCTTACGCTACGGGAAGATTCATCTTTCTCGAGACATTGGAGCCAAAAATGATCCTTAATTTTGTATTTATTGTCAACGCAGTGCAGCAGCTGCCAGACCTAGAGCGGGCTATCTAGCGAGCTCATAGGCTGCCCTGCGGCAACTGCAGCAGCCTATCAGTGAACCTGGCGTGACATCACGCCCAATGAGAGGCGCCCGCGCCCTCATGGCATCACAGCCTATGAGCTCGCTAGATAGCCCGCTCTAGGTCTGGCAGCTGCTGCACTGCGTTGACAATAAATACAAAATTAAGGATAATTTTTGGCTTCAATGTCTCGAGAAAAATGAATCTTCCCGTAGCGTAAGCTAACTTACGCAATACTCGTTCACTCTTCTAGAGAGAACCGAGGTTACGTTAGGTAACCGATACGTTATTTTTGAAGAATCCTCTATGGCCTGGAAATAATAAATAAACAACTTTAATTTGATGGAATTATTGAGGATTGAATCCTAATGTAAGTGCATGAAATATATATGCAATTTTTTACTGTAACGTTTCCACCCAACCACTAAAATTTAATTATTTAAAACGGTACTTCACTTTAAGATTTGGTTAAATTAAATGCTCTTTAATGTGATATGCTGTTTGTATTGTTTTCTTGCTGTGATAAAATAACGTTCACAGTCTCTGAAGTTGGCGCATGCACATATAGTATGACACATAAGTCAATTGTTTTTTAAATCATATTTTACACTACTATTTAAAATTTCTGCTGAGAAATGACTATAATGAAATATAACTCTGATACAAACCGACGAGGGCATTCATTTTTTCTGGGTTCAGCTTCATTTTTTGGGACCCATTCCCAGTAAGGCTGGATGAACCCAGAACCTCCCTCCCAAACAACACAACCGCGAGTTCTTGTGTGAACAGGGACATTCTGCTTCGATTCAGTCTCCTAAAGCAGGTTTTGTTGACTTGGACAGCCGTGTTGCCCAGAGAAATCTGTGTTCAGGGGTGAAAAAAAATTAACATTAACATACAAAAAAAAATACAAAAAACATTCTAGTAGGGAGACTGCGGTCTGTAAAAAAATGAATCTCTAGCCTGAAGACTGGCTACAATACCTGTCAATCATTTTGCAAATAGGCTTACTTTGAGGTGAAAATGCCATACAGGTTGGCAGGTCTGCAGACGTGAAAGTAAGCAGGAGATTTATTGCATTATGTAGTCAGCTTTACTGACTATAACGGGAATTTAGCTAAAGTCACTGAGTTTCAGTGACACTCACTTAGGCACTTAGACACCTTTTAGGCCGGAAATAGCCCCAAAAAAAACAAACAAACAAAAAAAAAAACAAAGATTGAATAAAATGTCCCAAACACTGATGGGATGTGATCAAAGAGAGGCACGCACAGATGCGGTAAACATGTCAGAAGGATGGAAGCATTTAAATCTGTCTGGAAAAACTTGCAAAAATAATTACAAGCACCAGCAACAAGAGAAAAGTCTCCGATGAGAAAAGTATGCATGTATTAAATTAGCACTGCACCAGCTCTCGGCACCGAGGTTTAAAGTCCAAAGGCCGAGGAAATCCTGCGCTGATACAGTGTTACTCCTCAGTTGCTCAGTCACACTTTTAAGAATTTTTACAAGGCATAGATGTGACAATCATACATGCAACAAACATCTTCACATGTTTGTAATGAGAATCATTTATACATTTCTTCCTGGGGCTTTCCACTAAAATAAAAGCTCCATCAACGTTCATTCGGACAAAGTGTTCAAGTCTGTAATAGATTTGTTTCTATCTGTGGAATGAGAAATTTACAAAAATTGTACAAAAAAAAAAAACAGTACATACCTGATACAAGAAGGGGGTCTCATTCTTTTACGAAATTACTCATTTTAAGTTAAGTTGTGCTTAAAAAATTATCAGTATTAAGTTAATATTGTATGTTCTTTAAAAAGCAAGACAAAATAGATAAGGCAATAAATGAACTTTAATTTATGCAATGGTGAAAAAAAAAATGTACAAGGTGAAAAAAAATGCCCAAAAATAACACACCTGTTCAAGCTTCGGCTTTGGCTAAGAATTTTTATTTTGGTGCATCCCTACTGCAGGGTCAACCAATGTCAAGTTTTGATATACTAATGCTTGACAGCAATAAAATAATTCAATGCTTCTCCGCTTTTTAGTCTGTATAGCCTATTAGAATATTGCATATTTTTGGGCCCTAAATTTTCATATATATTTGCCCCTTAATGTAAAAGTAAATTTTTTACTGTACCAATATTATGTTGAAATGTGTAACAATGTATATATGGAAATACCTACAGATAAATGTCAATAAATTATTGAAATGTTGACTTAAAATTTTTAAGGGGTGCTCAGTAAAAAATGCAAGTCAAAAAAGTTATGCTGACAAATTAAAAAGGCTGAAAATACAAGTTTAAAAAAAGTTGAATGATTAGTATTTCACAAAACACAGACAACATACCATCTCTTGGGCTGAGCTGGAGGACCCTGAGCTTGTGCTTGCTGTATCGATCCCTCTGTTCATTGAGGATATTAGTTCCTTGACACACTGCACTAAGGTGGGTATCTCTGCAAAAAAGGAGGGAAAATGTATTTTGTATAGTTTGAAGTAAAAAAAAGAAATAAAAAAAAAAGATTATGAGGACATACCCATTCTAAAAGTCAACTTAAACTAAACTGCATCTTGATATGTACAGTATATGTTAATTGCTTTCTCTAAAGCCCTTTTCGCACGGGATTAGTATTATCTGGGGACCATGTCTGATTTTGAAATTGCCCCCCCACATCTGAATTTCGTGTGGTGCATTCTCACGGGATATGCGAAATCTGTGATTTTACTTGAATTAACTGACTTAACTCCCGGATACCCGGATGTCAAGGTTTTGAGAGTCCCGTTCTATGGTCCAATCAGATGGATAAAAAAAAAAAAAAAGTTTTGTACCCTGTGTCATTTATGTCACCAGGTTGAAATAATATCTCAAGCTTTATGCTTTATTTATTTGTGACACATTAAACCTTTTCAGTTTTCTCTTTCTGCAAATTGTACCAATATGACAGCACCCAAAATACTATCAAACACTCAAACGCAGCTCCATTCTGTGCGAAAGATGGAAAAAAATGCACACGAGAAACAAAAACCATAAATAATGATAAGACCCGGCAAATGCTGGCCAAATCACAGAGATGCCGATTTGCACGTGACTAGTATTTTCACAGGACCTCGGTGTTTGGCAAAATATAGTACGTAATTTGTGGGGGAATTTTTATTTTACAAATTACAGACATATTCGATTCACACGGGATTAAGATCACAGACAACAACCTCGGCAATTATTACAAATGACTGGAGGTCACCAGGTAATCCTGTGTGAATAGGGATTAATTGTAATAAGCAGGGGTGCACATAAGTTTCTCAACCTGGTTCTCATATTACAACCTGGAGATTTGGTTTGTTACTCACACTGCATATATTATTATCCATTAATTATAACTATAAAACATACATTTAATAAGAGTGATTGTATTATTATTATATTCAGAGGCATCATGCCCGCATACAAAGTGAGGGAGCACGAGCCCCGTCAGATTTTTCAGTCAAGTGGATTTTGAATGCAGAAGAAAAGAAAAAGAAAAAAAAAAATAGCCAAATAATAGTTTCTTATATTTCGTACAATCACACTACCTGATTAGAATGTGTACTGCACAGCACTGTACTTGCCCATATTGCCCGTTATCGATCAAATAATGTGATGTTAGTACTATATAACGTAAGTAGGGGGCTGGGTTTGCTTTTTAAAAAACAACAGAAGACAGATTTATGCTTTGAGTTTGAATATAAATATTATACAGTACAGTTTGTTGAACTAAAATAGTGATTGTGCAGCTGTCAATCATGTCAATATGCAAATGTGCAGAACTTATTTACACACCGCATTTTTTCTTTTGGTCACACATGCGAACCTGTGTACCACTTATGCCCACCCCAGGTAATACGTGTCAAAACACATCGTAAGTGGGGTGGGAACTGGATGCCAAACGCCACAGTTGAACCTTCTAGAGGTGTCAGGACTATATTTCTATCACAAAAGATATGAAGAAAGGTGCCTGCTTAAAATGCTTACACAGATTGTTGTTACAATTAATTCCTAATGCTCAGAATATTTCCCTGTATAAAATTGAAATACGGTACCACCACTTTAACACACTTCTTTAAATACAAAGCATGTCAATAGAAGATTACAATCACAAATGTAATATTGTATATAAGACAGAATTATCCACATAGCCTCCCGTAACAGAACTCATTTCAGGTATTTTATACTGTACCTTTCAAAGCTTTCATCACTTGACCACTGACACATAATGGCTGTTCCACGCTCTCTCCACTTGCCTCAGTAGCCCCTGAGTCCTATATTTAAAACAATAAACAAATTTTCAAATCAAAAGGATATGCATGGTAATGTTATACTTGCAAAAAACGCTTTGGAGAACCTGCTGAAAGATTATGCTTAAACATACATTGGAATAACTATAACACAGTCCAATTTTTTTTGTTGTTTTGTGTATAGTCTGAAACGACATACGGTTGGTTGAGAATTCTCTGGGTAATCGAACAAATCCACATTTGTGTCCACGGTTTCGGCTTGAACTTCCTCCTCACTATGTAATGGATTGGTTCTGCGTTGAGCAGAGTCGAGTGGTTTCCTCAGTGTATCCTTCAGCTGAGTGAGGACCCTCTCCTTTGCAAGCTTTTTTTGTCTCTGAACCGAAGTCAACAAGAAATAAAAACTCAGTTACATACAAAACAGCGAAGGGCCAACAGGACATCTGTATGAAGTCTATAAACAACTGACGTTTAAACAATACCATAGATCTTCTAATTTGTAGTATCTGCTTAAACATTTAAAAATACGTTATTTTGACTATTACACAGTCCAAAAGTTTTTGTTCCTTGCTTAAGGTTTGAAACGACATACAGTTGGTTGAGACTTCTCTGGGTAATCAAACAAATCCACATTTGTGTCCACGGTTTCGGATTCAACTTCCTCCTCACTATGTAATGGATTGGTTCTGCATGGAGTGGAGTGGAGTGGTTTCCTCAGTGTATCCTTCAACTGAGTGAGGATCCTCTCCTTTGCAACCTTTTTTTGTCTCTGAACCAAATAAAAACTAAGTTATATACAACGTTCTAAACAGCGAAGGGCCAACAGGACATCCATACATTAAGTCTACAAACCACTGACATTTAAACAATACCATAGATCTTCCAATTTGTAATATCTCTGTAATAATCAGGACATTTCATAATAGGACTGCAAAATCATCAACATTAGGGCAATTATATACAAAAAATAATTTGATGTGCAATATTACGGTATATACTTACTTTTGCTTTGTCATATTCTCGCTTCATTTCAATGTCTGTTTCGTCCTCAGAACTTTCTAAATGTTTTTTTTTCTGGAGCAAAGACAAAAACACATCACACGGTATTCTTAAACACATTTTCACTTGCAAACAAAACAATTGAGTTTGCATTTTAGAAAAAAACCCGCGATTGTAGTTTTAAATTTCACATTTAATTAAAAAGCATTCCTTGACGATTACGAACCCCCCCTGTCAATCTGGAGGGGCCAGGATTCTGAAACGTTTCTGTGTCATTGCAAGACAGACAAGGGGATATCATATATTTTAATTTAATTTTGTATAAAGTTAACTGGCTGCAGCATATCTTGTAACTTACTTAAGCCACCGGCAGCGCACTCATTTGGACTCTTATGTTATAAAGTTATACTTTAAACATGTGAGCCAAAATTTCTGAAGATGGATTAAGTATTTATCCAACTTACTGAACAAACGTCAGCACTAAACTGCATTTAATCAAGTTTATGCATGTTATCAAATTCAACAAGTTATACTTACTCGTGATGGAGCGCTAGCTCCTGCTGCCTTCACGTTCGCCATTTCGCGCCAGTGTAACGGACGGACTGTGGCCCATAGAGGTTGTGATTGGCCGAAATTGTTAGAGACGTCTGATTGGCTACGGACAATTAATTTGCACACAAAAAAAAACCACATTTGATTTGAGGATAAAGCCCGGTCAGAGTGTGAAAAACTATTCAATAATGAATTCTGTGGCAGTTTTTTAAAAGCATAAAATATATTTGAGAATCGTGATCAACCAGATATGCAATGATGGCGCACAAAAGAAGATATAAAGAATATATACTTCATGATTCCAGCCAACCATCAAAGTCCACGAAATGTCGACGGATAACAGAATCTGAGGTATTTTTTTTTTTCATGCTAGGCTTAACGACAACGTATTATGATTATTATTAAGGCATAACAGTGCTTTATTTATTACAGAATTCTTTAAAGTGCCGAGTGAATTACAAGAACTATCTCAATTGCCCATCCTCCCACAAAGAAAAGAGACAAGTCTTAAAAGAGGTAACGTTATGCTAACGTTACATTATGTCATTTTACAAAAACAGTTATGGACATACGTTTATCAGTGATTCATTTTGGAATATTGCTAAACTGTGACGTTAGCCTATTAGACTGCATCAGTTTTGTATTATGTTCGTTCATTTGACAAATCATCTTCCCTTGAGGATTGTCGTCCTGATGACTTTTCTATTAATCTATAATCCAGCCAGAATCAATAAATCACAATTTAAATCTTTGTTTGTTCCTCAGCATAGTGTAGCCTTGAAGCATAAATAAATTGACCAATAGAGGCATGGGAGTGCATTCTAGAATTGAGAGCAGTCATGAGGTTCAAACTCTGAGCTCCCTGCAGTTTGCATAAAACTGGCCTGCTAAATGTGCAATTTAACATTGCTAAATTAGCTTATAACAGCAGCCAGAGTTTTAGTTCTTACATATTAAAATAGTTATTCATACAGAATTGTGTCTGTCATCATTACACTAACTATAGTGGCATAATCTAGCTGTCCCAGAATGCTCCTCATGAAGGACCTCTCACAGAAAGTGCAAGAAGTCAAACAGCAGGACTACAGCATGAGCAGGACACACAAAACAACAAATCCTCAGAGGTAAAATGTCTACAGATTGAAATGTTAAAAGTTTAACATTTTTACACTTAATGCTTGTTTGTTGCATTATTATGACTGTTCTACAATGGAAGTAAATTAGGGATAGGCTTAATTTTTTCCTGTTGTCCTGTATGTGTATGTGATAAAGACAGATGAAAAACTGCTTGTAATACAACCACCCATGTCTCGTAATTCCCACTGCCTGTTGTATGGCTCATTACAGCCTGACAGTGAGGCAGCCTGGAGTCAGTCCCACTCAGTGCAAGTGTTGGAATTACCCTCCACGTCAGACCAAGGCAGCCCTTGGACTCGCATAAGTGGGGACCAACAGGATATACAAGTGCTAACAGAATTACAGGTAATAATTCATGTGAGAATTGCCCAATTTATATTAATAAAACTTCAAATAAAGAAGTTACTGTCAACACCATCTTAGACATGTGTCAACAAATTATAAATACTTTGGAGTTAACACTCTACGGTTGCATTATCCATTCATGACAGGTTTATGCCAATTCAAATTCATTAGTAGACCAGTACACATCAGTTTACAAGGTGAATAACTTCCAGATGTTCAGCAGTTAATGGCTATAACACACATTATTTGATAGTGTTTACTGTTTACTTTTGTGACTTTTTTTTGTCTTGATGTAATTGAGGGATCTTCACTAATGCAGATACAATTTAACAAACACATTTCTGTTAATTGGCTTTTTTTTATGAAGAGGTTCAATATTCCTTTCTATGTATTAAAGTATGTCAACCGAATTAAATTTATTCTAAACAACCAGTCAGATTTGTGTATCTGGGTATGTCTTGTCAGTGGACAAAGACATCTATCACATTATTCATTGCAAAACTACGCAAATTCTGTCTGGTTGCGTATTGTAAGTTAACAGTCTTAAACCATTATAAAAAACACCAAAGTAAAAGCATGTTTTTTTAATCTATGGCAGGACATATCCTGTACACAGCCAGAAGAGAACATGTCTGTTCCAACTGCTGACCAGTATGAACAAAACGAAAAGGTTAGTAGATTGTATTATTGTATGTTTTCTCTTTACACAATGGATCTTTTACTACAGTTTACTTTTTAGATTAATAATTATTATTATTAAGATTGTGTATTGTAAATTAACAATTGTAAACCATTATTTAAAAAAACACCAAAGAGCAGTTATCTATGTTTTTTTTTTATGTATGGCAGGACATATCCTGGACACAACCAGAAGAGAATATGTCTTTTCCAACTGCTGACCAGCAAGAGCCAAACGAAAAGGTTAGTAGCTTGTATTATTGTATGTTTTTTATTATTGTGTGTTTTTTTGCTATAGGTTACTTTTTACAATAATTAAAATTATGATTATGTTATCACAGGCAGGCCCATTGACAGATGGAGATGATCCTGTGTATCCCGGCGCACCTCTGACAAAAGGACAAAGTTTACTGTTGCTTATGTCCTTTGTTCTAAGGCACAATCTTACAGCTGTTTCACTGGACCATCTACTGACAATTTTCAACGAGCATTTTCCAGGCATGGTACCAGTGACCACATATCTTTTCCGAAAAGCTTATGGTCAGTATGGAAATTATCAACCTCATTTCTACTGTTCTACATGTGAAAACTACTTAGGGAAAAGTACTGGTGAACTACAGTGTGACATTTGTCACACAGTAACTGATTCAGATAGCTCTCTTAAAAGTGGATGCTTTTTCCTGGTTCTTAGTTTGGCCTCACAGATCCAAACATTGCTTGAGGAAAAACAAACCATTTTTCAAAAAGATTGGCTGATTTCAGATACAATTTCAGACATCCAATGTGGAGAAGAGTATCAGAAACTTAAGGAATCTGGTGCAATGGGTGAGGATGACATATCTTTAATTTGGAACTGTGATGGAATCCCACTGTTCAGGAGCTCCAAATACCAGATTTGGCCCATACAGTGCCAAGTTATAGAGCTTGAGCCCAGAGAACGCAAGGCAAATATCTGTCTTCCATGTCTTTGGTTTGGTGAAAAAAAGCCCTACATGCTCACATTTTTGAGGCCATTCGTAGATGAACTGTCAATTCTACAGAAAGATGGAATTAAATGGAAAGATTCAGCAAACGTAGAGCACACTTCCAAGGTTTTTGCTCTCATATGTAGTTCTGATTCAGTCGCCCGCCCACTTCTAAGGAACACTAAACAGTTCAATGGTTTTTATGGGTGTGACTTCTGTTATCATGTTGGGGGAGGTCCCTACACAAATAAAGCCCCTGTGCCAAAACTTAGAACTGAAGTAGAGCACTTTGATCACGCATTGGCCGCAACACTTGAGAAAACTGTAATGGGAGTAAAAGGACCTTCACCTTTAATGAAACTAGAAAACTTTCAAATGATAAATGGATTTGTTCCAGAGTATCAACACTCTGTCTGCCTTGGGGTTACAAGGCAACTAGCTAATCTGTGGTTTGACTCCAGAAATCATGAACAAGAGTGGTACATAGGAACAAAATCAGAACTTCTAGACAAAGAGCTAGTTACATTCAAACCACCTGTTGAGATAATCAGAGTACCACGATCTGTGGCAGACAGAAAGTACTGGAAGGCATCAGAGTGGAGGTCATTCCTCTTATTCTATGCTCTGCCTCTTCTGAATGGGGTTTTACTGAGGAAATTCTGGAACCACCTTTTTCTGTTTGTGTTTGCTATGCACATTCTGTTGGGAGAAAAAGTGAAACGCTGTGATATTGATGTAGCAGAAAGAGCTCTCCGAAAGTTCACTTTGCAGTTTGAGAAGTTATATGGAGCAGCAAATATGACTTTCAATGTTCATCTACTGACACACATTACAACAAGTGTTAGGAACTGGGGGCCTCTGTGGGCCACATCAACCTTTTCCTTTGAATCATTTAATGGCACTCTGTTAAAGTACTTCCATGGAACCACCCATGTTCCTGAACAAATTGTTAGAAGGTTTCTTTGCTCGAGAAGTCTAACGCAGAAAGCTGAAAAGGTGATGGCAGATGCAAATGATGGTGTTAAAAAGATTTTTTATGGTTTACTTGGCAGCCATTTACATTCTTGTAATTCAGCCAGCCTCAATGAAAATGTCAGGGTTTTTGGCAAACCCTATCATGGTAAACTATCACTATCCCAATCATCTGCCGTCAAAAACTTGCTGGGTGTTACAGTCAGTCAATGTGTATTTTATCATCGTTTCATCGTAAAAGGAATACTGTACCATTCAAGCAGTTACAGAAACCTTAAAAAAAGGATAAACTCAACAGTAGAATTACTGGATGGACGACTGTGCAGAATTCTTAGCTTGTTAGTATTCCGATTACACCATGTATCAATGCACTGTGTATTGGTTAGGGAGCTCAAGAATACCGGTAAACTGCTCTGCAGGGACAGTGAGCTAAACATTACTTCAACTTTTGTTTCTGAGGTGTTGCAGTCCAACAATGTATGTGCGGTTCCCACTGATCTGTTCTACAGAAAATGTGTTTTGATAGAAGCAAGAGCCAAAAACTATGTTATTCCACTCCCAAATAATATAGAGAGAGATTAAATATTAACTGATTACACATTACTATGAATGTGAGATGACTTACAGACTACTGTACTTATTGTGCAAGTTTTTCTTTAGTTTTTTTTTTATGTTATACAAAGCAAACAGTTAGAAAAATACAGTTGTCATGCCTGTCCTAAATATTAAATTAGAGACTGTGCAGTGTTAAGTGATTTTTTTTCATTACTGTGAAATGAGTCAATTATTCAAATATATGTTTTACTTTTAATGACTATAAATGTGGAAAACTGTCATTTTGTATTGCAAAAGCATTTTTATGTAAGCTTAATGTGATACTAGTGCATTTATAATATTCTACTGTATTTGTCATGAAAATCCAAATAATAATTAAATCTGCTAAAACTTTAAGTATCGCTGCATGCTTTTTAACACTTCTGAACATGTGTACTATGTTTGATTTAAAATCAATTGAAAATTTTGTGCATTTTAAAGTTAATTTAAACTATTATATTGTTAATTTTAAACAAAACTAATTGGTATCTTATCACTATTTAGTATATTTATATAGAGTGTACTTAAATAGCACATTTGTGAATAATTTCTTGTGTAATCAATTTTATTCAAACTAATAGCTATCTAAAAGTTCACTAACAATGAACTACTTTTAAAGCTTTAAAATACTTGTAAAAATACACTAATAACACTCTTCTGTTATTTTTCAAATAGTATATCTTAATTTAATAAATATACATTTATAAAATCAATGTAAGTAAACTTTCGCAATTACACTTAATTACTATAAAATTAAATTGTACTGTTACTGTTTTTATAGTGTATAGTTTTTTAGAGTTTTATTAAAAAAGAAATATGTACTACAAATATACCTGTATTTAATTGTTTTTTTAATGCACTCAAGTACACATTATTTTTACCATATATAAATTCCACAAAAAATGAGTGATCCTTAGGAATTTCAGTACAAACGTATCGTAATGGACAACAGCCTTTTAAGTAGCCTTTAAACAAGTAAAAGTGAACAACATTCATTTTAAGTAGGCTTATTGCAATGCTTTATAATAGTTGACAAATGTTTATAATACATTATAAGTTGGTACATTATAAATGTAATTTTCCCCCACAAAATATTAAAATGATAAATATATAAATATTAAAATATATTGCAGTAGGCCTAATAGTTTAAAAAGTACTTTAAACATTCTAAAAGCTTAACCATTTTGCTATGTTCACACAAAGTGTTTAAACACAATCATGAAATTTTTGTGAAGTTTTAGTGTATTTAAAGAAAACATTATGTCACTCTTTGTGTGAACATAGCAAAATGGTTAAGCTTTTAGAATGTTTAAAGTACTTTTTAAACTATTAGGCCTACTGCAATATATTTTAATATTTATATATTTATCATTTTAATATTTTGTGGGGGAAAATTACATTTAGCATAAAAATGTAACTAGCATATTTATTACCAAAGTACTTGTTGCATACTATTTAGAAATATATTAAAATTGTGCTTGTGTTTAGCATATTTCTTAAGTGTAATTAAGCATATATTTATTACCAATGTACTTAGTGCATTTGAGATAAATATATTTTAAAATTATGCTTGTGTTTAACAGATTTCTTAAAAGTATAATTAAGCATATATTTATTACCTATGTACTTTAGTATACTTTTTAGAAATATATTACAATTATATGCTTGTGTTTAGCATATTTCGTAAAAGTATAATTAAGCATATATTTATTACCATTGTACTTATAGTGCATTTGATAGAAGTATATTAAAATTATGCTTGTGTTTAGCATATTTCTTAAAAGTGTAATTAAGCATATATTTATTATCAATGTACTTTAGTGTACTTTTTAGAAATATATTAAAATGATATGCTTGTGTTTAGCATATTTTTTAAAAGTATAATTAAGCATATATTTATTACCAATGTACTCATAGTGCATTTGTTAGAAATATATTTAAATTATGCTAGTGTTTAGCATATTTTTTTAAAGTATAATTAAGCATATATTTATTATCAAAGTACTTATAGTAAATTTTTTTGTAATATATGAAAATTATGCTTGTGTTTAGCATATTTCTTAAAAGTATAATTAAGCATATATTTATTACAAATGTATTTATAGTGCATTTGATAGAAGTATATTAAAATTATGCTTGTGTTTAGCATATTTATTAAAAGTGTAATTAAGCATATATTTATTACCTATGTACTTCTAGTATACTTGTTAGAAATATATTAAAATGCAAAAAAATTGTGCTAAAAATACATTTAAAATATCAATGGTATTTAATATACTTTCGCAATTACACTTAAGTACTACTTAAGTAAAAATATACTTTTAATTAGTGTATTTATAGTGCATAATTATTACAGTTTTCTTTAGCACAAAAAGTAAGAATCTACTACAAATATACTTTCTTGTATTTAAGTGTTTTTTTAGTGCACTTAAGTACACTTTTTTTTCACCTGGGTATAGGGCTGTCGCGGTGAAGGAATTTCCCTTGCGGTAATTTTGAGTGGCTCAATAGCGCGATATGCGGTATTACCGCCATTTATTTATTTATATTTATTTATATTTATTTGTTGCTATATAAATACGTGTTATGATGTGGTCAGCATACACAAAAACAATGTAACCGAAACTAAACGGCATTTCTGCGCATTGAAAGGCTGTCACTCAGCGCGCACATTGTTACGCCAACGGACTGTCTTTGAGTGAGTCATTAAACCGTTCATTCAACAAAAACGTTCAAAAAGCTGATTCCTTAAATGATAGATGTAATGAAACAAGGTGTTAATTATTTTTTAACTTTGAGCTCCACTTTTCAAGGCTCAGCTGGCCAGCAATGCTTCACTTTTGGGCAAAGCTGAAACAATGCTTCCCTTAATAAACCAATGGCATTGATTCAATGCGTGACTCGCCCCCCACGGCTTCCTCGCACTGTGTAATGCTGACCAGCGCTGCCGCCATTCATGGTAAATACTCTTACACGTTAAAAGGATGATACGACAAATATTCCGCTTTCCCTGGAAACGGCAACCTTTTCACGAATATACATGACTTGACTTCAAAGACAGACGCAGGTAATCGCACGCGCTCAGTCGATCACATTCACTGTCTGTTACTTTAGGCAAATCCACGAAGCCTCTGTACAAATCACCATGATAAACACTCTTGTTATCATTATTAACTTACTTAACATTCAATACACATGGTACGAACTACGAAGGGTGGCCTTATGAAGAAAGAAAACGCGGTTTGCGGTTGCTGCGGTTACTTGCATTCCTCTGCGGTTGGCCTCTCAGTAGCGCGGTATTGCAATATTGCGGTTATCGCGACAGCCCTACGCTTGACCTCAAGACAATAAAACAAATCCAATATACAGGCACCTCCTCTGAAAGCCATATGCCACCCATTGGAGGTCAGAGCTGTTCTTTTGAGCTAACACGCATTCTGTCCGTGTTCCCAGGCTCAATGAGGGGCCTCACTGCAGCCCAGTGCTCAGCCTAGGACAATAACTGCTCCTGAGGGACATATCAAGGGCGGGAGTCTCCTGGCCCACCCAGTAAATCAGACCTTACTGTACAATATGCTGGGGAGGAACAGGAAATGTCTGCGAATGAGGAGTCAAGGTCTACTGAAGAGGAAAGGAATAGCTGGGTTAAAGTCACCATGAAATCAAAATTTTTATGGAATATTGCAGGTTTATCATAAATTATTTATCAGTGTACGTCAATATTATATATTTTTTAATTCATGTGCCTGCGTAATTTTTAATCAGACAACCTGTCACTCACATGAGATCACAGCAATAGCAAACCACAATCATCCAATCAATTCCCGATGGACAAAATCAAGTCACGCCGTAAATTTTTTCTTGTTCAAGAAGCCATCTCAGTCAGATATGCTGTACATCACAAAAGGTAAGAAAAGACTATTGTGACTTCCGTTTCATGCCGACTTTAGAGAATTAGTTCAACAAAACCTTAAAATTATGTGACTTAATTTATTCTGGGGAACATAAAAGTAGTAGTTTGTAGTGCAAATAGATTTTATTACACCTTGCACTTTGATATTCTTAGTTATTTACCTAAGTGATTAATGAGTTAGAAGTCTCACACATTTAAAGAAAATACTTTTTTACTTCCACATTGCAAAATAAAGTGGATCTAAGATGACTGGATTGGTTTGAACCAAGAGATAAAGGTTTGGCTGGTAAGCATGTTCCAGTAAGTACTCCATTCTGGAGGCAAAACACATCTGGCTCAATTGATCGTTGCTGTTATATAAAACTTTAAAAACAATTATTTTCTTTAATTGAAATAAAGTGTAAATATAAATAATAGATGGAAAACTTAACAAAAAATTTGCCATTCGAACTAACTGGTATAAAATAAGTTTACGTTACATTACTACAATAGACAAATTAAAAATAAACAGAAATATAAAAAAAGAGAAAAGAATGTCAAGGCATAAAAAGTAAACTAAAATTTAAATGAAAACTGAAAATATGAAGAAATTGAAAATGTTTAAAAATACTGTATTGGTATATAAATGATACTAAAAGAACATTGCCATTGATGATCATTCAAAAGTAGCCCATGCTTTTGCAAGCAGCATATGAATTTACAGTATATTATAATTTAATATATTTTTAAAAGCATTATATTATATTATATTATATTATATTGTATTGTATTGTATTTTATTATATTAAAGACTCACCTGGATTAGGAACACCTGTTCAATTTCTCATTAATGGAATTATCTAATTAACCAATCGCATGGCAGTTGCTTCAATGCATTCAGGGGTGTGGTCCTGGTCAAGACAATCTCCTGAACTCCAAACTGAATGTCAGAATGGGAAAGAAATGTGATTTAAGCAATTTTGAGCGTGGCATGATTGTGCTAGACGGGCCGGTCTGAGTATTTCACAATTTGCTCAGTTACTGGGATTTTCACGCACAACCATTTCTAGGGTTTACAAAGAATGGTGTGAAAAGGGAAAAACATCCAGTATGCGGCAGTCCTGTGGGCGAAAATGTCTTGTTGATGCTAGACGACAGAGGAGAATGGGCTGACTGATTCAAGCTGATATAAGAGCAACTTTGACTGAAATAACCACTCGTTACAACCGAGGTATGCAGAAAAGCATTTGTGAAGCCACAACACGCACAACCTTGAGGCGGATGGGCCACAACGGCAGAAGACCCCACCGGGTACCACTCATCTCCACTACAAATAGGAAAAAGAGGCTACAATTTGCAAGAGCTCACCAGAATTGGACAGTTGAAGACTGGAAAAATGTTGCCTGGTCTGATGCGTCTCGATTTCTGTTGAGACATTCAGATGGTAGAGTCAGAATTTGTTCCTAATAATCCTTTAGGTGAGTGCATATTAGTAATCATTTTGACCTGTGTTTTCGTATTTTTGATATATATATATATATATAATTTTTTTTTACAAAAATATTTTTTCCCATACCATTCAGGTAGCTACATGTTCTTGTGGTATCATCAGCCAATCAGCAATGACATCTACAGCTGAACTGAGAACTCGAATTGAGCATCTATGAGGAAAGAGAGAAAAATTAAGTGGAATGGAGGAATTTACACCTAGAGCAGAAAAGGTATGTGACATCAGGAGCATGAGTTGCAGCTGCTGGAGTTACGGCCAGAATGTGTATGTGAATGCAAGTAAGTGCAAGTGTATTAGGCTGTTTTCACACTGTGAAATACTGCAGTGGATCAGCAGATGCCTTTCTTCAGATTTGTCCCTGAAGAGTTCCAGGCTCCCATCTTCTGTCTCACATGTACACACTCTCACGCACACAGTTACAAACGTTCACAGGACGCCTCATTGGAAATCATTGGCATTGATCCAGCCTGATCAATATAGACACAGATATACTGCCGCTCAAAAGGTTTTACTAATACACTCTATGCCAGCCATGACCTGCATACACACATACTGTTAGTGCACTCAGCTAGTGTGTTTATACCAGGGGCTTTCTTGTCCCAGGAGGCTAGAAATGGCTTGGTTTTAATAAATAGTGTGTTGATATAAATTAAGTATTGTTTGCTAGTTGATAGTGTAATCTTTATCAGGCCAACGACCACTTGCTTAATAGAGCGATGGAGCTGGCAACCCCATTAATCATTGTATAAAACTGAATTGCATTACATTGATATTTTACAGTACCATTCAAAAGTCTGCGGTCAGTAAGACTTTTTTTTAAAGAAATTAATACTTTTATTCAGCAAGGACGCATATTTATCGAATCTAAAAATAAAAAAAAACATGAAATGACGTTTCCACACAAATTTAATGCTGGACAACTGTTTTCAATATTGATAATAATAATAATAATAATATAAAATTCTTAAACACCAAATCAGCATATTAGAATACTTTCTGAAGGATCATGTGGCACTGAAGACTGGATTAAAGGGATAGTTAGCCCAAAAATTTAAATTCTGTCATTTATTTCTCACCCTCATATTGTTCCAAACCCTTTTCATTCGTCTTCGGAACACAAATGAAGATATTTTTGATTTTTTGACACTTCATAAAGAGATCATAAAACTAATCCATATGAATTGAGTGGTTTAGTCCAAATATTCTGAAGAGACACGATCGCTTTTTATGATGAACAGATGTAATTTAGACTTTTATTTACATATAAACATTCATCAGCGAACACATCAGTTGTGGTAAATGGAAGCTCAAACATTTTTTGCTTGATGTGTGAGAACCAATGAGGTTCATTCTCGTGTTACGCAGCACGTTTGAGCTTCTGCGAGAACCAATGAGGTTTGATTCTCGTGTGTTAGCAGCACGTTTGAACTTCCGCGAGAACCAATGAGGTTTGTCATCGCGCGTCAAGCAGGTTTGGTTGAGCTTCTGTTTATGTCCACTGATCAATGTTTAAATG
The DNA here is from genome assembly GCA_030578255.1 of Tiaroga cobitis. Lineage (NCBI taxonomy): Eukaryota > Metazoa > Chordata > Actinopteri > Cypriniformes > Leuciscidae > Tiaroga > Tiaroga cobitis. Next base: position 12,151,922 of record CM060591.1, read on the forward strand.
TGAATAAAAGCTTAAATTAAAGCTATAATTTGCTTTAATTCAGCAATTAAAAATTGCCTCTTCAGAAAATTTGGATATTGAATAAAAATTACATTTTATAATGTGTTAAAAAGGTAAACAATTAATTTTAATTGTAATAATATTATACGATACAACATTTTCAACCACAAATTCCTCTTAAACATGATTATTTAAAAAATACGATGAAATAATGCGGGCTGACAGCTTTAACAGAAGCAAATACCTTTGGTTAATACCGGTAACCTCGTTACTCACAGAAGGGCTGTCTTTAAAGGGTTAGTTCACCCAGAAAGGAAAAGTTTCCCATAATTTACTCACCCTCAAGCCATCCTAGGTGTATATGACTCTTCTTTCAGCCAAACACAATCAGTTATATTAAAACATATCCTGGCTCTTCCAAGCTTTATAATGGGAGTGAATGGTACCTTAGATTTTGAAGCCCAAAAAGCGCATTCATCCATCATAAAAGTAATCCATATGGCTCCAGTGGCTTAATTAAGGCCTTCTGAAGTCAAGCGATGTGTTTTTGTGAGAAAAATATCCATATTTATAACTTTATAAACCATAATCACTGGCTTTCGATAACCACCATTTGTAAGTCTTGTTCCAGCGGAAGAGTGACCTCTGACCCGACGTATGAACACTAATAGACAGCTTTCTCCAGGTATTGTAAAGTACCTTGGTTTATAACCACAATCTACTATTCCCACTTAAACCCACAGCATGGCAGCACTGAGCTCCAGTTCAGTGTGTGTGTGTGTGTGTGTGATCCTCTGACAGAGATTTACATCTCTAGTTCATCTGTTTGTATCTCGCATCAAAGAGCCTCATCATGTTGGCCTGCGGGAGAGGGAGATTACCAGCATGCGTGTGTAAGAGCGAGCGCGAGAAAATCACTAGCCTGTGGCTAAAAGCAAACCTCTTTGGTAATGACAATCCACAACTTCCATTTCTATTCTGAGTCATAATGTGTGTAAGTGAGCGCCTGCGTCCCTGTACATCTGTGTGTCTGTGATATGGGTGTGCGTGTGTGGTGACGGCTATAGCCAGGTGGGTGGGCAGTCGAGGCTCTCTGAGAACACACTCAGCCCAGCTGTTGATGTGATCCTGGCTCTCTTTGAAGTGTGGCTATCACCCGCCCCTGTGCACACCCTCATCCACACATACATCCACACACTCATCCACACACTCAGTGGAGAAACTTCCAGACCCCTCCATGTCAGTCAAAGCACTAATAGCTGTTTTGACTTTATGTGCAGGTTTGCGTGTGTATGCATGTGTTTTAGTGTGTTTCTGTGAATTTGTGAGTCACATTTCAGTGTAAAGGATTAATTAGAACAGGGTTGTTGTTTTTTTAACACTTTAGTTTTGGATCCAATTCTCACTATTTACTAGTTGCTTATTAGCATGCATGTGGCTAGGATATTGGCTGTTTATTAGTACATATAAAGCACATTTGTATGCTTCATTCTGTATGACCATATTCTACATCTCTTAATCCAACCCAGTTCCTACCCAATACCTAAACTTAACAATCACCTTACTAACTATTAGTAGGCCCCTTCTGTCTCGAAAGACAATGGCTGCGCCTTCTTTATCTTTTTCAGTCAATTTTGTTGTTGGCAATATCTTGAGTGGCTCAGTAGTCCTATCCTTGCATGGCAGTCTCTGCCGCAATTTAGGCAGACAAAGCTGGATGGCGGGTTGGAGTCATGGCTTGGTTTCCCCTCCTTCCTGTGACTTCTTTTGTCTTTCAACTGCTGGAGTATCTTCGCTTCTCCCCTTTGGATTCCATCACTTACTGTAGTTCTCCATGCTCTGCGATTTTCTGCAAGAGGCTCCCAGGTATCCAGGGATATACCAGTGATTTTCAAATCACGCTTGAGAACATCCTTGTAACGCAGTGCTGGTCTGCCTACAGGACGGTGCCCTCTGGCTAGTTCACCATACAGTATATCCTTGGGAATACGGCCGTCCTTCATACGGTGCACATGACCTATCCAGCGCAGCCTACATTGAGTTAGCAACAGGTGCATGCTGTGCGAATTTGTCTGTTCCAGGACAGATGTGTTGGTGATCTTGTCTTCCCAGTTTATACCAAGGATTCGACGCAGGCAGCGGAGATGGAAACTGTTCAAGCGGTTTTCCTGTCTGGCATATGTCGTCCAGGTTTCGCTGCTATACAGCAAGGTGTTGAGAACGCATGCTTGGTATACTCTAAGTTTGGTATTCAATGAGATGTTATTGTTATCCCACACTTTCTTGCTCAGTTTGGACAATATTTCAGCAGCTCGTGCAATACGTGTCTATTTATTTATCAAGTGACTGGTGATGGTGGAGCCCAGATACTTGAAGTGGTCAGTGTTTTCCAGCACTTCGTCATCAATGCTGATTGATGGTGGTGAAGGGACATTTTGGCTCAAGACATTGGTCTTTTTGATGCTGACCGTGAGCCCAAACTCTTTACAGGCATGGGAAAACTGACTGAGCAGCTGCTGTAGTTCTTCTTCAGTGTGCGCCACCAGGGCCGCATCGTCTGCAAACAGCATCTCTCTGAGTACTGAGCGGACTTTAGTCTTGGCTTTCAGGCGGGTCAGTTTGAACAACCTTCCGTCACTCCTGGTGTGTAGATGAACACCTTCTATAGAGTGTCTAAAGGCAAATGTTAGCAGCATAGAGAAGAAGATTCCAAACAAGGTTGGGGCAAGGACACATCCCTGTTTGACGCCACTCTTGATTTCAAAGGGTTTAGAAGTTTCGCCATCCCAGCTTACTATCCCCTTCATGTCATCATGAAAGGAGGCTATGATGTTGAGCAGCTGCGGGGGGCAACCAATCTTCTGCATCAGCTGGAACAGACCCTTCCTGCTCACTAGGTCAAATGCCTTAGTGAGGTTGACAAAGGCGATGAAGAGTGGTATCTGCTGCTCTCTACATTTATCTTGAAGCTGATGCACAGAGAATATCATATCCACTGTACCTTTTTTAGCCCTGAATCCGCATTGTGACTCTGGATAGATGCAGTCAGCAAGGATTTGCAGTCGTTTTAAGATCACTCTAGCAAACACCTTGCCCACTACGCTCAACAGTGAGATGCCCCGGTAGTTGTTACAGTCTCTGCGGTCGCCCTTGTTCTTATAGAATGTAATGATCTTAGTATTTCGCATGTCTTGAGGCACCATCCCTTCTCTCCAGCAGAGGCACAAGAGATCATGTAGCGGTTCCAGCAAAGCTGGTTTACCGCACTTGATGATTTCCGGTGGTATGCCGTCCTCACCTGGTGCCTTACCACTGGCTAATTCGTTGATGGCTTTGCTGAGATCTTCCAAAGTTGGCTCAGTATCCAGGTCATCCAGCACAGGCAGATTTTCAATACTGTCGAGGGCTTCTTGGGTAACGATGTTTTCTTTGGAGAAAAGTTCCAGGTAGTGCTCAGCCCAATGACACATTTGCTTGTCCCTGTCAGTGATGATATATCCTCGCAGTTTTCCTTGTTGGTATGCCTTTGCCTGCTTAATCCCCTCATACATTTTCCTAATGTTACCAGTGACTGAGGCTTCCTGGATGTTGTCTGAGAGTTGGAGCCAGTAATCGTTTGCGCAGCGTCTTGCTGTTCGTTGTGTTTTATTGCGAGCAGTTCTCAGTGCTTGCATGTTTTGCTGGCTGGGGTTTTGCTTGTAGTTGATCAGCGCATCCCGTTTGGCTTCAATGACTGGTTCCAATTCCATAATGTTGGCCTCAAACCAATCCGTGCTCTTGTGTTCTTTCTTACCATATGTCAAGAGTGCAGAGTCAAAGATGGTATTCCTGAGGAAATTCCATTTATCTTCTGCATTCAGCTCTTCTCTTTTGGCCAGAGTCTCTTCAAGTCGCTTGATGAACTCCTGGTTTTTGTCAGCATATGCAGTTTTGCAGGTATCTATCTTTGGTTGACCTTTCTTTTTCCTATGGTGAAGTTTCTTGGGCTTCAGTTTGATCTTGGAGGCTACCAGAGAGTGGTCAGTATCACAGTCGGCACTGTGGTATGCTCTGGTGTTGCAGACATTGTTAAGGGAATCCTTCCTAGTGATAATCAGGTCTAGCTGATGCCAGTGTTTTGACCTGGGATGTCTCCAAGATGTTTTGTGACACACCTTGTTTTGGAAAAAGGTGTTAGTCACGCAGAGGTTGTGATAGCAGCAGATTTCTAAAAGTCTCTGACCATTTTCATTCATGTTTCCTATGCCTTGGTGACCTAGGATGCCTGGCCAAGACTCTGTCTGCACAAACCCGAGCATTGAAGTCCCCCAGAAGATAGACTTGCTCTGATGATGATGATATGCCATTGATGATGTGGTCTTTAATCTCAGTTGAGGCTAGCTGTGTTGTTGCATAAATACATATAAGGTTTATAACACCTTGTACTGTTGAGAGACGTAGGGTAAGGGTTCTTTCTGTACCACCTGTTGGTGTCTCAATCATACTTCGTAGAGTGTTCTTGTCGTAGAGTATTCTTGACGGTTTTCGGTCAATCCAGTACGCATAGTGCGTACATTCCAGCTTGCAATACGAAGAGCTGGAATCTTCGGTTTATCTTTTTTATTTTTGCTTGGTGCAAGGTTAACGGTCAGCTTATTGAGCAGTGCTCTTATCTCCAGGCACCCACTGGAGCAGGCAGACCGTGGCGTGTCAACACCTAACTGGCCGGGGGCTGCCCGGCTTGAGGCGGGCGGTAGTTGACAAGTGGAATACTAAGATCCCTCCCACCGTCGAAGACAACCCGTGGCGTCCCACTCTACGCCAATTGAGCAGGGACTTAAGACCCGTAACTGCTGTCTTCCGTGTTGTGCACTCGCCAGATGGCGAGACTGGAGTGACCTCTCCAGGGCGCAGACCTGGGCAAGTATATATGGAGGCCTAGGGCTGCCCAAACGACAGGACCCCCCTCTCGGCTTCACTGGCAGAATCCAAGGGAATGCTATGCATTACTTTTGGGGCCAGCTTTGCTGCAGGAGTTGCCGGGAGAAAGCCTTTTTTTTTTTTGGACATCCAACCACCTACAGGGCTCCACTCTGGATTTTGTCTCTGGATTTCCTTCCATAGCCTTTTCCATGATTGGATATAGCCGCAAGGCAGTGGAGGTTTTAATATCAGGGTTTTCCTTCCCCTAGACGAACTGCCTTTCTAGGCTTACGAGCTCCGTCTGCCCTAAGCAACTGGTTTTTAGGCGCCAGTGATCCGCCTACGACCCTTCTCCTGTTAGTTGAAACAGTTCCGCCGGTCTTAGAAACTAAGCCACACATGAAGGCCAGGAGCTGGACTCTGGTTGTCAGAGGCTATTAGAGACGCACGCCATAGGAAGCACTTTATAGGTAGTGGGAGCTTAACCCCATTACCACCTCCTGGCTATAATAACAACCTTTTGGAACTCGTCCCGCATTGTTTTTTGCTACGGACAAAAATTATATCTTAAATTTTGCCACTTTTTGAGGAGAGGAGATCCCATAGACTCAAGTTGAAGGAGGAGCTTGAGCCATACAGTATATAATATTATAGAGACTTAAAGGTGGGCTCTTTTGACTCTGACCAATATGCAACCACTTTTTTCATATCACATATACTGTATAAAGACCCAATTTTTGATGTAAGAAAAATAGAATATGCAATAGTATTTATTTGTCATTTCACTCAAGTCAAATTCCATTTTTGAAGTATTATTTTGAATATATTTATTTTAAGGTAAATAAAATGTTTAACTGATTTCAGAATACAAGATAAACGTTTTGTATTTAATTCATGTCTTATTGTTCATGCCTGTTTATAATAAATTGTATCCAAATCAGCTTATAACATCAAGTGTCAGTGGTGAGATAAATGTAATGGCTGCTGAAAATCACTGACACACTTTTGAAATGTATTTTTGACAAAACTGCATGTATTTATTTTTTTGTCCCACAAAGCTCAAGTTTGAAAACCCCTGGTCTAATTTGACAAATAAAACAATCTGTTTGGAGTTACATTGTGACTCATCCATGGGTGAGATATGTTCAGGTCAGTGGGTTGTGTGTGTGTGTGTGTGGGTGTGTGTGTAGTCTGTGTTTCCATTCTTGTTGCTTTATGTATGCATGCATGTTTTGTTCACATAATTGCGCCCTTAGTGTGTCTCATTCCCAACAACTGTATCTACTGCTGAAATCTCTCCATACCTTCTAAGCATTAGTGTCTTATCATGTTACCATGCACTTCCCAAAACTCTCTTATCTCCCCCTCTAATTCAGCACTAGCAATGCATGCTAATGTAGCTTTAAAAAGGTCTTCTCTGAGCCGACATGATACCTGGCCTTACCTGGGCCCCCGGCTCCCATCTGCCAGTGGTTCCCAGCCTTCGTAACCCCGGTGAAGAGGCCTTTTGTTGGGTCGATAAACCCGTCATTGTCTACCATTCCTCTGATTTGTGAACCACCAGAGCTATCAGCATTCAGTCGCCCCTCATCATCCACAACAACGAGGGTTCCCTTGTTGCCTCTACTTCTGTTTCACATTTACCTATTCTCTCAATAGCTCTTAGTCTAACAGAAAGTGATGATGAGATAGGAGATAAATATTTCTGGCACAGGCCTTATAATAAGTATCAATGGCATACCATGGTAGTCCAAGATAATTCATTACCATAGTTACTTCGTATGTTTTTTTTTTTACAGTTTTATCATCAACGAGGTAAAGCGCACATCTGATCATTTAGAAAAGTAATAGCACACCTCTCCTCAACAAACTGCGCAATTTGAGGTATCCTTCATTGCTATAGATCAAATATACGAGTTATGCATATTTGCACAGTTGATTAGGGTTAAAGATTTCAACGAACCTATAATCGTTAGTATGAGCAAAATGTTAACTCTTTCATCTTTGCCTGGGATTTTCCTTCATTTTGAAATGCTTTTTGATGAAACTTGCCCTCATTCAAGTGTTGATAAAAAAATGAAGCTAGAATGAATTTTTTTAAACCTCTGTTCTTTCTTTTAATATATTCACCATTTACATATTCATACAACAAAATATTCTGGGGACCATGAAAGTTTGGGGAATATGATAAAAAATGCAGGCACTGGCTGTCAACTTAAAAATAAAATGCTGGCGGTGAAAGAGTTAATAGTGATGATTTATATTCAAAATAGTTAGTTGCGGAATGGATGGTTGGTGTAAAAAGTAGGCCGATGATTATGCTTAGGATCGAGTTTAAGCCAAAGCTCCAGTTTGCTTTAGTTTGTGATTGACTTGCTTTTACAATGCTGAGGAATTGTGAGAAGTTGTTGCCATTACTATGTTAGTTCTTTATAGGACGCAGGTGGCACCAGGAACACTTCAAAAAGAATACATCCTTCTCTCTTGACTTTGAATTTCACATCGCAACAACTTGGGAAATGAGTTTTGTAAGAATGTGCAACCATGGCTTTCTTAGATCTCGCTTTAGCTCGCTATTTACTAGCAATTTAAATTCCTCACTTGAACAAATAACAGAATCTTTACTAAATTCCCTCTCATGGCCTTTATTGGCTTTAATTCGCTGGTTCTTAACTGGTAGGTTGTGACCCAAAACTGGGTCACACAGGTCTGTTCCTGTTTTTGGTTGTGTTAGTAAAAACATAAAATGCAACTCACTGTATAAGCACAATATAGGAACAAATATTACATAGACATATTTTAAAAGGTAGGAGGAAACATTTCCAATATCTGTTGTATTTCTGTCAAATATTTTGGTGCAGATTCAGTTCATGGTAATATTAATACATTTCCATGTTTTTTGCTTTCTTTTTCAGTCTTTTAAGAATTTGGTAATTCATTCTTAAAATCAGACTCATTTTTATTTTACACCTTCTTTTGACCTCAAAATCCCCTGTTGATGTCATTGCAAGGTCAAAATGCACAGCGCATGCAGCCCCATCGAACTTTGTGATCCCAATACTTCAAAAGCGAATAAATCCATACGGTTAACCAAGACTGATCACTTTCGGCATATCACCCATATGCCTACTCCTGGAGGAGCCCCATTGGGCATAGACTGTCAGTAAGACAGATGTGTTTAACAATCTTTCTCTTTTGTGAGTGACTAGTACACTAATGTTTAGAAGACATTTGACATTGTCTGAGACTTGCTCACTCAGCATTATAGTTATTGGGCTGAACAGGTTCTGCTCATAGGGATGTAGCACACGGGACGTCTCTCAAGAGTGTGTCAGATTGGTGTGAATGCCCTTGGGTGACTGTTATTGATAGATGCCTTGTCCAAAGAAATTAAATATTAATGATTTCAAATTGGAAATGCATGCATGTGTGTTTTCAGCTGATGAATTTCTTGTTACCTACAGAAAGCCGTCCCCACCCACCAGAAGCATCTACTAATTTCCATCAGCGTGCCTTGTACTTTTGTATCTTTCCATTAGAGCGGCTCTGTATGTAGTACAAGATATACAGATTCCCTTGTTCTGCTCATCCTCAGGCTTTGATTTATGTGTGTGTTTAAATTGAGATCTTTAAAAGCACTATGTGTGTGTCATTACGGTTTGTTTTAAGATCTGCAGCTCTCCAGGGCACCAGGAATTTCCCTTAGACACTAATGTATTTCCTTCTCCCTCCCTACAATCCTGTCTATCTATCTATCTCTCTTTCTCTCTTCCACTGAATGTGTGTACTGGCATGGCAGTTTTGCAGGCTGCTGTCTTCTTGTATCTGTTTGCGGTGTGATTTGTTTGTGTCTGTGTGCCCAACTGCGTACATGTGTATAAGATTCTCGCAACATGCCGAGGCCACGCCGAGGAATGTTATGCGTTCGACTCAATAACACACAGTCTCACACACAGAAAGATGACATCATTGCTCCTCTGAGACGAAAATGTGTGATTTTCTCCATTGTTTGAATGCTTGATCTTAGTTCGACCTGCGGCAAACAGTCTGGTAACCAATGCCCACTTGGACAGGAAAAGACCACTTGATTTACATAGAAAGTGGCCAACCACAGTTTTTGTTTTTATGTTCGTAACAAGGTTAATTGATAAGGGGAGGAGGAGGCTGGAACCGAAGAACATTTCACAAAACCGTAATATCAAAATAAACAAACACAAAACGAAAGTAAAGCGGCAGCCTCTCACGGATGACTGCAGCATAAAAACATAATAAAAACAACATAAATGTCCCGGCCTGGTCTTCTCTCGTCCTCTACTGTCGTCACTCCTCGTTTTATCCTCCCAAAACTCCACTGTGATATACAAGGCCGGTATGGTGTGCAGGTGACGCTTAATAGCAATCGTTCTGTTCTCACTGCTCTCGGACCAGCCCTGCTTGCCACAATGTGCTTTTAGGGGCAGGGTTGTCTGAAAGAGATGGTACCAAAATTAAACCGGACCAAAAAATGGCATGCACAGATGTTTAAAGCAACACCAAGCAACTTTTCCTCTGCGGTAGCCCTACAGGTTGGAAGTGGAATTGTCCATTACTGCTGTCATAAATAATTTAGCCTACCACATCCTACTGTCGCATGCGCACGCACATGCTCTCTGTTTATCCAGCATCGGCTTTGGAATCAACAATGGCCACAGACAAGGTAGAGTATGATGCATGATTTTATGAAACTGTAGTTGTAATACTGTTGAATACGCTCCACCTATCGGCAATTGTAACGCTTGCTGTAAAGCAAGTCAAATTTGTAGTTGTCTTAGGTCTCATTCGCACTACAGAAACGCGACCCGATCTGGCAATCTTACATAGCGTGGATATATCAGATAAAGGACCGCAAAGTGGTGGCATAAGTGCATTTCACCATGTCACGACTTGATGAACCACTGAAACGATTTTGAAAACATTATTTTTAGGTAAAAATTCTTACTTAGTGTTGCTTTAACTGATACAGACAATTATTTTCAAGTTATGGCCAATCAACGATATATAGCCAATAGTTATTAGTATTCTACACTGTTTTGTCAATATAAGTTAAAAATAAAACACTAAAATTTGTGTTAAATGTATTATTATTGGTGTTATTAAAGATTAACTTTAAAGGGGTTATATGTAAGAATTTATTTAATAAAATTCTTCCCCGACTTCCTAGATTGTCTTGGAAGCCTGTAGCTAGCTTGTAGATTTTTGTGTGAAAGGCTCAGCCAGTTTTTGCAGTCAGAGCCACTCTTCCATTCTTTTATGCTTTTAATCTTCAGGATAATGCCAAAAGAGCCATTCTGTACTAGAATATCAATGTTTCGTGCAAAGAAACGGGATTAATAAAAACTATATTCTCACATAGCTAGATCTATATAGTCTCAAATATATACTTTAAAATCAAACTAACATAACAGTTAAATTACCTCATCTGCCGACACACAATGCTGGTGAATTGCAGAGCTTGTGCAGTCATATTTTCTCACCTCTGTTATATGTTTATTTTGTTAATGAGAGGAAAATGTGCAGCACATATTACATATTCATCTAAACGTCGCTCTCAGCTCTCAGTGCTCTCCTGAAACCAGCCTTTTTGGCTGTTGGTTTGGCGGTGATAGCCAGAAGACAAGCTCACAGAAACTCCAAGAAGATAAAAGAAGGCTTTCCAGACATGAGAGGTGAATGGTGAGCCTCCATTCGACACAATGTATTTTGGTAACCCAAAGTTACGAAAGACGTTATGAAAAGGGCCTCGGCGGTTTCCATGGCAGTGGGTAAGCCTTTGAATGGAATGAGTTTGCAGTCTTTGGAGAAGTGGTCGACAGCTACTAGGATGCAGGTGTTTACATCAGATGGAGGTAGGTCAGTGACAAAGTCTATTCCCAGGTGAGACCATGGATGGTGAGGAATGGGTAGAGGATGGAGCATGCCTTCTGGTAGGTGTCTCTGTGTTTTGGAGATGGCACAGATAGGACATCCTCGAACGAAGCATTGGGCATCCTGGGACATACTCGGCCACCAGTAGCGTTCATGGAGGAACGAGAGGGTTTGCTGGTTACCTGGATGCCTGGATCCCGGAAACTGAGTCCATGAGGGTTACACGCAGGTTAGATGGAGCGTAAGTGCGCCCCTAAGGACCACCCGGTGGAGCAGGCTCTTCTCTGGTAGCAGCTGTAATCTGGTCATTAAGAGACCATTGGATCGGACACACGGAAGAAGGCTTATTTCAACTGGGTGAAGGCTTTTGTGGCAGGCTGAACTCCAGGAAGGAGACTTGGGCCGATTACGGAGTACTGATGTGATGGGCGAAGCAATCAGGCTGAAGTTGGCGATGAACTTCCTATAAAAGTAAGCTAACCCCAGAAAACGTTGCAGCTCCTTAATGAAAGAGGGCTAAGGTCAGTTATTTACCGAATCTACATTCCTCTGGTCCATTTGGATAACACATCCGTCAATGATGTTATCCAGTAAGTGGACGAATGGGCGGTGAAACGCGCACTTCTCCAGTTTAAGGTACAGTTGGTGATCTCTAATGTTTTGAAGGACCTGCGCAATGTGATGATGTTCATCCAGGTTACGGGAGTTGATCAGGATATCATCAATGTAGATGATGACAAATCTTTGCCGCATGTCTCAGAATACCTTGTTCATGAAGCCTTGGAAGACTGAAGGTGAGTTAGCTTGCCCAAACGGCATGACCCGGTATTCATAGTGCCCAGAGGTTGTGATGAAGGCTGTCTTTCACTCGTCGCCCTTACGAATATGGATCAAGTTGTAGGCACTGTGCAGGTCCAGCTTGGAGAAGATGCAAGCACCTCTCAGTTGTTACTTGGCAGATGGGACCAGGGGCCGAGGATAACGGTACTTGACTGTTTTTTTCTTTGAGGGTTCTGTAATCCATGCACAAACTAAAGTCTCCATCCTTCTTTGCCACGAAGAAGAAGCTTGAAGTGGGTGGTTGGATAAATCCTTGTTTAAGAGCTTCCTCGATTAATTCATTTATGGCCTGTGTCTCTGGGATTGAAAGAGGGTAGATTCTACCTTTGGGCAGTGTGGCATCAGGTACCAGCTCAATGGCACAGTTCCATGGCCGATGAGGTGGAAGTTTATTAGCCAGCTGTTTACTGAAAATGCCCTGTATTCTTTTGGCACCCTCATGGTGGACTGCACTTCTGGACTTTCAATGGTGGCGGAGTGGAGATCAACAGTGGATACAGGAGTTTGATATAAAGCATCATTCTGAGGAAGAAGTATGGAACGATCGGTTCAGAACTCACTCCACTTGGTAACGTCTCCAGTGGACCAACAAACAATAGTTGGATGGATCTGCAGCCAGGGGCTGTAGAGCCTTCTATCACCAGAAACAAGATCTCCTGCCTATGCAGGTCTCCAATACTGAGCGTGACGGTGGTGTGCAGTGAGTTATGACTCCTCGACCAAGCGGCTTACTAAGAATAGAGTGGATGTTCAAGGTTTGTGAACAGGGGAGTTTCTTGATGCGGAGATGTTTGAGAAGTTCCTTTGAGATTAAATTCCCAGCTGAGCCTGAGTCGATGACAACTTGAGCTAGAAGGGAACATTGAGGAGTAGTTACTGACAATGGTGTGCGTTTCAATGTAGAGATGGTTAATGGAAATTGGACAGCACTCACCGTTGCCCGGGGAGGATGAACTGGACAGTCTGGGATGAGATGATCTTTAGAGCCATGGTATAAACACAGATTGTTGTGGATACGTTGTTTTCACTCAGTTACAACCTCACTCAGGTAAGACAGAATAAATCAACCTGCATAGGTGGTGCTGCTGGAGCAACTGGTGGTAGAAATGAATAGGATTGCAGCCGTGGTGAATCCAGTTGGCATGCTGAAATGCGTTGAGCAACATGAGTGGATCGTTGAAACATATTTTCTCGTCCCATGGTGTCATAAAAAATCACCATTTGAAGCCTTAAATCTGGGGAAAGGCCATGACAAAAAGCAGTAATTACCTTGACAGAGGTGATATAGAGTTGATCGTGGATCGAGGTATGGTGACTGGTCTGACGAAACACTTCCTTGAAGTGTGCGACAAAGCTGTCAAGAGAGCGATTGAGTAGGAGCGAATATTGTAGGAGAAATCCGCTGCAATCCTCCACCGCTCCAGAGAAGGTCGAGCAATGGGACTGAACGATGTGACTACCGCCAAAGGTGTGGCAGGTTAGTATTCTGGTGATTGGGAATGAGTAGGTGGAGCTGAAGAACCTGGTGTTGATGGCGTGTTGGTTGAATATGTGACAGTGTGCTCAAGTGTGAGCACGCGCAATAAGTTGCTGGCTGCAGTTCACTTCACTAACAACAATGGTTTCTGAATTCTAGGCCCTTTAAGTAAGCATTAAATGACTGTAAAGGTAGTCTGAATGTAAAAATAGATCATGAGCATGAACAATTTAATATCAAATATCGACCAGATAAATGAAAAAAAAAATACGTATTGGTCTATAGTCTATAGTGCACCGTTCCTTCGTTGGCCAGAGGAGAACTGGCCCCCCGACTGAGTCTGGTTTCTCCCAAGGTTTTTTTCTCCATTCTGTCACCTGATGGAGTTTTGGTTCCTTGCCACTGTTGCCTTGGCTTTTGGCTTGCTTAGTTGGGGACATTTAATATTCAATAATATTATTGATCTGCCTTATTTAAGGTGGACATTGATGCAATTTTCTTTTAAAACAAACTTTGTTAAATTATTTTCATGTTATCACTGTGATGCTGCTTTGATACAATCTGTATTGTAAAAAGCGCTATATAAATAAAGGTGACTTGACTTGACTATAGCCAATCTGTAATATAGTGCATCCCTAGAAAAACTCTTTTTTTTTTAATAATTCAAAAACTGTAAACATTTTTAAAAAATTTAAATAGACTTTGAAAATTAAGTGATTATTTCTTTATCAGTTGTTCACCCAAAAATGACAATTCTGTCTTAGTTTACTCACCCTTATTTCATTCTAAACCCATAAGACTTTCGGTCATCTTTAGAATACAAACAAAGATATTTTTTTAGAATTTTGTCTAGCCAGTGAAAGGTGCCACACACACCAAATCAATGATATCTCACAAGCAAGGACGTTTGAGCTTCCATTTACCATATTTGATGTGCTTTATGTATTTGTGTTGATATGTGCATAAAAAGCTCAATTAAATCTGTTCATCATACTGCATAAAGCAATCATATCTTCAGAAGGCTAGGATTAAACCGCTCGATTCATATGGATTGCTTTTACAAAAAAAAAAAATTGTACATTTTCTATGCATGAAAGTAATGGTTACGTGGACTTTCCATGAACTGAAAAAAAATAAGCTAATATAAAAAAGTATCTTTATTTTTTTTCTAAAGATAAACAAAAGTCAAAAGTAAACTGTTCCTTAAACACAATTAAACACGATTCAAAATATGCACACTTACTCCTCAAAGTAATGTAAAGCCAGTCAATCAGATTAAAACTTATGAGTTCGCCATTTTTGTGTGCGTTATGCATCAGATGGTCAGTGAACTTAATGTGGGTGTGCCGTCTAAAGCTGAGACCTCTGCGTACTTCACTTCAAAAACTGTCTGTGTATCTCTGTGGTTTCTCAATATCGCTGTCCTTTTTTCTCATCTCTATTTTGATCTTTCTTTTCTTAACCCCATCTTTTGGTCTTTGTCTCCCTAGAGTTCTGTATCTCTCTCTCACCCGCATCCTGTCACCTCTTCACTGCTTGTCTGTCTCGGCGGCCGCATCTCTCTTTGATATCCGAGACCAGCGAGTCTCCTCCACAAACAAAGGCCTTCTTTGTGTGTTTGTATGTATGTATTCGCAGCTCTGTCCTTCTGTCTGTTTGTCTGCTAGTGCGGTCCAAACCCATGCTGTGACGTAGAGGTCGAGAATCGCGGTGTAATCTCTAAACTGCATGGGAGAGCTGCTACCGAATGAGATTGGGATCTGGAAGCACGCAGTCTGAACGTAGAGGAGTGTGAAGGAGGTCAGACCACACCACTGTGTCTGTGGGTTTGTGTGTGGTATATGATATAAAAAAGCTATAGTTTTGTAAGTCTCCGACTGATTGGCATTGGCATATTGAGATTCAGAACATTTGATACAGGTCATGACATCAAACTCATTATAAAGAATGTCATTTAGCACTAATAGAGGATGTTTTGGGTTGCAGCTCTACAGCAAAACCAAAGTGTGTTTGTGTGTGTACCAGCCAGAGCGAACTTTTCTGTAAAGTTTCCTTTAACAAACTATTTCTTACTCCCACAATGAAGAATAAAACGAACTTCGTTTTAGCCTTATTTTGTTTGAAACTAGTCTACATCACAACAATTCGTTATTTGATTTTGATGAAAGTATTTAAAAAAATTAACTTACTGACCCCAAGCTCTTGAATGGTATATATATTATTCAGCAAGAACACATTGGTCGAAAGTAACTCTAATGTAAATCTAATTAAGATTGTGCTACAGTTGATTCCTCAATGAAACATACTGTAAATGAATGTTATTAAGAACGAAAGACCTACATTTGAGCAATTTAAATTTCCTTTGGACTCATACTCAGAACGACAGAATAGTCGATAGGTGTTCAACCTCCCCAGTGTGTGAATGATGCAGAGTAAGAGGAGGAAAAACACATTGCTTTGATTGTCTTGTTTGATCTGATGCAGTTTCACAAGGTTCACACACAGTGGCGGTTCTAGACCATTTTAACTGGGGGGGCCAAGCTGGGGCCAGTTGAAGCTACTGTTAGAGGGGCCAGTTACATTTAGACCTTATTGTTGTCATATCATTTTCTGCACTGCACTGCAGGCATTAACAGGCAAAATACCATGTGTATAATCATTCAACAATGTATTTGCATTTCCATTATCTTTTTACATTTGCATTACATATTCAGTATTAGTCACAGTAACTAATTGACATGATGTCCTTCTTTCTCTTCATTTTGGTGAGAACTATAGAGCAAAAGCAATGGGGACCAAGAAGCTTATTTATTCATTTACTGAAAATAACTGACTTGCAAGGTAACTATGTCTAACCGTTTACAGGGTTCCTGCACACTTTTTATAGTCAAATTTAAGGCTTTTTAAGACCTGAAGGGATTCTAAACTTCTTTAGAGTTATGCATCACCTTTTATGTCAAATACTGACATTCAAATTATACAGTTATTATATCTATCTTTGCAGTGCAGAGGTGACACAGAAGCAGCATTCATATATTTACACTCCATTTACAATTGCATAAATAAAGCTATGAGATTTTTTTTAAATCAATTTTAAATATGAATCATATTTAAATATGAATTACACGATTAAAGGGTACTTTAAATGTGAAACTAAAACCGCCAGTAGGCGGCGGCAAGTCACTGTCTTTATAAGTGAGTTGAGGGATTCATTGATTCAACCGATTCGTTCAAACGGCTGATTCATTCGGGAAAGAAGCAAGTGATTCGTTCAAAACGCGGATTTCAGTCAAGAAATCATCGCTGTCTGTTTGGCTACATTGAGACTCTGCTACGATTTCATTTTGATATTCTAGTCGGCGAAATAAAGGGAAAACAAACAATATTAAAAGTAACTCCCAATGTTAACTTATTGTTAATTTAACTGTTGTATAACATAAATATCTCAGTTGCAATTGTGCACGGGAAAACGGCACTTTTGCTGATGTAATATTCTAATATAAGAAAATAATATGATATAAATATAAGACACAAAAAATAACTTGGGGACATACCTGGGTGATTCTTCAATTAGGGGAACTTTTATGTCCCCAGGTTATACATTCATGTTAAAAATCATATATTATAAAATAAATAGTTTAGTTATTTCAAATCATATTTATTGCACTACCAAAAAATGTTACACACTAAAATCAGTATGATTTCCGTTTTTAAAAATGTTTTCATCACTAATATTTGGCTACTCAGGCCTTGTCCCCAACCCAGACTTTAAAACTTATCTGCTCTGAAAATGTGATAAAATGTTATAATTTCATTAAAAAATCACAATCTATGTTTAAACAGTAACTTAAAAAGGCACTTGATGCATAATCCGGGTTCATATCTGTGCAATTTGTGAATATTTTTAACAATTTAGTATTGTCCACAACAATACTGTCATTACCGCGACAGTCTATGATTACAACAAGGATTTTTTTGAGGGGAAGACTTGTTTATGCCGTAACCATGGAAATGAAGACTAGCAGAGGAGCACATGTCAGCCATGAAAGAACAGTGAAATTTGATGTCTGAAAAAGTAAGTAATTTAATCATGAATTCCTTCTGATCATGGAGCAGACTTATTCAGCGTCATTACCATAAATGCTGTAGCAGCAATATTTTGATAAATATTTATATATATTCACATGATTTATGTGTATTTAAAGTTATTTTTGTATTAGCTGTTGAGTAATGTTAGCAAAACCATGACATAGCATCTTTTTTCCTGAAAAAAATGTCATTACCGCAACACGTCATTACCAACACACAACTTGTTGTGATGGTAATGACAAGTGATGGTGGTAATGACATGCTCTGTGTCACTATCTATATCATGATATGTGTTTATAAATTAAGTTAAAGAAGCGTAATAGTGTGATTTTACAATGTAACTTAAGTGAGATGCCTTACTTCCTAAAACTATTTTTTCTTATTTTTTAACCAGAATGACTCCCAAGAAATCAACTGAAAGGTCTAGAGATTATAGAAAAAAATTGAAGGAAGATCCTGTAAAATATCAGCAGTACATTGACAGAGAAAAGGAAAGATACAAAAGAAGAAAAGAAACAGGAAAGCTTAAAGTAATCTCGCAACTTTCAAAACGGGAGCAAAGACAGAAACACAAACAATGGAGAGTTAACCAAAACAATAAAAGAGCCAATTTTACTTCCTCTTTTTCTGTTAGTGGGCCCTAAATTAAAATGCAGGAAAAGTGCAAAGTCTATGTTTTATAACAAGGACAATTCTTTATGAAATTAAATTCGCTTATTTTCAGCTTATTTTAATGAGTAAATTTTCAGGACACTTTGCTCATTGAGTGACACTACGCCTGTCATTTAAACTAGGGCCCAGTATCTCTTTCTCTCCACATCCCATCCATCTCCCTTTATCATCTTTATAATGTTCAAATGTTCAAATACATGTTTGAAAGCAAACACATTTCATTATGCATTATTAGTTTTAACCCAATACAACTTTTATGAGTTTTTAACCCAAAATAATATTTCACCTCTCAGTCATAGTTATGAAATGTTTATGAAGGATATTTTTATGCTGTTTTATCCTATTGTTACAATTGATTCTCTAGAAAATATTGTATGGTTTCTTCATGATTGAAATAAACATGTTCAAGTTGATGGTTGTGTCATATTTATATATATATCCTCACATCTGTCAATTTCTTTCAATAACACTCACCAGAAGTCATTATTTAAGCCTTTAAATTTGCTTTATGTATCAGTCCACTTTTCATTTATGTCATTACCAAAACACTATGTCATTACCAGAACACTATGTCATTACCGCCACGTTGCTTAATTTACAGCAAAAATACCTTTAAAACTGTTTTATGCTCAATCTTGAGGTGCTACATGAAAAGCCTAATGAAATACTCATCCACCTATTCAAAGAAAAAACATCTAAAATTAATTTTGCTTTGCTTTAACAAAAGTGTGCTTTGATGAACACAGAAAAACACAGTTTGATGGTAAGAACAAGAAAATATATGTAATTTGCTGAATGGAAACATTTTGTTTTTTATACGTATTGTTGAAGGTTAACAATGTTTGCAAGATAAATAAGTTTAAATGATCTCTGATACATTCTTTGCATTATGAGACTTTTTGATGTTGTGATGGGAATGACGTTTTGCAGTGCCAGTTGGCAAATAGATATAAAATACTCAAATTATATGTAAGCTCAGTCGTGGCCATTATCATATCTTTACATCAAAGCATGTAAACATTGTCTTGACATAAATATAACAAAATTTAACCAAATTTCATTCATCAAAATGTAAGATGTCAAAATAGCCCCCAATTGAAGAATCACCCACCTACAGTATGAACTGCACACAGCAGTGAAAAGGACGATAGACAAATGCGATGTCAGCTCACAGTGCCTCGTAGTTAAAACAATGATTACAATATCATAATAGACAATAAACATCGCACACCCCTACGCACATAAAGAATGAACTTACAACTGAACTGACATTTACCAACTTTCTTCTTCTCTCCTCTCTCGCGTGCAGGAGACAGACGTTATTCTGACGTGCTTCCCGTGAATGATGCGAAGTGTCACGTGAACAAGCAAATCCACAAAGATAGAATAATAAAAGAAATAATACGCATACAACGATAACAACGATAAACAACGATAGCAAAAAACTGTTTCGTAAAACATTGTTCACACTTCACATTTAGGGGGGCCACAAGGGGGGCCAAGCTTGTTGCCCCTGGGCCCACCCCCCCCTAGAACCGCCACTGTTCACATAAGCACTCTCTCTCTCTCTCTCTGTCTCTCTCTCTCTCTCTCTCTCTCTCTCACATACACACACACACACACACACAGACACACTTGCTCTTCCCCGAGGCTAAAGGTTGTGCAGGGTGGAGGTGGAGTAGTCGTGCTCAGCTGTTTTCTTCCTCCCAGATAGACATGTTTGTTTTCACACAGCAGGGCTCGGTATGAAAAGACCTGTACTTGTCAGAGCAAATATAACATTTATCCAGTCTGCCCTTGCTCTCACACCCACACACACACACACACACACACACACACACAGGTACTCACACATGCCAGCACACAAGCACACTCTCGCACTTTGTTTTCTCCTTGTAGTTTGAGTCCAGGGATGTACAGCGGAATCTAAAAGTCTGAGTGTTCATTGAAAATCTGAGATTCTAAATCTAATTTAGGTCTATAAATAAACAGAACATTTCAAACTATTTATAGGTCACAAATCTGAGTAAATTGCTGTGTAGAATCCGTTGTATAGATATATGTATATATATATACGTTGTATAGATATATGTTCTTCAATGCCCCCCCCCCCCCCCCCCCCCCCTATAGATTCCATAGATATCGCGATATATCGATATCGTGAATTATTTTGGCCACAATAACCGTGGTGTGAAAAATCTAACATCGTGACAGCCCTAATTAGTATTATTAATATTATGTATTTAATGTGTATTTTACATTTGCTAAAATTAATTGAATATATCATGTAGCATTTTCAGTTGTCTCATACTGCTGGACCCCACTATGTTTACGTGAAACTGCGTTCATCGATGCTAAGTAATCACAAAAGTTACTTCTGTTCTGCAGTGTGTCATCTTTTGTGTGTGTGCTTGGGAGAACTATGGAGTGTGGAAGAATCCTGTATGTTGAAAAACCAACAAAGTGCCACGTGCATCGAAAGAGACAGAACTGTGAGAGACATTTTCTCCACCTGGCTCTTTGCAATGCCTTTGCAATGAGATGACAACATCAAAAAGGGATGGCCACTGCATAGCTGTCAGGACAAGAGAATGGAAAGTGTGGCGCTCACTCAGGTTTGTGTGTGTTTGTGCAAGATACACACTGATGAGCTAATGGGGGTGTATGTCAGACAGAGTGTTTGTGATTCAGGATTTGTTTGCACCTTTTTCTATCAATCATTCTCATCATTGGTTGGTTTCGAGATATGTGACATGCAGAAACACAAGTGTGCACTCGCACACACTACACACACGCGCAATCAGTGATATCTTTGTTGCTTATCACAAGATCTAATTGTGAGTGATCCTTGGTTTTCCCAAGCAGGGAATTTCCTCTCCTTGCTGCGGCTTCTTTGTGTGTGTGTGTGTGTGTGTGTGTGTGTGACTGTGTAGAAGTGGCTGCACGCCGCACCACCAGGCGCTTTTGAAGTGCACACACACACAAAACGTATAAAAATCTGAACCAGATAATGTTTGCTCTTCGACAGGTTACAGCAGCACCTTACGGGACATGTTGTTTCCCTCTGCACTCGCTGACACACACACACACACACCTTTCTAAAGAAGTGATGACACACTATGGCAGGAGAGGAGGAAAAGAAGAGATAGAGCCGTTCTTTTTCATTTTTACTTCCCAGAATGAGTTGTTTTTTCATGTCAGCCATCACTGTAACAGCATTTACAGGCTGTCCAGTCAAAAGCCAAAAAGTATATTTTGTCCAGATTTTGCCCTATAGCCAATCCCAATATTGTTAGATAATAAAGGTTCTGTAATTACCAGGACCAGATGTGCGCCACAATTATTGTTGTGTCTTATAAAGTGCGAAAGAAAGCCATGGACAGGCAGAGTTGTGTCAGTTCTCTTTCTACAGGCTTGCTGAGACTCGCCCTCCACCCCTTCTCCTCCTCTCGCTCGCTCACACACTCTCTGATTGTCTGATTGATCTTGACTCTGTCTGCATGAGCTTTCAGTGCTGACTTTGGGGCTGTCCACACAGGTCATGTTCCTCAAAAACAGCTAGATGCAGCGCAGCAGTATAGAACAGAATGCAGGTGTCTCCATATGTTTTTAATGTCATTTTTAAGTTGTAATTGTACATGTTTAACAACACTGGACAAAAATGTAAGGTTTCTGCTAAAACATTAATTAGCACAACAAGAAAGAAATGTTTCTTGAGCATCAAATCAGCATATTAGAATGATTTTTACAGGATCATGTGATACTGAAGACTGTAATGATGCAAACAAAAATTCAGCTTTGTCATCACAGGAATAAATTACTTTTTTTTAAAAAGAAAACGGCTATTTTAAATTGTAATAACATTATACAATATTACTGTTTTAACAGTATTTTTGATCAAATAAATGCACCCTTGGTGAAAATAAGAGATAAAGTCTTATACGGACCCCAAACTTTTGAACTGCAGTGTGTAAAAACATATTATTGAACATTTCCATAGGGTTCTGGAGGGATCTACTAAGCCTTTTTCAAAGATAAACTACTTTCAATTTGACACACCATCTTAAAGGTGCACTATGTAACTTTTTTCTTTTTTTCAACCAAATACAGAAACGCGCTGCAAATCCTCACAATGCACATCAGGATGTTAAAATAAACAAAAAAACTCACCTTTCAGGTCATTGAACACCACACCACTGAAGAGTAGACAAGAGTAGCCAGGTTGGTCACTTGTTTTGTTTGACTGTTAAAAAAAAACATGGCGCTCATTGTGCGAGACGCTTAAAAAACAGCAATGTGACATTTGATTTTCTGAAACTGTTGAGTATAGACAAAGAGAGTCCTTTCCAGGAGAAAAATCTGTGGAGACCAAAGCAAAAGTCTCCATTTGCTCTCCATTTAATCTCATTTGGGTCTAGAAGAAACCCCTGAGATGTTAAAACAATCCCATTTGTTTGTTTTTTTTTTCTTTCCAGTGGGTAAATGCATGTTTATGCGTATGTGCAGGGGCTGAGCATTGATCCGATAATTGAAAGGAGAGAGAAGACGAGATTCTCACTGCATGTTTGAGTTTTCCTAGAACTGTCACAAACACACAACGAAATGGACATTTAAAGGATGTTTAGATGATATGCACAAAACACAGAAGCACACTGTTAAAGGGAAACCATACTCAGTCATATGTTTTAAAACATTTATAATATGCATAGACTTACTTAATTGAACCCCAAGGGGAAACATGCTCAACTCATGCAATGTTATAAACAAACACATATCCATATTAGAGACACACTGCAGCAGCTCTAAAATCTGTGCAGCAGTGAAAGTGTACTGTCTGCAATCAATATATCCTTACAAGTCATCACTCAGTAGTGTGTTTGTGTGTGGTGTGAGAGAGAGAGAGAGAGAGAGAGAGAGAGAGAGAGAGAGAGAGAGAGAGAGAGAGAGAGAGAGAGAGAGTGAGTGAGTGGGAGAAAGACAGAGAGAGAGAGAGATGAGTTCAATATTCTTCAGTCCCCCTCCACTCTAACTAATTACTTTCACTGTGTGTTTGTATGTGTGTGTGTGTGTGTGTGTGTCCCAGGTGCCTCAGGACACTTCTTATGAGACTGTTTATTCTGCTTTGTGGGAGCTTCAATATTTCAGGTTGTTTACTGTGAACAGGGGGACACAACAGAATATAAAAAAAAAAGAACAGAGGTTGTTTATTTTGGTTAGTGTGCCCAAAATAAAAATGCTGTCCTTATACTCATCCTCAAGTCTTTCCTAAATTAAATGACTTCCATTCCTCCATGAAACACAAAAGAAGAAGTTTAGTAAAATGTTGACGCTGTTCTTTTCCAATGGTGTCCAGTGCTGATGAGCTCTAAAACTGACAAAATGCAAAGTGCCACTCACAAGCAGTTCTATTGTTTATATACTGCTATTGTAGTATTTATTTTATATGTATATATTTTTATATTTCACTCATTTATATATATGTTTAGTCTTTTTGTTTAATTTTAAGTAGTTTTGTTTAGATTTTATTTGTTTTTATTTCAGTTAAATGCTAAACTTATTGTAAAACTTATTGTATTACATTGAGTTGCAAGGTAACATTTCTAATATGTGTGTGTGTGTGGGGGGGGGGGGGGGGGGGGGGGGGGGGGTCATCTAACATTGTATTTCATTTCAGCTTTATTTTTAATAAAAAATATTTAATGTTCTTTTTGATCTATTTTCTACTCGTTATATCTATTTTAGGGATTACACCCTTTCTTAATTTTGCAGATTAATCCAGACAATGGCATAACAGTGAGATTTTGAATGAATGATAAGTAATTTTCTCAACAAAAATAATCATATTTTAATATTTTTGCCTTGAAGATAAATGTATTCCAAAATATTTATTCATACAGTCATGGACATTTCACGTATCCAAAGAGAATGTAGTTTTAGTTTAAAAATAAATAAATAACCAAACTGCATGCAGTCTTCTGAAACATATACAATAACTTTTTGTGTGGTACAAACTCTTCCCCCCTTTATAACATATTTGCCTTTGTGTATGATATTTTTCACGTCTAAACTGGTGCAATGCGTGTGGCCGTGCCATATTTACATATGTAGCTGCATCATCTTTATTTGTGTTCTATGGAAGAAAAAAAGATTTGAAACTATGAAGGTGAATAAATGATGACTGAGTTTTCATTTTTGGATGAATTGTCTATTTAAACAAACATGTAGACGGCAGTAGAATGGTACACTTTACATTGTTCTTGGCACTTCCTTTTTCTCCTCC